>JAJIZL010019599.1:515221-527903 GCA_023969395.1 Amblyomma maculatum
ATTATTATTATTATTATTATTATTATTATTATTATTATTATTATTATTATCATCTCATCATTATTATTAGAAGGAGGACTGAGAGACGCGACCGGTGAAGCAAGATTACCGTATTGCGAAGCACAATCTCGTCCGATCAAGACAGCCAGAGTTTCGAGAACGCGCGGCAGCTGGTCGGCCAGGAACCCAGCAGCCTTCATCGTCATTTGTGTCACTATAGACCGCACTACGTAAACCAACTTACCTGAACGCCCACACACTTCTTCTTCGTCCACTACACTAGAACTCCTCTTCTTCATGCATCAAGTCTGTCACATTTGCCCCCCTTTCACAAACGAAGCCCTCCGGGCAAGTCAGTTGTCACGACTAGGACACTTTCGTAATCTCAGTGTTCGTCGAACATCGTCCACTAGCCGCAAGGCAAGCAATCTGGTAGTTTAGTTCGCCAAGTCGCTCTAAAATCACATATAGGCCGATGTAGTGGGCACGCATTCTCTGGTGCAAGCCACGCTTCCTCATAGGTTTCCAATGCCAGATAGGTGATCTGGCGATGGTGGTCGTCATAGCGAGCTTCTTTTGATCTGCCTTGAGACGCCAAAGTCCGCAATCGGGCTATCCGCCAGGCTTCTTCAGCTATGCAGAGAGTTTCTCTGGAAAATGGCAGGATAGTATCGATGGTGTGTCGGGGGGAGCGGGCGTGCAGGAGAAAGAACGGACTCTATCCTGTGGTCTCATGCCTAGTAGTGTTGAATGCATATCTGATGAACGGGAGAGCACAGTCTCAGTTTTTATGTTTCGAAGCGACGTATACATTGCAAGTATATTGCTTAGAGTTCTGTCAGCAGACCTCTGAGCGTCAACAGACCTCTGACGCTCACCGCTACAACATCCGGCACCACCAGGTTCCCTACAAACCTGGGGACCAAGTCTGGGTGTGGACACCAGTTCGCCGTCCAGGCTTGTCAGAGAAACTTTTTTTCCGCTACTTCGGGCCGTACAAAGTGTTGCGTCGTGTGAGTGAGATCAGTTATGAAGTTATTCCAGATTGCGCCACACTTCCAAAACATCGAAAGCCCAGCTCGGACATTGTGCACATTATTCGGCTGAAGCCGTACTACCAACGATAACGTACGGCCACCTACTCTGACCACTCTTTTACTTTTCACACCGTTATTACTGGCCGCCTTCATTTTTTTTTTCAATTTTTTTGGAAGGGGAGAGAGGGGTAATGCCACCTAGCATTGCTAGTTGGCGCATGACTGAGTGAAGGAGGGCGAACTTGAAAAGACGAAGTGTCGCTTGCGCGTTTGCGTCTGTGCTGCTCGCGGCCGTTGTGTCTGGGCTGACCCCACCCTTGCTATCCTTGGTATCCTGAATTACCTTGTACGTGACAACATATATATATATATATATATATTATTCTCGTACAGTGGTTTCCAGATGACGTATACAATCAAATGCACACACTGCCAGCTTTCTTAAAACCGCTATAATCTTGTGTTAAAGAAATGCTGCCAAAAGAAGCCGCAGTGTATATAGCAGAATCATGATTGCGTGTAAAATGATGTGGCCCTCTTACCATGTGGTATAGGTACCCATCGCATCCTGAGGTCATCAGTAGAGCTTGAGGTGTCTTGAAATGTGACGTTATAGTATGCATCATGCGTATAAGTTAACCAGCTGCAAAAAAAAAAAAAAAAAAAAAAACGTCGGAAATGAAATTCATAAAATTGCCCTTTTCAACTGTTTTCTTTTAGCAGACTGCTGCTTTTTCTTGACTTCAGCACCATTTGAAAATATTGACTATAAATTTGTTTTTTTTCTTCGTTACAAACTGAAAGACTGGGAGCAGTGGTTTTGCTGAGCGAACTAAATAAAACCGTTATGAATAACTATGTACCTGTTAACAAGCGGTGCTGGTGACAGTTATCGCAACAAACCATGCAGATGATTCGAGACCTAAGCTTTGCGGAAAGAAGCTTGTACTACTTTCTCTACGGTTGCGGGATCGAATCCAGGCATCGGCGGCCGCGTTTTGGTGGAGGCCAAAAGCAAGGCATCCGTGTGCTGTGCGATGTAAGTGCACGTTAAAAAACCCCAGGTGGTCGAAATTTCCAGAGTCCTCCCCTACGGCGTCTGTCATAGCCTGAGTCGCTTTGTGACGTTAAACCCCACGAACCAAAGCAACCCAACAATTTCCCGTGTATAGTAGCAATATTGAGCGGTCGCGATGTCAGATGCGCTGCGCCGGAATATATGCCATCAGGCCCAGCTCGCCTGAGTTCCGCGACATATTCAGCGAGAGTAAGCACCACTAAACTGGCACGATGGCACAGTTGACGATGGCGCAGCTGAAAAAGGATAGTCGATAGACCGGCTTTCTAACACGCAAGATAAATCTCGGCCGCGTATCACCAGCTTCGCCTCAGGGCAGAAGACGACAAGATTAGCACACACACTAGCTCACACCGGGAAGAATGACGCTTTTGCCAGGAAGCTGTAAGGACGCGAAGAACAATTCGTAAACGTGTATAATCGCATTCAACTGGCCATTATGGCTGTTTCATGATTGGTGTATGGCTTAGGTTAAATCAGTATGATTTGAAAAATAAAAGAGACCTGCAAAAACAGAATGCACAGACTCGCCTGCGTATCCCTGATATTGTACCCTTGTATGGCCCGAAAATCTCTAGCACACATACGAAATGACCACTGATGATTAAAGTGGAAGTAGAAGCGCTCACCGCGAAAAGGTCCTGCGATATATGCACCGATAATCCCAGAAAACAATTTGTCTCTTAGGACGTCTTGTGGCTATGAAACCATAAGTGGCGAAAAAATATTTTCGCTACAGCAAAGCATGTCGTCAATAAAATGAAAAAGCCTAGCATCTGTGTAATATTTGATTACTCCACCGCGACTCTTACATACCCCGTCGGGGTGATGCAGTGGTTACGGCGCTCGACTACTGTTCCCAAGGACGCGGGATCGCATCCCGGCCTCGGCGGCAGCTTTTCGATGGAGGCGAAAAGCAAGGCGCCCGTGTGCTGTGCGATGTCAGTGCACGTTAAAGAACCCCAGGTGGTCGAAATTTCCGGAGGCCTACACTACGGCGTCTCTCATAGCCTAAGTCGCTTTGGGACGTTAAACTCCGCAGACAAACAACAACAACGGCTCTTACATAGTAAAAACTCGAAATGAATGGGCAAACAAACTAAGGAGCAAGTGAAAAGGGGGACGATGAAACGCGAAGGGGTGACGCTCGCATCAAATGTATGGTGCTGCGCAAATGGTGTCCTCAGGTTCTTACTTCAACCAGCCCTGCCAGTGTGCGTCGTGCTCGCAATTGGTCACCAAAGATAACTCCATCACAGCCGTCAGCAAACAGGCAGCACTAAGAATTTCTCCCCACTTTAACCGACGTCAAAGCTGCGATTTTGCGCCTGGAAGAGTCAAAATTGAGATGCTACAACTGGTGTAAGTTGAGTTATGAATTGCCAACTTGCACTCGACAAATAACTGTGCAAGAGGTCTCATTCGCTGATCCTTAACCTCGCACCCCCAACTTCCTAAAAATTTGCTTGGAAATGGTGTAGTGCATTGGCCTCGTTCAACTTCTGGGTTGCGACAGAGCAGCTCTGAGTGGCACTGCCGAGTCGTGAAAATGAGACTAGTATGGAAAATGCTACATTGCGTTTACCTCCCGGGAGCGACTCGGGCTATTGGGGGAGCTGTGAGCGCGTCGAAACAGTTTGGGACGTCCGAAGGCCTCTACATTGCATTGATATCGCGCAGCATACGGATGCCTTGCGTTTTGCCTCTTTTAGAATGCGGCCGGCCCGACCGGCATAGCAACCACACCCTTTAGATCACCAACTGACTGTTATCAAGAATGGTAATACTGATTTCAAATTAATGCGACAGCGTTTCTTTCACAATGAGTGGTGTGCACAGAATATGGAGACACGATTAGTGTACTGATCGTGTCCGCAGGAGATGTCAATAAATAAAACAGATTGTTGTCAGTATGTTTCGAAACTCTGCCAGAATGAACAGATCAGCTTCCTTGGCCCAGGCATGAGAGCCGCTGACGATCACACTTCGTGCAAAACTAACGCACACTAGCTTTGCGCAGTAAACCTTGTCACCTACATCAAGTGCTCATTGCAACGCCCTAGCAACGCGCAGTCAACATCGTTGTGTTCATAAACTTCATTCTACGGGCTCCTTTATTTAACCAATGTAAATGCCTCATAACCATATGTCATCTGGTTGAGTGCGACGAGGTTCGCTAGCGTGGTGTCGGGTGGTGGTGGTGAACTCTTTTATTGCGCCTAAAAACAGGGAACCAGTCAAAGGACCGCTTCTGCTGAGTTAGAGGAGGTCGGCAGGGTTCCTTTGGGATGCTGCGGCCTCCACCACGCGTTGCATAAGCCAGCGTTGGTCTGCTGGCTCGGAAGTACACAGTAGAGACTCCCACGTCTCTGGGGTGTTTGAGTTGTCTGTGTTGTAATGTGTACAAGTCCACACCATGTGTATGAGTGCAAATTCACCAGGTGGGGACACAGACTCGCAATGCTTTTGCATTACTGCACCTAAGCAGAATTCAACGTACATCCCAAATTATTTGCTTATTTTTTGCGCGGATGTAGCTGGTATGTCTTACCAACGGCGTCTTCCGGTTAATGCCTTCTGCCGCACTAGGCCCCGCCGAAACTTTCACCAAACCATATACCAACTTTATTCAAGAGGATAACTCTTGCTATGTTAAGATTGCAATGATACTTACTGGCAACCTTTGAATTTGTATTTTTGGACAAATACAGTGTCTCCATCGACACCAGAATCTTCGGCCTCTTCAGTCGAAATACACGTCCTTTTCTGCGTTTGTGTTGGATCCTGATAGGATGTCATCAACGTCCAGTAGGGTTCACTGCTTTCCATTTTCTAAGGAAATGGAGTAAATAAATCGTTTTACTTACTCTATTACTGTGCAATGCATAATTCAAGTAATATAGTGAAAGGTGGGGATACATTAGCGAAAATAAATTGCCGCCTTTAAACGATATTTTCTTTTACTTTTGCTACCATTAAAGAGCAAACTTATGAATGTGTAAGTTGCAGTTATTACCTTACAAGGTCGTAATATATAAAGATATTTGGACATACAGAATTTACCATAAGATCTATTTGCGGTTGCCGCATTTTAAGTTGTGGGGAATCGGTAACGCCCATTTGTCCATGCTCTGAGCTGCCGGAATGACTCTACATTACGTAATTTTCGGCGAACCAGATTTATTTCTAATATTTGTAGCCAAGTGGAACTGCTTTTATACATAAGGCGAAAGCCTTCACTGCCTCATAGTGTCGCCGTTAGTTCATTCGGTCTCACTTATCTGTCAACTGAATGAGCCATGATGGCGTCATCATAGAAATCTTGTGATCACTTTGATGCAACGCCCCAGATTATGAAACGCACATCACAAATCTTCTTTGTCTACCCTGAGGAAGATAGAAATATACAAATAAATTATGTCTCCACCGGGAATCAAACTGCCATCCCTTGAATCTCCAACCGAGCACTTTCGGCAACTGCGACACACCCGTGATTTTTTTTCAGCATGGCATTTATTACAAGTCTTTATATGCAGAAAAAGCTTATATACATTATTTACAAAACTAATCAGCCTGTAGCTTAAAAAAGTCCAATAGAAACATACAACAAACACCACACAACTAGAATACGACTTAGCACAACTTCACTAAAACAGTGGCAATGAAAGACAGCGCATCAACAACGGCAGCCTGTCCGGTTTATAACCACTATCTTCGTAAGTGCCTCTAAGCTCGTGCACCATCTGGCCGAATGAGTACTGAAGGAAGCGTGAGGCTCAGCATTCCGATCCAACATACGCGTTTCACACAGGCTTTGCAGTCCAAAGAAGAAAATTATGCCCAAGGTTTATGGTCATGTTGAGTGGCCATTAGTAACGCGCACAGTGAAAATAGAAAATTAAGTCTTTCTTCAGTGTTCTTTGTAGATCGTCCCAAAAGAGTATTGCATCTTTGCAGGCAGTAAAACACTGTTCGATAGTTGCAGGTGTATCACAGCCGACAATACCACAGGAAACAAAAGTATTTTTTGTGAAGCCAGACTTTAACAGCTAGAACTAAGACAGGAAGTTAAAAAAAAATATGTTTTAGTAGAAGGTGAGATCGGCATTTTGCGTACTCTCCTTCACAAATTATGCCCCATACAATTGCAATCGAGTAAACTATATAAGGGAAGCGGGAACAATATAAATATAAATCTTTATAGAAAGTTTTTCGTAAAACAGATAATAAGTTAACAAGCGTGAACAATAATAAGTTAACATGAATAAGTTAACAAGAGAATAAGTACTCATAAAAAAACCGAACTGCCAGAAAGCGCACTGAATGCAGACGTCTTTCATAAAAGCGAATATTAAAGGCCGAACGGCAAAATCGGAAGAGACCACCAAATTGGGAACAAGGCCCACAAAGTTAGTGTGCAGGGATTCTCTTATAATTGGATGGCAGCTATTACGGAAAGAAATTAGCTTGGGCTTAGCTTTAGATAAACTCAATAGGTTGCGAAAACAATAATAGCATGGCTAATAGCACGTCGACAAAGACTCTTCACTGTTCACAGCGTCCATTACATTCCATTTGGAGTAGTCACCGGTTGAGGACGATTCAAGAGAAGCGCGACGCGTTTGTCTGGCCGCATCTTGAGTGCACCGTCGAGCGAGATGCGGTTCCCGTTCTTCATCTGTCTTGTTACGATTCGCCTCCGTCATATGCGACTGCCCACGCGGCCGCAGCGTAACGTGGGTCAAAGCAGGGAGCATTTCGGACATTTCTGCGCCATGCAATCGGTTGTCCAACGTTTCCTCCCGTGGGCGTGATCCAGCATGTCGAATTCACACGTGCCGTAATGTGTGTGCATGCGTGTGTGTGCAAAAGCTGGCCAAGCCCGGCACTCGAGGGAGAGAGTGTCGCCCTCCTCGCCCGTCTGCAAGAGGTGGAAGATTTCCGTCGCTAACCGGGACTGAGTCATCACAGCCTTCTCGGACATTAATTTCTCCTCATCCCTGTGAACTCACAAGCGTATTAAAAGCAGCGGCAGTTTCCGCTGCGTGAGAGACTACAGAGAGACGTCATAGAGAGGACGCTAGACACGAGCCTTGTGAGCGTGTCAGTTTTCTCCCCAGGCCTGCTTCTGTGCTCGTTCCTACCTGATGTTAAAATAAACTTTGCTTTTGTTAGTCGACGCCTCGTCCTTTCCGGAACCGCTGATGCCGTCCGCCGAGCCACGGAACCGCCAAACCAACGCTACAGATGAGGCCGCTGACCCACATGTAACAACTGGTGGCAACGGTGCGATACCGAGGCGCTAGCCATATACAACTGGTGGCAGCGGTGGCATGAACCAGGTGCGACCCGCATATAACTAGTAATAAGTGGTGGGACGACCAAGCCGTGACTGTGGTCGATGCGATGAACCAGGCCTGACCGTCGTGAACAACAGGAGGCAGAACGGAGAGGTCCCAGGCGTGGCCCGTGCAACAAGCAGTTAAGCGGAATGCCGGGAGCAGCGCAACGAGCCCTGTGGGATAACTGGTTGCCTGCAGCGGGACGACTGCACTGGATTCTTGGCTGCGAGGTTTCATGAGTGCAGGACTTTTTTACTGAGTTTCGCCAGGCTTTTGTTAGGTAGAAAACAGAGCTGGTAATTGTGTGGTCGTTGTTGCTGGGTTAATTTGCAGCAAGGCAATAGTGTCCGCACTCGGAACAGCCATGAATTTGAAGTCGTTGCGCAAATCGAAATTGATAGAGCTTGTGAAGGAGTTGGGTCTGAAATTGTCAGACACAGTGAAAAAAACCTGAAGTGCTAAAGGCTATTCTTGCATTGGAAGCTGAAGATGACGAGCTTTCGGAATGCCTTGAGATCATTGAGGAACGTCACGTAGGAACCCGGACCCCCGCGATGGTCCCGGGTTCGATTCCCAGATCCCGAGTTCGATTCCCGGATCAGGACCAACTTCTCTTTAACTACGAAGTTTCTGAGGAAGCTGTACAGCTTTCCTTTGTAGCCGTATGGCTGCGCTTGGGTGGACGCCAAAGAGTAATTGCTCCTTTATTACAAATTTACTCCACCTTGAGGGATTCTCCTAAATATTCGATCCACACCAATCCAACTTCGAGTTGTAGATCAATTCGCTCTCGCCGTACCGTCGGATCTGCTGGCCATCCTTGTTTGCTCAGTTGGTAGAGCGACTGCCTCGGAAAGGCGGTGATCCCGGGTTCGATTCCTGGATCAGGACGAATTTTTCTTTAAATATGAAGTTTCTGAGGAAGCTGTACAACTTTTATTTGTAGCAGTATGGCTGCGCTTGGATGGATGCTAATAAGTAATTACTCCCTTATTACAATTTTCTTATTTGTGGACGCAATCCAAGTGTTGCTGAACTACCCCTTAATGTAAATGGGTCTATAAGAGGGAAATAGTCTGGCATAGCTTAGTGAACTTTGTGCCGTGCTTGTTGGCTGAATGGCTGAGTTTTCAGCGTAGTTGTGACTCATGTGGATGTGTCGGAAAACTCTCCCGAAGACAATTTTCAGAGTGCTTTGGGAACCAGAACGTGCCAGTGAAGTTTTCTGGCTAACTGTGCTCAAGAGAATCAGAGTCGGACGGCCCCGGCTAGCAGCATTATCACAATCCATCCGGACAGCGGATGCAGCCCCCTGCCCTTCGGGATCTCCTCCCGCGGCGGGATAGTGTGTTAAGATTCGCCTCCGTCATGTGCGATAGCTGACGCAGCCGCAGCGTAGCGTCGGTCAAAGCAGCGAACACTTCGGCCATTTCGGACACTTCGGAGCATTTCGGACACTTGCCGTAATGTGTGTGCGTGCGTGTGTGTGCAAACGCTGGCCAAGCCCGGCGCTCGAGGGAGAGAGCGTCGCCCTCGCCCGTCTGCACGAGGTGGAAGAGGTTTCTGCCCCGACACCGAAGCTGAGTCATCACAGCTTGCTCGGACATGAATTTCTTCTTTTTCCGGTGAACTGACGAGCGCATAAAAAGCAGCGGCAGTTCCCGCTGCGAGAGGGTCTACAAAGAAACTACAGAGAGACGTCGTAGAGACGACGCCAGACACCAGGTTTGTGAGCGTGTCCGTTTTCTCTCCGAGCCTGCTTCTCTGCCCATTCCTACGTGACGTTGAATTCAACGTCGCTTTTGTTAGTCGACGCCTCGTCTTTGCCGGGACCGCTGATGCCGTCCGCCGAGCCACGGAACCGCCACCCCAATGCTACCGATGGGACCGCAACCCACATGTAACAACTGGTGGCAGCGGTGCGATACCCAGGCGCGAGCTACATATAACAGTCTCTGTAGCCCGCTCTCAATTCCAGGCTTCATCGAGAAAACGTGACTTTTCTTTCTGTTTGTCAGGATGCATAGTGAGTGCCTTAGCTGAGAAAGCGCGAGCATTTGTATAAACATCGTTTTCCTCCTCCTCCTCCTCTCAACTGCGAGCGAACAGGTGGCAGCAGCGCCTCCACTCGGTAGTAGCGCGGCTGCAGCATAGAGAAAGATACCTACGTAAAGAGCGTACACTCGAGCCGTTTCGCAAACGAGCAAGTAGGGGTCTGACCACCCTCGAGGCGGCGTAGCGATGTTGGCTTCCACTTCAGCTCAAAGGTGGACTGCTTATCATACATACACCGGATTGCATCTAAGCTTCCCCTTTTCTTACTCACTCCATATAAACGTTGGTGCTACGCCGGTCATGTGCCGCCGGGTACGCCCACATCACCGCACTTTTCAATGCGTCGCCTCGATTTGCCGGTAACTTGCTTCCTTTTGCCTGCAGAATTTTTTTGGTGCTTCTTGAGCACAGAATGTTTGTAGCGCTGCGTGAGCGTATTTTTCGTATGTAGCAACGAATATGAACCATGACGCCCTATTGTGTATAGTGCGTAGTTACTGTTTGTTTTTGGATCGTGTTTTTCTGTAGAACATGTGCTTCCTTCAAATGCGTAATTTTCAAAAGTAACTTGTAACACCTACGGTTTAAAACAGAATTTATCTATGGCCCACATGTATCCTCAGACAAACATTTATTTGTTACTACAAGAATATTGTGTTGCGAATTTGAGATCGCCTTGTGTATGATGTTTACTTCGCTTTATTTGAACAATGCATGTGTTTTTTCCGGTTCGTATTTTTACGTGCCGAGCTCATTGTCATGGCTAAATCATTCTCGTTGTTGTCTGAAAAGCGCTGCTGTCTGTTCGTGGCCTGCATGTTTTAGGACATCTACTGCTATTAGTCGCGTACAGTAGGTTCCCTGTAATGCCTTCCACATACGGGCAGAGGGCAGTTTTGATCGCGATCAGAAGTGCAAGCATAGTATTGTGTTACTATTATGTACTAAGTGTGTTGTGTTAAAATGTTTGAACAGCAAATATTGCTCAAGGCTCAAGTATAGAAACTCCACGTGGGGTGTACCTGCATTCTTTTCTACTTACTTGTGTCTAGCCATTCACAACTCCTTTTGCGTTGCTCTCATGGGTGCTGTTTTGAAGGAAAAACACTCAGCAGGTATGCGCAATTTTTTCTTTTCTTCGTGACACTGTGCAGCATGCTTTACCATGCCTTCTTTCTTATTGCTTTTGGGATTTTTGCGTTTTATAAAGTGTGTTATCCAGTATTCGTTTTGTCAAGTTGAAGATAAAAATAAGAAAAATAAACCTTTTGCGTGTAACCCGTCACCTATGTGTTCAACTCAGAAAACCGGCTAAATAACATCACAAAAGTACAATAAGAACAGCTTCCATCGTATTATATTCCAGCCTGCATGAACAAAGTAAGCTGCGCTTAGGTTCTTCGAGAACATTGGTGCTATGTTCAGTAAAAAGGCTGCGATACGCGACTTTATTACGTCTGTATGCATGACATCATTAAAGACCGTACGCGGCACTATAGAAGTTGTAGTAACCGCCAAAGGTAAATCAGAATTGAAAGCATTCCTATCGAAACCAAAACCGAAACAGAGCAAAAGCACGCACCTAAAATCTCGGAGGACATAATTAGTGGTCTGGCCAGCCGCCCGGGCCATGGCGGCAGTGCAGTAGCTCGGCCGCAGGGCGCTATGGAAGTTTCCGCTCTTTACGTAAGTATGTTTCTCTATGGCTGCAGCACGCCGTGCCTGCCGACTCGACTTGGTAGCCCATCTCTCGCAGCTGATGTGACGCCACAGCCATTTGGGGTCATTAAAGGTGAAACGTGCCTACCGACCTTGGCTACGCTAAGGGATGAAAATAGGAGTAGTATTACTCTCACAATAAAAAAAGAAACCAGCAACTAACTGTCTGACGTAGAGGTGTGTCGAACCTTGTCCGCTAACAGAAATAGGTTGGAATAGGTTCTCGCACCGGATTGGTTAAAAACTGGAGGACAATATAAACGTCAGAAAAGTTCAGTAAAAACTTCAGATGTAACGTCTCGGTCAAAGGAGTACATGCAAAACATATTACATTTTTGTTGCCTGAAACATGTTACACGACTGTGCTCGACCAAAAATGGATAGTTGGTGCGGAACAATATTTTGAGCAAAACTTGGGAGTGCCGGGACCCGCTCTTTCCAATAGCGCCCACTATACTTGAATGCATAAAGGAAGAACTCGAAGGTATTCAGGTGGAACACAAGACTATTCAATTCAAGCATAAAGAATCGACATTGCTTCCCATGACCCGAACCACAGACAAGAACTTTTAGACCTATTCATTTGAGCGCCAGATACAGTTCCAAAATGCTCAATAGCATTTTTAATTTTGGCAATGCCGGGATTAGTCAGGGCAGAAAAACGCCAAATAATCGGCGTACGCAAGCACTCTCACTTGACTATTAAAGACAACATAACCAAGGATACTGTTCCGCATTAGAGTCAAACAAAGTAGGTCTAGGTAGAGATAAAAAGGGTAGCGGCGACATAGGACAGCCTTGCTTCACGGATGACCGAATTGGCACAGGCTCTCAGAGGTGATCATTAACAATTTAGCGAGAGGAACAGTTGTCATAACAAAGTTGCACCCCTTTAAGTACAGTTGATCCAACATTTGCACGCTCGAAAAGAGAAACCAGAAACGAATGCCGGACACGGTAAAGTGCATTCGCCATGTCGTGAAACGCACATCACAATTCTCCTTGTCGACAGTGAGGATGACAGTTGCGAGGACCATGCCGCTGCAATTTTTGATAATAGCATTGATGATACCAGCGATGATAATGATGATGCGCGTAGTTGATAATGATAATGATAGCAAACGTGATGCACAGTGTCACTAGCAACGCATACGCTTTCGCATTTCTGCAGTATATATTCCACAATGCCCTCAGAATTTTTGCAATATTTTTGTAGATAGTTTTCGACTTTAAACTGAATTTCCTTGAATTTCCTTCAAATTGAGAGCGGCCGAAAGAAGCTGACTCTGTCCATCGGCGACCAACGAGCATATTTGTTGGTTTGGCGGCTTCCAAGTTTTACCATATGTTTGAGCGCAAATCAGGCTAGGAAAATTTCTCCGAAAGGATTCTGTTGTGTGCCTATGTCACAAGCTGCCTCACCTATTATACAGCGGAAGATGCGGGAGCTT
>JAJIZL010019599.1:527913-571345 GCA_023969395.1 Amblyomma maculatum
ATCCCGCACCTCTTTTGACCGTAAAGGCGGGGGTTTGTGACATAATTCGTTACCCCCGAGTAAATTATTATTTACTGTGAGTTGTTAATGCGCGCGGTCTACCCACAGTGTGAGAATATGCAAACATATTCGGTTTCCTTGTCACCGGCATTAACATGACATGCATCTTAACGCTCTGTACGAAAATATTTGCGCCATGTTTTGTGTGAAGCGTATAAACTCGGTCGGTCGAAAATGGCTGCCCATTAGTTTAATCAAAAATAAAAAATAAGTCTCGAAATAATTTCCAGGTTTGTTCTTAAGACTGTTGAACAGATTAAAATGCGAAAACCTTCCTTTCTTGTGCCCATTTGCTCCTCCCTGAAACAAGAGAATGCTGTGCTGTGGCGTATTGTTCTAATCTTTATTATTGTGTGTCGCCCAGAGGGTGTCGCCCCATAGGACTGTGTGAGGGGCAGTGGACTGGCATTTGTGACTGCGCATCTCATTTCAGTTCTTTACACCAACATACGAAGTGTTCTGCCGCAGCGCGATGAACTTATCTCTATTGTTGATTCAGTTCACGCTGATATAGTGTTATTAACCGAAACGTGGTATTCGTCAGAGGTCGATAACAGTGAACTTCTGACTTGCCAAAAAAAAAGATTTATTATATACAGATTTGATAGAGGGCCACGATGTGGCGGAGCTGATATGATTGCAGTTGCTGACCACCTTGATTCGTCATGCGTGGATATTGTGACCCATTTGAAAATGATATGGGTAGAACTTCATGCGTCTTTTAAAAAACAGATTTTTTTGCATTTGCTACCAGCCACCATCGTGTGGCAGTTCTTTTGTAGATGAACTACAGGGTGCTATCAATATGATTGTTTACGCTTTCCGGATGTTCCTATCATTTTAGTCGGCGATTTCAACTACCCATCCATCGTGTGGTCAAACACACCTGCTTATTATAGCCCTTTCTCGACCGAATGCAGTAACTTTCTTCGCATGTGTGCAGATTTTAATCTATCAAAAATTACCACTAAACCAACCCGCACTGTGTCATCATCATCCAGCGTGTAAGAGATAGTGCTAACCAACTCTTCTGGCCTCGTCACTTCAATTTCATACCTTCCCGGGTTAAGCGATCATTCGTTGCTTCATTTGGAACTAAATACTTCTGTTCCTAATCGCGATAAACAAATTAAACAAATCAGGGATTACAACAGAGCTGATTTTTTCATGGTTAAACGAAAGTTATGCCTTTTTTTAGATAACTTTACCAGGGTTTACCGAACGCTCGGGCAACGCGAACTGCAATCTCTTTAAAGAAAACGTTGCTTTGATCACTAACGCGTACGTGTCTCTAAGAACCGTGACGACTAATAAACAATCCCCTTGGTTTACTGAGTCAATAAAAAGACTTGGTAACAAGAAAAAGCGTCTATTTCTTTGTGCTAAGCGATCCAGTTTACAGTTCGGATGGAAGGCGTACCTTATGGCAGCAGCAGTATACCGAACAGCCCTAAAAAATGCAAAGGAATCATTGTTTAACCTAACTCTGCCCTCATTATTGAGGACTAATGTAATAGAATTTTGGAACATTTTTGTTTGTTTGTTGTCGTTCAGTCGTGTCCGACTCTTCGTGACCCTATTGACCATGTCACGCCACGCTTTCCGGTCTCTCACTATCTTCCTAACATCACAACTTCATCTGCAGTGCCTCGAGGATGCCATCTAACCATCGCGTTCGCTGCCTACCCCTTCTCCGGCGACCCTCAACCTTTCCCAACATCAAATCTTTCTCCAGCGACTCCTCTCTTCTCATCAGATGACCAAAGTAGCTGAGCTTTAACTTTAGAATTTGACCCTCCAATGAGCAGTCAGGGTTTATGGTCGACAATATCGACTGATTTGATCTTCTGGCAGTCCAAGGAACTCTCAAGAGTCTTCGCCAGCACCACAATTCAAACGCGTCAATTCTTCGGCGGTCAGCCTTTTTCACAGTCCAACTCTCGCATCCATACATCACAACTGGAAAGACCATAGCACGAGTTATACGGATCTTGGTTGGCAGACTAATGTCTCTGCTCTTTACTAGGCGGTCAAGGCTACCCATTGCTCTCTTTCCCAGAAGCAGGCGTCTCCTAATTTCATGGGTGCAGTCTCCTTCCGAGGTAATCTTGGAGCCCAAGAAGAGAAAATCTGTCACAGCTTCCACTTCTTGTCCCTTGATGCTCCAGGACTTGATAGGGCAAGACGCCATGATCTTTGTCTTTTTAATGTTCAGTTTAAGCCCGAACTTCTCACTCTCTTCTTGTACGCGCATCAGAAGTCTCTTGAGTTCCGCTTCACATTCTGCCCTTAAAGTGGTATCCTCCGCATATCTAAGGTTGTTGATACGTTTTCCAGCAATCTTCATTCCAGCTGAAGACTCGTCCAGACCGGCCTTCCTCATGATGCACTCTGCATATAGGTTAAATAGGCAGGGCGACAGTATGCAGCCTTGCCTCACTCCTTTCTCAATCGGAAACCAATCAGTAAGACCATGCCCAGTTTTGACTGTGGCCTCTTGCCCTTCATACAGGTTCCTGAGGAGACAGATGAGGTGAATTGGAACTCCCATCTCTTGAAGAGCTTGCCACAATCTGCTGTGATCTACGCAGTCAAACGCTTTCGCATAATCAATAAAGCAGAAGTAGATGGGTTTCTGGAACTCTCTTGCTTTTTCCATGATCCAGCGAAGGTTGGCAACTTGGTCTCTAGTTCCTCTCCCCTTGCTAAACCTAGCTTGCACGTCCGGAAGCTCCCGATCCACATACTGCTGCAGCCTACCTTGGAGGATTTTCAGCATCACCTTGCTAGCATGCGAAATAAGCGCGATCGTGCGGTAGTTGGAACAATCTTTGGCACTTCCTTTCTTTGGAATGGGGATGTAAACTGACCTCCTCCAATCCTGTGGCCACTGCAGGGTTGTCCAAATCTTCTGACATAAAGTATGCAGAATGTGTACAGCATCATGGTTCAGGTTTTGAAGCAACCCAGCTGGAATGCCATCAATTCCGCTAGCTTTGTTCTTAGCAAGGCTGGCTAAGGCCCATTCAACTTCACTCTTCAAGATACCCGGCTCGAGATCAGTGCTCACAACCGTCTTACGTTGGGTTCGCACATTCGGGTCCTTCTTGTACAGTTCTTATGTGTATTCCTGCCACCTCTTCTTTATCTCTGCGGCTTCAGTGAGGTCCTTGCCTCGTTTGTCCTTTATCACGCCCAGCTTAGCACAGAAGCTTCCTTTGATATCTTTGATTGTCTTATACAGAGCTCTTGTGTTCCTTAATTGGCTGTTGTCCTCAACTGCTTGACACTGTATGTTCAGGAAGGCATTGTTATCTCTCCTTGCTATTTTCTGAAAATCCGCATTGAGAACCTTGTATCTTTCTCTTTCCCCCATAACTTTTGCCATCCTCCTTTCCTCAGCTATTTGCAAAGCCTCTTCAGATAACCAGTTTGCTTTCTTGCATTTCTTTTGCTTTGGAACTACCCTAGTAGCAACTTCTTGTATTATATCACGAACGTCAGTCCACATCTCTTCGGGCTCTTTGTCTTCTAGATCTAATTCTTGAAATCGATTCCTCACTTCCACAGCATATTGTAATGGAACTTGATCTAGATTATACCTGAAAGGCCTTCTAGTTTTCTGCGTTTTCCTCAATCGAAGTTTAATCTTGGCAACAAGATGCTGATGATCGGTGCCACAATCGGCCCCAGGCCTTGTTTTTACTGCTTGTATAGCGCTTCTCCATCTCTGCCGGCAAATAATATAATCGATCTGATTCCTGTACAGACCGTCCGGTGAAGTCCATGTGTACAGGCGCCTCTTGTGCTGTTGAAAATGAGTATTCGCTATGGTCAGGTTGTTTTCTTGACAAAACTCTACTAGCCTCTGCCCAGCTTCATTTAGCTCACCAAGACCGAACTTGCCTGTAATTCCAGATATTTCTTCACTCCCTACCTTGGCATTCCAGTCTCCTATGAGAAAAACGACGTCTGATGATGGGGTGCGGTCTAAAAGGCATTGTAGGTCCGCATAAAATCTCTCAACGTCAGCTTCTTCAGCAGTAGTGGTCGGTGCATAGACTTGGATAACTGTTATGTTGAAAGGGTGACCTTGGATCCGAAGTGAAATCATTCGGTCGTTTTTGGGGTTGTACACTAGCACTGCTTTGCCCATTCTTCTGTTTACTATGAGAGCGACCCCATTCCTTCTCTTGGATTCGTGCCCACAATAAAACACATAATGGTCGCTGGAGTTAAATTCTCCAATTCCGGTCCACTTGAGCTCGCTGATACCCAAGATATCAATGTTCAATCTGTCCATTTCTCGCTTGACGATATCCAGTTTACCTTGCGTCATAGATCTTACATTCCATGTTGCTATGTGATACATCTCCTTGCAACATCGGACTTTCCGGTCGCTTCACCGACACATCCACAACTGAGCGTCCTTTTGGCTTTAGCCCAGCGGCTTCATTCGTCCTGGAGCTACTAGGAATCGCCCTTTGTTCATCCCCAGTAACATGTGGGACGCCTTCCAACCTGGGGGGCTCATCTTCCGGCGCCATATTATTAATGGTATTGTGACTGGCCATAGGGTTTTTTTGGCAGGAAATACTGGAGTTGGTTGGAACATAGTGCACCGTAAAGATACGTCGGATTTCCTCTTTAGATCTACGGATGGTGAAGCTCTTCCTGCCAAATAAACGTGCCTCTGTATTAAATTTCATATTTTCGTTGTATTTTTCGGTCACTCCAATCGCTACCATTTTACCTAATTATCCCACCACAGATTTCTCTTTGATGGACCCCATAATGTTTGACACAATAGGAATATTACGTATAACTGAAATGCTTAAGATGCTCCCATTCTATCGGATTAGCAACATATATTCGAAATTTTTGTTAAATACAAACACGTACTCGTTCATCATCCTGTCTAAACTTTTTGATCAATCGCTTGTTACAGGCTGCGTACCTGCTGACTGGAAGGTTGTAAAAGTAATTCCTCTGCATACGTCTGGCGACAAACACTGTCCTAATAACTATCGTCGCATGTCGCTCACCTGCATAGCATGCAATATTGTGGAACACGTCATCTTTTCTCATTTTGCTACATTTTTTAGAAACATTCTTTTTTCAGTAGTTTTCAGCATGGTCTTCGAAAACCATTCTCCTGTGAGACTCAGGTTTTATGTTTTTCTCGTGACCTCCATTGCATTGTTCACGATGGGTCGTTGGCAGACTGTATATTCCTGGACTTTTGTAAAGCTTTTGATAAAGTCTCACATGAATTACAACTCTTTAAACTAAGTAGTATGAACTTGGATGCTAACGTGCTTTCACGGCTTCACTCTTTTCTTGTTGATCGATCTCAGTTCGTAAGAGCAAGTAATGCTGACTGCAAGTTTTCCCCAGTTGATTCCGGTGTGCCGCAAGGTTCCGTCTTAGGACTCCTACATTTCCTTATATACATAAATGACCTGCCGACAAACCTTATTTTAAACAATTTGTCTCTTTGCGGATGATTGTTTTATCTATCGTAAAATTAACAATGATCATGACGTCTCTATATTACAATCCGATATTAACAGCATTTCTGAATGGTGTCAGGGTTGGAATATGAAGCTTAACACTAACAAGTGTAAACATATGCGTGTCACTCGCGTTAGCACATCAGCTCTTTCGTACTACCTCAACACTGCTCCTCTTGAATCTGTCTCTTCATTCAAATATTTAGGTGGTGACATAACTAATAACTTGTCATGGAAATTGCATATTCATCACGTAGTTAATAATGCTAACCAAACTCTTGGCTACCTCAAAAACACTTTTCACATTGTCCTAGCGCACTAACACTTCTCCTTTACAAAACTTTGGTTCGTCCAAACCTGAAGTATGCAGCTTCTGTCTGGGACCCAGGCGTCGTTTCACTCAATACTGAACTAGAAAGTGTGCAGAATCGCGAATCTCGCTTTATATTTATATTATATATTATTTAAATTATATATATAATATTATATTATTATATTGATATTATATTATATTATATATTTATATATATATATATTATATTTATATTATATTATCGCATTTCTAGCGTGACTGCCCTGTCATTGCCTCTTCTAACGGAACGCAGAAAAGTATTTTGGCTATGTTTGCTTCATACGGGTTTTCACTATAATAAATGTCTCAGACAGAAACTTCTAACGTAACCGTCCTAAACTTCATCACGCATTGATCGCCGTCACAAAGTAGGAATTCCATTATACCACACCAAATACTGCCATGACTCCTTCATTCCGAGCACTTCTAACAGTTGGAATCGCCTTCCATTGCTGAAATTATAGATGCCATTGCTTTTCGTACAGCTGTTACTAACCTTTTTTGCTCCAATGTTTAACATACTTTTCATGTCGTTTTTGGTGCTTTTGTTTGTTCACCATCTACTGCTTGGTTGTGTTGCTGCTGATTTTGTATTTTTATATCTTGTTGCTCAATCGTTAACATTTACTGTATAATGACCACTTAGCTTTGTGTTAATTTTTTGCTGTATTTTGTTTTACTTTCTTTAGTTCACGCCCACTAACCTCTGTAATGCCTTTGGGCCCTGAGGGTAAATAAATAAATAAATCACTCTCGTATATGGCGCAACGTGCCTGTTTGCCGGGAGATTCAGTCTTTGTTTTCTTTGATTTCAGCATTCGCAGTTTTGCGAACGCTTTCATTACCCCCAGGAGTAGGACTGGATTGTTAAATTTTTGTTCAATTTTATCTCTTTTTTTAGAGTCATTGTTGTTCTTTTCCTTAGCGCCCTTTGGCTTTCTTAAGCTAGACAAGCCAATTAAAAAAGCGTTCATAGGCTATCGGCGTGAAGTCATTATAGATCACATTATTGAACCGCCTTCACTTTCGCGAAATGTTGCGGACCTTCAACAAACCGAATGAGTTGGACAGAATTGTTCGGGTATGGCACCTTATGATATTAAAGCGCAGTTACAACAATTTACCTTAGAAAAATATTAAAGTGCCTTCAATGCGTCGGAAATAGGGGGCTTGATAATGAATCACAATCTCACCGCCCGTTTAATGATGAAAGGCAGGCGGTACTTTACAGGGAGGTTAAGAAAGCACTTGTATAAGTGATACGTGCTCTGATAATCCAGATATACTTGTTGCTTTCTTTATCCATTATTTGCGGCACTTTACTTAAAAGAAGCATTCAGCGTCTTGAAGAATAGCAGCGACCAATCATTGAGGGGTCTAAATTGTTGGAAGAAGTCAACTCGATCATTTCTTCACTACAGGGTAAAGTTTCCCTATTGCTCTAATGATCTCTATAAAGCGCTTAATTATGACTAGCTTGCCTTCCTCGACGCTTTCATTGCAGCTTAGGACATTGGCTTTTTGCCTCCTAAATTCTTCACTGCTCACATCATGCCACCCCAAAAAGTACGACGCAGATCGGTTGAAATGTTTTTGTCGGATGGTGTTGTCCGATATCTTTATTCAGTGCGGATTATAAGATATTCGCGAATGTTATTTCTTCTCGTCTTTATCTTGTGAAATTACATTTTTTAAGGCGCCACTAAATGTGTGAGATCAACGGCCGTAGTGTCCAAATCAGCATTCATATCGCGCGTTCCACGTTAGACACAGTACCAGGTGCAGTCAGTCAAGTGGCCCTCAATCAGACTGATCTGGCAAAAGCTTTTGATAAGGTACGTCATGATTTTTTGCTTGCGGTATTGCAGAGTACAAACTTGTTGATGTCTTGCTTAAACGTAAACCACTATGTCATAAAGCAGCCACTGCAATACTGATTGCTAATCAAAACATTACTAAAGCTACTCCACTTAAATCGACTGTTCAACAGGGATGCCCGCTTAGCCTTTGTTATTCGCTCAATATATTTAGCGCCTATGATGCAATATCCTCAAGGACACAGAATTTCGCGGCTTCTGATTACCGCGAATAAATTTTAAGATTTTGGCTTATGCTGATAACATTGCCCTTTTCTGTTCTGACGGAGAAAGTCCGAATGAGGTTTTGCTTGTGACTGAGCAGTTATGCGACCGTTTGGGTGCCTATCTTAACCTTGATAAATCAAAGGGATTATGGCTAGGACGCTGCGGCACAAAATCTAATTTTATTTTCGTCATGTCTGGTGGAACTCTGAAGATTTAAAGGGTTTGAAGGGTTACCTGTAATCAATATCGCACTTGTGGCCCTCACTGAAATTCATATATATCATTAGTAGGGTGTGCAAAACCCGGCTCGGATGTGTAGGAAACGTCTAATTGCAAGAGAATAAGTTTGCAATGTCTTCTTGGTTTTGAAGCCTGTATATCGGGATGGCGTTGCGTTTTGCTAGGAATACAGTACAAGCAATGCAAAAAATGTTTGTCTCTTTTTGTGTCGGGCTGTCAATGGCATCATCCACGTCGGGACAATTTTTTCTCCATATGTAGGCTTGCGGAGCTGGTATTATGCATTGTTTTCATCAATTTTTTTCAAGGTTTTAGTTTTTATACAGCAAGCCATCCTTTCCTTCTAGCATGACTCACCAGACGAATAAACGTCCATTTTCTTGTTCGGTTTCCGTCCACTGGTAATAGGATTAGAGGACTTTGTAGGGTTTTTTTAAGGAAGTTGCTGGCACATTCCATTACTTCACTTTACTGGTTTCCTTAGAATGTCTTCCTTAGAGTAAAAAAGCTGTGATTGAAACGTTACTCCCTTTTCTGATGAATTGGCAGCCTTACCTAGACAACAGACGACAGTATATTGACGCGGATGAAATAGGTGTATATTCAATCGGCCGTGACTTCATTCATTCTTAAACTTCGCACATCAATCTTTCGAGTCAAAATGTCGCTTCGTTTAAAATGAACTTTTGTGCTATAGTAAGAGGACTGTCCCCTCTGTCAGAAGTCAGAAATTATAGATCATCACTTTGTGTATTGTCATGATGCCGTGTTTGTTTGGGACCTGGTTCGATGGACTTTGAAAAGGATATCGATATTAAACCATGTACTATGATATTTCTGCTTACAGTGGAAGGTTATAGGGCTCTGTGCGATTTACTTTTTTCGTCGGAATACCTATCCTGTGAAAAACGCGCAGGGCAGATCACCACACAGAACCATTACTTTCACTGAAGTCTCCCTTCAAGCAATAGTGCCATATAGTGCGGGGCATATGATGCGCCGGATTGACCACCTGCCTGGCTGCCTTTGTCTCTGGAAATTCTCTCTGGAAATGTCTCCGGAAATTTGGAGGTGTGGTCAAAGTGAGAGATCGGTGCTGGCACCGATATGTAAGAACAGTTGAGGGACGCCACCAAGTTAGGCCGGTATTAAAGCCTGTCACGGTTGGTGTACCTCCATGCTATAAACCAAAAATGTCAGCTTGGTGTAGTCGTTTGCACCGTCGGCTGATGAACGGAAAGATAATGGTTTGATTCCTCACTATGACGATCCTTTGTTCTTGTGCCTCAGTTTGTGCGCACACATGTATTTCGAACACTGCCTGTTTACGCTATTCAAAGGCCAGCATAGGGTTTCGCCTTTAAAAATGTATGCACGCGACTTAGTACAAACTTTTCAGGTCGCTATCTCTTTTTGTGTGTTCTCCGTTCAGTCTGGCGTTACATCATCTATACCGTTTAGCTTGCCATTTAGCATCAATTTACTAGTCATGTTGGAAGCCACACTTTTCGATACAAAATACCAAGATACGCATGTGTACCTCCAACTGTATCGCGTTATTTTTGAGCATGAGTGTTCACCGAGAAGTGAGCCAGATACTGCGCCTGCCTTATGCCAAACCAAGTGGCCTAAAGATGTTTAGCGCTTGTATAAACTTTCTGCCAGTATCACAATGCTATAGTTTTGCAAAATAAAAGGGCTCTGTTAATGACAAAATCGCGTCTACGCAAAGGCGAAGTTGAAGCTTCTGGATTTTTTTTGTTATCACAAATATTTCGAAGATAGATGCAATGAAGCACCCGTCTTTATTTTCGAACTGTCATGTGTTCTCTCCCTATGGACCATATTGAAAATAAATGCCTGTAGCTAGTTATTACGAAATCAGGATGTAGAAGAGCCAGATGTGAAAGTACTTGAAGAGATCTGTAGTGGCTGCACACCAACTATACTGCTGCATAAGGAAAGAGTTACAATTCCCATAAAGGAACCTGTTAAACAAGGAGGCACGATCTCCCCAGTACCATTTTGAGCTTGCTTAGAGAATGTATTGAGATACTTAGAATGGGAGCAGTTATGGATACGATTACATAGAGAATCCTCAAAAGATGCGATTCACTGGTGGATTTGCCACATCAAAGAAATCAGGAGACAAATAGCAAAGAAGGATTGGTGACCTAGAAAGGAAAACCAGGAAGCTATTCCTCGCAATTAATATGCAGAAAAAAAGGCAATGTTCAAAAACCTCAGAAACGAACAGCAGTTTAACATTGTAGCGAGGCGCTCGAAGTGGTATGCAAATACCTTATGACAAGTAGTAAGTGGAAATCTGAGCGATGAAAGGGAAATAACTAGACTGATAAGATTGCGGTGGAGCGCATATTGCAAATCCTCAGATTGTGACTAGCAACGTAACGGTATCGCTAAACAGAAAAATATGTAAAAGCTTCCTCTCACCGATCTCAAACAAGGAGGCTAATCAAAAGATACCTGCCTCAGTCGTGGACAACGGAGAGAGCTATGTAACAAAAATGGTAGTAATAATGTTAAGAATTAGGAAACGTGCAAAGTGGGTCCCAGAATTAATTGAAGTAAATGACTTTCTAGTGGAAACAAAAATTAATGGCCATGGGCAAGACATACTGTTGAGAGGATAACCACTCGTCGCTAAGAGTAAAAACCTTGATTACAATAAATGAAAAAAATGTAGAAATGGGCTGCGCAAAGCTTTGAGGGGAGTGGGGGGAAGAGGTTAAGAAGTGTCAAAATGTAAAATGGATGCTGCTAGGAAAAGACAGCGATATTTGGAGAAATACGGGAGGGGCAGTCGCCCGGCAGTAGATGGAGTAAATGACTTTCTCGTGAAAATAAAAACAAATAGGCCTCGGCATGACATATTGTTCGAGAGGATAACCACTGGTCGTTAAGGGTAACAAATGTGATTACAATACATGTAAAATGTAAAATTTGGCTGCACAAAGTTGGGGGGAGGGGGGGTGATGAGGTTAAGAAACATCAAAATGTCAATTGGATGCTATTAGGAGAGGAGCGCGTTATTTGGCGAAATATGGGAGGGGCATTCGACCGGCAGTATATGCAGTCTGCCTGATGATTATTTTTCCGACAAACTTTTAAAAAACCTGTTATGTGGACGGCCACACATTTTCGTCCCAACTTGCGCGAAACATAACTTATGTCTTTGCTGAATGAATCCTAAAAACCCAGCGGCGCAGCCCGATATGCGCACGAGTGAGGCGCATTTCGGATAAGCCAAATAAATTTCAAAAATATTGTTCTACGAAAGATAATCATATGTTTAATCTAATAATAGTGTTATTGGTGATTTGAAACGAAGGGGTTGCGTCTTTCCTTCCGAGCATGCGCGCTAGCGTGCGACTATTCCCTTATTCCCCTTAGCGGTAGGCCCCCTTTCCTTAGAATTTTTCTAAACTTCGTAAATATAACAACCTATTTTCTTGGTGTGCGTATTCCAGCTACAAAAATATAAATTCCTCGATGTATTCAAAAAACATCCGTTCAGTTACTTTTTATTGCCGCAAGCAACAAAACAATAATTTTTCTCCCGACCTCAACATCCAATGCCGCATTATTTTTGTCAACTAACATACGATAGTGATATATTTTATATGGCATATACTCTCGTTCAAACAATGTGCCCGATAATCATGTGTATATCATGTAACTTTTCCTGTACTATGTAAAAAAAGCGAATGACAAGCACTTAAAGTCAGTTGGCAGCTTCCTTGTTGCATAAAATAAGGATATGAAAAACCTCTTATATATAACCCAAGCTTTAAAAATGAAACTGACCTGAAGAAACTTGTCCTTGGTGATAGCGCTCAAAGTGGTAACAGCGTCCACACTGCCGGCATTGTTGGCAGCGTCGGCAGGGTCAACTGTGTCGGCCGGGTGACCATACGACAGGTTAGAAAATGCAACCACAAGAACGAAAGCAGCACTCCAGTGGCGCATCTTTGTTGGGAGGTTTCAAGCAGCCTAACCCAACTGCACTATAGATGCACAACTGTTAGCGCGGCACTTTTATACTCATCCTAAACCTGTCTTGCGAGGGAATTGTTGGCATTTTGCTACACGTTATAAAGTTTCGCTATCAATCACTTTTGAGCGCAGCTACGTATGTGGCGCCAAAAGTCGTGCGCCTGCCAATTTGTACTTCGTCATGCTACCATGCACTGCGGAGTTCATTTTATGCTGGGACATTGAACTCAGAAAGCAACAAATCATTTCAGCTCACGAAAAAAAAAATTAAGTAATGAATACTTAAAGGAAAAGGGAAATACTTTGTGGTTCGGACGCAAATTCATGATAATATGAAAATGAAATATATATTTTATTTTCCTGCAAATTTTTAGTTGCAATACTGTCCCCTGCTTTAGTGTGGAATTGCTGGACATGACTGTCTAGATTTATGTTGTTTTTCAACTTCGTCTTTCCATAGGCATTTCAAACGGCGTGCATTTTCCGACAGTTTTCAATTAATGTTAGCTTGCTACCACTTAGGAGACCAAAATTCTTAAGGTGTAAACACATCACTCTAAATTCTGATAAGAAATGTTCGGGATTCGAACCTGATGTATAACGTCTACAAGACTATTTAAATTGCAATATTCGACCGCTTCAGCTGCGAGAAAACACCCCATCAGCTTTCACTGCTTTCAGAGTAACTCAGTCGCTTGCTTTGTAAGCTTTACAAAGGTATGCATTGATAATTTTTTTTATTTTGTTATTTTTATCAAGAGAACCGCATCGACAACTTCATTTACATGTATACATTTTAGCATTTGGATAACAACAATCAACTTCGTCCCTAATATCGACTTTTACTAAACATTTTCCTCGTATTAAGAAAGGAAGTCCTCTCATGGTCCGTGATGAGTCACGTGCCAGGTGCTGCGCAATGCGCCTAGACACCAGCTCGAAGCTTCCACATCTGGAAAATGAATCGGACTTCGAAAAGTATATATGCAAATTGCCACCTCATGTCGATGGGTGTAGAGTAAAAAAATAGTAACTTTGTTAAGAATTCCAAGTCTATCGGCCTGATAATTACGGGAATCATAGTACCGATCACATGCGTAGATTCTGAACCGTTAAAAGTATGGGACAAAGAAAAAGACTGATTGCTCTAGTCCTTCTGAGCGCTTTTGTCGAGGTGCGCGTTTCCCCAAACACACATTACATGTCCTCATTATGAACGTTCCACATTTACCTACTGTGGCGGGAGCGTAATGGCAAATTGCTGCTTCTCCCTTGGTGGAGTTGTTCCGTTCTTCGACATCAAGATGTAATTAAAGAATATTTTCAGGGAATAGTTTAAACCGTTATATTTGTAAACATTCGTACGCACCTCTAATTCGGATATGTTTTGACAGAAGAACGATTGGAATTACTCTATTTTTGATGGAAATCGGCTTAAACGCAGGGTTGGCCTTATTGACTGAAATATAATTTGAATTATTTCTGAAGCACGTGCACACTAAGGGTCACTGGCCACTCGGGTTGAGTGTAGAGGCCGAGCGCCCCCCGCCTTCTACTGTCCAGTTGAGGATACCTTCGACTTGTAAATTGATATCGAGTTCTGCCTTTTGGATCTTTACGCCCACGCGGATAAAATCGATTATTTCTCTGAACATAAGTAGGCTAAGTTGTCACTTAAACGAGTTGCCGCTTAATCCCTCTTGACGTACTTTCTTTAATTTGCTGTACATATCTTGCATGGATGTGCAAAAAAAAGAAACTATGTAATTACCTAAATTGTGACTATGGTCTCCAAGAGGGGCCAATAATTTACTACCGCCCAGCTAACTAATGTAGGTTTTTCCCGAACCTTGTAGGGCCCATGGCGCGCCGCGCAGTCGAAGGCCGCGCCACTTCCCAATGCTCCCTGCGCGCGGCCTGTTTCCCTCTCCCCGCTCGTTCGGGGACAACCGGTCCCGCGCGAGGGGGCTATAAAAGAAGGCACGCGCCGCCGTCTCGCCCTCTCTTGGTCCCTGCCTCTTCGTTCCTGCTTCGCTCCTGCTTCGCGCCTGGAGCTTCTGCACGGAAGACGACCCGCAGGCTGCAGCCCCCCGGACGACGACCAAGCACCGACTTCGACGATCCCTGTGAGATTAAAGATGTTTGTTACAGGGCCCGCTGTGTATTTGTCGTGCGCATCCCTCGGGCAGAGGAATCGCCCACAACCTCCATGAGATCGATTTGCGCAACAAGGCTTAGCAAATAGCAGAAAGACGGAATAATAACTTTGTGATAAGGAAGACAGCCCGCAGCTAAAGTATAAAATTCGGTACAGGTGCTTGTCCCATCTTTCTTACTTTTATTTTGGGCATCTCTCTTATGGCCATAAATATAGGCCATCTGGGAGAGAACGGGTGAGGTCCGCGAGCGTAGTGTGGGGAGAATTCATCAAGTCATCATATGGAGTGACAAAACCAAGCAACGAGATAAGAGACTAGTTCGTTGCTGAGAAGCTTACGAGCCAGCATCGAAACGAGAGCAGTGACTGCTTCCATAGCCACTTGAAGGCGTTCGTGATGCTTTAATCTACAATTTGTCGGTACTATCTGCAGGTTTCTAGACGAATTTGTTTTTAACAAATCCTAAACGATATATTCTTGGGCCAATACAAAAGTCATCATCGGAGATAATCAGGTATAATGCGGGTCACATCAATGAGCCCTATTGCATTTCAGGAGGTTTGTTTGGTTTGTGGGGTTTAACGTCCCAAAACGACTCAGGCTATGAGAGACGCCGTAGTGAAGGACTCCAGAAATTTCGACCACCTGGGGTTCTTTAACGTGCACTGATACCGCACAGCACACGAGCGCCTTGCTTTTCGCCTCCACCGAAAAGCGGCCGCCGAGGCCGGGATTCGAGCCCGCGTCCTTGGGAACAGTAGTCGAGCGCCGCAACCACTACACCCCCCCCCCCCCCCCCGGCGGAGCTCATTTCAGAAGATTAAGATCATTTTTAGTGTGTTCGGCACTTTTGGCCGTTTGCGCACAAAAATTGGCCGCCCATATTTATTCACATCCGTCGGTTGCCTACGCTCTGCAACTGCAAATTCCACGTAACAAATATATTTCTTGTGATATTTTCTATAGGTTTGCAGCCGTGAATACGCCTGACCTCTGCACTCACCTAATTTATCTCTTAAATATCAGAACAATTATCCATCGCCATCCAGCCAAGGGCACGCATACTGCTATATTGATAAGAACATTGTCTAACCCATGACTTAAGACAAGGACTGCCGCCACTCCGGAGCACACACTCCAGCAAGTAGGTCTAGAAGGACGGTTTGGCTATGAGATGATAGGGCAAATGCGAGTGGATCAAGAAGTCAAAGATGGCGCGCCGTTTGTATAACGCTTATAAGGACCAACCAGTGTGCTGTATATTTTTAATAATGAAGTCATTACCGGTTTGTATCCAGTCAGCAGAAACTCACGACTGCAATATAAATCCATACAGCTCTCTGAGAAACATCATCATTCATGGAAATCTTTTCTGATTCGGGGTGGATGCAAATGTCCTCAGAACTTTTATTTGCAAGATACTGTTTGGTTTGTACTTGATATATTCTTGGGCCAATACACTATGATGTAATAAAGTTTAAGGTTTCTTAAATACATAAAACTTCGCGAGACAAGGTGGAACAGCCTGTCAAAGAAAATGTCGTCAAACTCGAGGACCCAGTTAATAGAACTGCAATGAAAAGATTTCGTCACTCGAAGCCGACTCGCGGTGCCAGGAAAATATACTGATAATCTTACAACACTGCAAACTAAAATCTCAGACCTCGGTTCTGGTTCTTCAGAAACACATGCACTAGTAAAATTGATGCTGGCTGTTGAAACGAACACTGGTACGTACACCAAATGAAACCGAGCTGTCGATCGTGTGCCATGACCTAATATTAGTGTTAGTTTGAGCATTTAGTAGTCCTTAAGTGCTTGGCAAAATTACGTATCTTTCTTGGAAGAAGCTCTTAAAAAGAAGAGAAGACGAGGTGATGGGGGTGATCGATTCATGCAAAAGAATCCAATTATTAGGCATTTTTATAAACAATTAGAGAATAAATTTTAGCTAGAACGCTATTCGGCCAACCTCACCCATTATATTCTTGCCGGCACATGTATGTGGGAACAGAGAGAAGGCCAGAAAGAAGAATTTCCTGTTTGAGCGCTAAAATCTTTTCGACAGCAGCTTAACAGAAAAGACAACTAAATCAAAGCGCAGTCCTGAATATAGTTATTTAAGACCTGTATGTTGAGCATTCAAGCAACAGTTTCACTACGGTAGGGCCACGCTTCGAGTGCACAATAATTTTACCTTTCTACTACTTTCAAGCTTGGAGCAGAAGGACGAACTGTTTATATGCAGTCCTGGCACCCAAAGAAAAATCTGACAGGTACTGCACTTTTCCTTTCCCATAAAGAAACACACAATGACAGCGTCGGCTAGCCATTGACCTTCAAGCAGCCACGTAACAAAGTGCGGCTATAACTATACTGTGCTTTCATTTCATCATTAATTAAAACGTCTAGCGCATGTAACAAGGACGCTGACATAAAAATGACAGGGCGAGTGCAAAACACTAACTGTGGAGTTGATGCTTAGCGTCCTGTCTTTTTTTATGTCTGTGTACTTGTTGCACTCGCTTCTTTTTTTTACTGATAATATACGATCAGTCCAGCTTTCTGTCTTGATATTGTCCAAGCATACGTCGAGGACATGACTCGCCTCTTCAGGCGAGCCGATCCCGCCATGTCCGAGGACAAAAAGGTCAGGCACTTGATGCAGGGTTTGAAAGAGCAGTTGTTCGCAGGCCTTGTGCGAAACCCACCGTCGACTGTAAACGGATTCCTTGCGGAGGCCACCACAATGGAAAAGGTGCTACACCAACGTGCCGTGGCTTATGACCGACCTTTTCATACAAGCACAATCGCGGAATCATTTGCATCTTCAGAGCGGCATCCCGATGCATTGCGCGAACTGATTCGCAGCGTCGTGCGCGAAGAACTAAGCAAGTTCTGGAGCCCTCTGCAGCAATCGCCATCTTCCGTTTCTGCTATGGTGCGGGAGGAGGTGCGGCAGGCACTCAAGAGCCCTCTTTCGCCTGTAGTTCCGAGCCCGCCATTGCTGTCGGGGACCGACAATCGTCCAACATATGCGGAAGTTCTGCAGAGTCAGGCTCCCCCTTCACCACCGCCCATTCTCGCGTCACCTACAGTTCCGCTGCCCGCGGTGCAGCCAGTGCAGAACTTCGACAATCGTCCGCTGCCCCGACGCAAAGCCGACATTTTGCGCACGCCTGACCGCCGTCCGCTTTGCTTCCACTGCGGTGAACCAGGACATCTCTACCGGGATTGTCCGTATCGACGCCTCGGTCTCCACGGCTTCCACATCGACTCGCCTCCTCCCCGGTTTGGTCAACGACCCCGAGTTATTGAGGAGTACCTGGCGGAGCAGCGTTCTTCATCTCGTTCGCAGCGTCAGCCCCGCTCCCCTTCGCCAAGGCGCTCCTCCTCGTTCACTCACGGTTCCTCGAGAGAGGACCAAGGCCGCTCGTCTAGCCCTGGTCGGGAAAACTGAAAACAGCGACCTTCGGGGGCGAGGCCACTGGTAGTCGCTGCGTTGAAGACCTCCCGTCGTCGCCGCTTCGATCCGACCGCGAGCTGCTGGTACCGTCACCTAGGGAAGCAAAAAGCGTATCTCTGGACATCTCTGGAATATAATGTCTCTAAAACATCCGGCCGCTTGGCCTTAAGAACGGTGGTGTGACTTTTATCTCGTTAAGTATAGGTATCCACCCGAAGAAGTGGCACCTTTCCCAAAATCTGGATTATAAAATTATGTGCCCCGTCTAGGGTAGCTCACAGCTGTTAAGATGCCCAACAATTGTTGCATCACGAGGTCATGACCTTGACCCTTTCAACTTTAGGTGACCTTCTATCTTTAGTTGACCTTTAAAATATTGTTTGTGATAGCAATGAATGAGACGGAGCTTTGTGATAGGCGCAACGATTGCTATCACACCGCGCCGTCGCGTGTTAGAAATAGCCCTCACGTACCTGCGGCTTGGGTATATGAGCGTGGTGCAACCGCATCTTAACTCAAGAGATGGCACAGAAGAGAGACAGCAGTACGCTTAGCGTTTTCAGCGATGTCGTTTAGCGCTTGCTACGAGACAAACATTTCATTTGGACTTCATGTGTGCTAAACAACCTAGGTCAAGCAGAAAAAGAGGATCATTTATTGAAGTACTTTTGCCAAAAGTGACAATGCGCTCTAAATTCATTGTTAGCCAGACTGACACCATAGCTCACAACTTCTCTGGGCATAAAGCTATATACATTGCACTTAGCCAGACTGAAACTCCAAGCCAAGGCCGAGGAGAACTACAAGTTAAAACCATGTCCGAATAAACAGTTCTACCAAGCATAACCATGTTGTGACGCCTTCGGTGAACAACATGTTTACTATGCTAAATCTCTCCTATTTTTTATTTCTGCAGCAATATGTTGGACACTTTTTTAAAGTCTTGGATAGCGGCTCTTATGTCTAAACCGAGGCTCATGCATATGGAATCAAATCTTGCAATACAAATAGACTTCGCAAGCAGCTTCATGCCGTGCAAAGCTTCGACAGAGGTTTCACAATTATGAAGAGTGAATCCGATGAAATACGGTATGAGCTCTTCATAAATAGAAGATGGCAGAGCTGGAATAAAACAATTTAACAGCACTGTATAGGCGCTTCTACGTTGGGATCCGCTGCAAACCTTGCAGCTGCCTTCCATTGAATAAACACCAATTCGCCAGGGTGATGACTCGGCAGTCTTCGCCGTTAGTTACCAACTCCTGTTTTGTTCCTGACGTGTTTTCTGATCACCGTCTATCTTAACGTGTTTTTCGCGATAGCTTCGAGTGAGTAATGTGCGCAGATCATGCATCACGGAGCGAACACACATATATCTGCGAGAAAGTTTCCTGCCCCCCCCCCCCCTTAATGATGCCAGCGCATGTCGCATGTATTAGGACGATGGTCTGCCTGGTTTCTCTCACGTCTTTCTCCTTCGCCGAAGGCAGCAGAGGCCCCTCTAAGATGCAGTGCTCCCGCTTATTTATCCCCCTCCCTAGCTCCACAGGTCATATAAATGCCGAACAACTCCGCTCCTTCTATGCAGACATCATTCTGTTGACGATCAGTGGCAATGTGGGCACTATCGAAGGCATACTCCAGGCTGGAGCTGAAATAGTGGCTGTATATATTGCCCCTTCGGACCTTGCATTCGGTCCGCCAAATCCGAACTCCTGCTCCTAATGAAGGATAGAAGTTCGGTCGAAAAAATGCGAATGGAACGCAAATACACAATCATCTTATGTTTGTCATCTTCCTGAATGTTCGTGTTGTCTGTACAGGTTTCACATATCGTCCTGCTTCTTCATTCAACTCCCGTCGGTGTTGAAGGTCCTCCACACTCCAATGTCCATGTCATAATTTACGATCTCCTGGCTCTATAATTAAAGTACGCATGCAGGCCATGATCTTTAAAAAGCAAAGGGCCTCGACATGAACGCCATCATCAAACTCACTGAAACGACGCACCAAACAATGCGCTTTATTCGAGATGTGGCCACGAGCTCAGGGTCATGCTCGAGTATAATTTGCGGCGCCTAGTGCAGGCACTACGGGCTGAAAGAGCAACAAAACTGCGACTCCCGACTCCTTCAGTCGGGGGAACACAAACCGCTCAAAACCCCTACCGAAGAACATCGAACTGCGCAGCTTGAACACCTTTCTGCCACAATCACAGGCCAAAACAATCTAGCATAGCTGTGAGTCTAGCTCTGCTCCCCCTCCAGCCATCCTTAAAGACCGTCTCATTGTCATCCCCTCCGTGAAAACGTGCGCCCTATCGACAGCCAAGATAGACGCAGAGCTCACACCAAAGCGCTGCCGTAAACTCAAGGCCAAGGCAACTGCGCGTGGCAGTGTACACTGCCGGTGATGCGTATACACTTAATGTTGCCTCCTACAAACTTCGCCATTTAGCCTCAGATACTGGAAGAACCGTCACGTGGCCAAAGGCACAGTAGGCAGTCATTGCATTAACCATTTCCTCGTTCTCTGCCAGGGTTATCCTGAATGACACCAACACAGTTATTTGAAACAGGGCCCGCGGAATGCTCCACACGGCACCAATACTAACCTCGTCTCTCCAGCGCAAGTTAATCTAACTAATTCGGTTATTAACTCAAGCTGACAATCCTGGTAATGAAGCTGCCCACTCCACAGCTAGAGCGTCCGTCAACTGAGCCGGGTACACCATTTATTTGGGCTGCTAACGAGACTGCCTTCCTTATACAAATACAAAAAATCACCCTCCTCTTAAGAGAGCCAACACTTATGTATTCTCCACAGCCCGAATATTTCACCAAACAAGAATAGGCTACCTACATGTACGTAGCCATGATCTGCACATCCATCTCGCCAGCATTCCAAGCCTTTATTGATCCTGGCCAACACTTCGGCGGAGACCTTTGCGCCGCCTCATAACCTATTTCTATAACACCCTATACATTTGTGCTGTATTACAACCCCATTTATGGGTCTCACGGACCTAGACACTTAAAAGCCAACCCCCAGTAGTAGTAGTGATTTCCCCACCAACATTATGATAGCCTTTTTCACCCACTGTCTCACCCGTCGTGGACATGACACAAAGATTAAACTTGCAATATTGGCCCCATAGAGCTGGTATTGCAAGGTTCATCAGCGTGTCGTCCCGATATTCTGACCGACCTGCACTTTGAAAAGGCGCACACTATTATGGCGATGACTACTATGGTATGAGGATGTTCAGTAAAAAGTTGACCGAGAAGGAGTGCAACAACTTGCAAGCTGTCGAGTACAACATCTGCCCGGATGTAAATTGTAGCCTGGTTCACAGCAAGTACCGCTTCAAAAGTGTCAAGAGGTGTCTAGTTTCTTCCTCCAAAAACTTGCTGATCCTAAAGTACTACTCAGCGATTCAGACGAAAGATGCCAAATTTATTCCTCAATTTCTGTAATCGTTATGCATTGTCATCCTATGTCGCTGTACTTTTTGAGAGTCTTCCGATTCAGGTTCTCACTCATGAAATGCTTTAGAATTCCTGCTAATCTGCCAAGCACAGTACAACTCTTTGCTCTAGGAAGGTTGTTTTCGTTTCAACGCCCGCTGTCCAACCTATCTTCAAATAGTTATATTTGATCGCGTGGCCTGATTTTCTGCAGCTTGAGCACAGGGTTCTACTCTGAGTTATATTAACATAAAAGGTTCTTATAAACAAAAATTGAAACAAAGTGGCTCATTTTATTTGTTGTATTTATTATGTACTGTATTGTCGATTCATGTGAAACGTAGCAAATTGAAATTGCAGTTCTGGTGTCTTCGCTTTAATCGACCCAGTCGTTTAGAGAAAACAATAACGGGACCTGCTTAAGTGACACGAAACTCGAACGTGGTCTGGACAGCGCCAACGGAAATCCCGACCTTTGATGACAGTGTTCAGTCTACATTACCTTAATCCGACCTTATGAAGAGGTGACGGAACGCAAGAGTTACCGAAGTGGGGTATGGAGCTCACCTATAGAAGTGGAGCGCACCGAAAGCGCGGTAATCGCACGCGATTGGGAGCAACGTAGCCTCTCTGTCGACAACAATAGATGCGCCCGAGTGAAGCCTCATGAGAATCTTCGCTGGCTCTGAGGTCTACCAATACCTGATCTCCAACACTGGGCGTAAACTGCTAGAACTTTTCTAGAGACGATAATCTTCTCGACAGTTAGCTAAATTGCTGTCCGCCACGCTGGCCCTATGCAAAAAATTCGCATGTGCGAACACTTTGCACCGTAGTGCTATGAAGACTGAGTATATCTCAGACATTTAGTGATTTGTAATTCTGCATTTGGCAGGTGCTCCAATGTAGGTTTTGTATTAATGTGCTACATTCCAAATGCTCATACAAAGCCATCTAAACCAGATGCAGCCTTCAACAGAAAGGGAACTACAGCAAACTCAGAAAAATGACTGGAATGCAGTTGACTGAGCAGTTGCCATTCGGCAATGTTGCACCGCGGGCATCAATGTAAAGTAATACTAATTGTGTTAGAAGCAACGCATGCAAAATAGTGCAGCTTTTAGCGAACTGTCTTCTTCATGTCTGCTATAAATGTGAAAAGCGCAATTTTGTCAACTGTGCATAGTTCTGCCCACTAACGAAGTATTACTTGCGAGGCGGCGGACTAATGTCTGCGTGGCCCTCGATAATTCCTCTGACATAGAGGGAATGGGGCGCGCCTGTTCCTCGGCGCGTTCCTGTCTTCCATTCGGAGGTGCTCAAGGCCTTTTCGCCGTCGCGTTCTCGCGATTGCTTTGAAGGTCGAGGGTAACAACGGGCAGGTATTGATACCCGCTATGGTGGAATGTGCGTTCGGCGCGGTTGACATTTTGCGTACTGCTGCTCGCGCCTCGCTATTGGCCAACTCGTTTCCTTCAATGCCCGCGTGTGCAGGCATCCGAGAAATTGTCGCTGTAATGTTTAACTTGAGATTGAGGTCGTCAAATGTCTCTAATAAATCAACGGTTAATTTAGGGCAAGTTGACAGACTCGCGGTCACTCGTCTGACACTTCCTACGCGCGAGACGAGACCGTGAAAAGGTAAAGTCTGTGCTTGTAACCATATTTTGAATAGGTTTGTAGGACCCACTGCGCTCCTTTTAAAAGGGCGGCAAGTTCTACTTCCACAGTTGCGAATGGGAAGTAACACTTAAGTTCAGTTGCAACTTCGTCACGATACAAGTGATGCACTACAGGCTAGGAATCATTGAGAAATTAACCACAGCATTGTCACCGCTGGCTATATACACAAGTACGCCTTCAGGACTTATGATGAAGTTTGTATTAAATACAAAACAAACCTTTGTTTTTAATGTCCTGCGAAATACAGTTTTCAGTTCCGTTACCACTAGAATAGTATTGACACGCACGGACGTTAAGATATGTTACTGTCTACGCGGTTCCCTTCAGTTTCCCGTTTAGTAAGAGTGAAAAAATTATGACTTGGTTTTTACTGGGTTTACGTCACAAGGCAGCTCATGCTATGAGGACCATCATATAGGAGGACTACAAACAAATTCAGGGACCTAGGGCTTTTCGACGTGCACTAATATTGCACACTGCGGGAACGCCTTGCTTTCCGTCTCCATAGAATAGCGGCCGCTGTGGCCACGAGCGAGCCCGAGTTCTTGGTTTCAATAGTCGAACGCTCTAACCACTTAACCCCAATGACTGGTTTTACCAAAATTATCGCGTCGTTAATAGGTAATACAGACCTGTAATGAAAATTGCCGCTGACCTTGGTTTATGGTATGCTAAGAAGGCGTTCGGTATAAACGCAGAGATCTTTTGGCTGGCACAAATGTTTTCCAAACGTTGAAGAAATGTTTACTGCTAAAACAACTGTGAGCATAAATTTTCAGTAATGAATATTTCGGTAGTTCAATAGCAGCTGTTGCAACGAAATTTCAGTACTCTTCTAGTTTCGGAATTGACGATCGAAGGGAACCGCAAAATTAGCAGATTTGTTTAATTCGTGAAAGTGTAACCCATGTTTAGAGTCCAGCTGTCAGAGTCCAGAGTCAAATCTGTCATGAATTCCGGGAGACGTAGGATGAAAATAGCAAGGCATGTTATAAAATGAGGAGCAAATATAAAGTTGTTTCAATGGTTAAGGATCGTGCGGTGATCAATAACTGAGACCTTTTAGAGAACAGGGACGACGTTTCTATTTTCGCGCTAAGTTTTCAGTCACCTCGGCGCCGTGTCACATAACTGTAGCCTAGCAACTGTGACGTAGTATAGACTGAGAGCTTGGCCAGGAGTTGGAGAAGGAAAGAAGGAAAAGAAGAAGTAGAAAAAGGAAGCAAAAAAGAAGAAACAGAAATAAAAAGGAAGAAAAGAAAAAGAACAACACGAAGAAGAAGAAGGCAGATAACTCGGTAGTTGTAAAGACGAACGACAGCGAGTTGCTAGGACAGAAGGTTCGTTCGAACGTTGTGACGGCGGTAAATGAAATGAAGGGGTCCGCAGGAAACTTCGCTGCAATAATCGCAGCTTTCGCTTTATCACTATATTCAAGCCGTGCTTAAATCCCCAGAATTTTTTCGGTCTTGATAATAAGGCTTCGAACGCCCGTTGCGTACCTGGTGCTTTTGACACTTCTAGCCATTTAAAATTTATAACTTCGTCGCTTGCTACAATATCACGCAATGATGTGCGGAAAACTGCGATAGAAAGTGACTGAACGCACAACAAGGTGCTTATATTGCATATTATATTATAAAAAAATCTCACTATCGTATTCAGGATCGCCGACGCCTAGGGTGAACACGCGAAGAGGTAGTCGCTTTCTTCGGAGCACCTCTGCTTCAGACCTGCATAAATATCGAATCGAATTTGCAGCCTTGCGAAGTACCCCTTCAGGTCATTCAGTTTCTGCGTCACTTTGTTCGTATTCTAGCAATTTTGGATACAATAGTGATTAAAAGATTGCAACATCCTGCTCGCAATGTTTACCCTAACAGCGGATGACATTGCACAATCTAAATATGGGCTTTATCGTATACCCCTACCTCTTTATCAGAACAGTGTTTCCTATGGCATAGTTAGGTCATCTTTTTGGTTCTTCAGAATTGTTTTCACAATGTTTTAATTCTGCCAAAGTACAACACAGTACGCCAAAAAATGATGGATAAAGACATCAAGTCTATATACAATTAATACATGCAGGCCTGGTTTTCGCGCTTAAAATCACCTTATGACTCTGGAGTTACCGGTAACAACCTACCACATTTTAAAACACTCATGAATAGATATCAATACAGGTACCATTTATTAGGTGAGCTTTTGCAGCAAGAAGGGAGTATAACTGACCATTGTAACTGCCACATTATCGCATATTTTCTCGGGAAGATCTAGGTGTCCGGAGCATCATGTCTAATACATCTCCATTGAGTTCGTCGGCATTTGGTTCTGGAGGTCAGGAAAAGAAATTCGTTGCTATTGTGCTGAAAATCTGAATTATTGAGCAGTTTAAATAAAATGAGCGCACACGATTGGCAGTATTTTACTACAGATTGGTTTTATGCGTCTCTTCATTCCGAATGATAACTACTAATGAATTAATAAAACATGACTTTTGCGTTTTGCTGTAAATGAATTTTATTGCAGCCCTAGCTACTGTGACATCAACCGAAGCTCTAAATAATGTACCAGAGCTATAGTTCATGCAACGTTTTTTTCAAAAAATTCCAAGGTACGATCGAGAAAAGTGATCAGCTCTTCAAATTCTCTAAACGTGCATAGGCAATGTCTAAACCTAGACTACGGCCGCATAGAATACTAAGTGGCTGTATTCCAATATTTTTTTACACTTCTTGATTTGCGTAAATGTGTTCCATAGTTAATGCGGCTAATGGAGCCAGCTTCCGAAGCGAAATATATATGGCAGGAAATATTTATTTGGACTTTTGCGACTATTGTGGGACTTCACGTGCTTCTTTAGTTCAACCGAGCCATTTCCGGAAACACAGAACCTTCTCCTGAACACTAGCGAAGTTTTTCCCAACGCGACACAAATATATATTTCACAAACAATAAAACGTGGAGGACCAGCAAAAGTACCATGGCTTGGCGTGAATTTTTAATTGTTTTGACCAAATTCTTTGCTTTATTTTATTTCGTTCTGAGTAACTGCATAATCTAAACGATGAATTTACTGCAGGGCCTATATTGCTTTCTTGTATTCACGGTAACGTTCAGATGCATCGTATTGCAAATTTTACGAATTTGTTCTTAATAACAAAGCAATGGTATAAAGACTCTTTAACCGATACATTATTTTGAGTTTCTGACATCGTTTCTGGTTTTATTTTTTGCTTAATGACGCGAGGAACGCGAGAAACAGGAATTTTGCATTCAAGGAATAGGGCTTCGCTACAGACAATGATCCTTCGTGGTTTTTCCCGTGCGTAAACACCATAGCCATGATCCATCAAGTGCTCTAAATTGCCCTGAAACAATGTAGACTGAACTACGCCTACACAATTACTCTATAGCCTCAGCCTCACCAGTGCACGTCAGCCTTAGATGACACGTACAGTGAACCCCTTGACGAGCGTTCTTTATCATCACTGCCGCATGGCTTTTGTGCCCCTTTAGAGAAAATAGTTTTAAGCCTCTGTGGGAGTTTTGAGTTCGTGCGCACCACTGTCGTCATTTTAGTGTTTCCTAGAACCGTTTTATACGTACATTAGTATGCTTACACCTCCAGGTATTGTCATGCCTTCTATCCTCTGTTCCTTTGTGTAAACCTCGAAACGTACAATTGCTTGAGCCGCTGGAAAAACGCATTACAAAAATGATTAAGCATGATTGAAATTTCAACAACCACGATAAAGTGCCTGGAATTCCTGCACTTAACGGCACTGGAATAACTCCCTTGTTTTGTCACCAAGTACAGCATTACAATACACTAATATAAGAAAGGGTAGACATCGAGGCAACCCCAATAGCATACATATTTCATTCCACGAGCAAATACACAATTGTAACGTGGGTGGGTCATGATAACCACTATGTTTGTGGGGTGCATCACCAGACTAGTCAACATGGGTGGAAAGTACGCGCGAGTGGGGATGCATTGTCTTGCAACCCTCAAGCATGTTATATTACTTGAGTGTCAGTTATGCCATTCTCTATTTTTTTGAAACGTATGGAATTGTGTTATCGAATAACTCACTCCCCGTTCTTTAAAAGGCCTCTGATAAGTGTTAAGGGCTTTTTATGCTCCAATCTGAGGAAACCTACCCGGGCTGGCAGCTCTCATTTGGGCCGTACTATCATTTCGTCTCGTGACGTCATATAGTTTGCCGACCAATAAGTAAACGCACAAGTCACTCCCCCCCTCCCCCAGCATGCTAGTAAGATTTCGGTCTCATTCCCGATGAAAACGTTTTTAAGTCTAGTGCATATTTAATGAAGTCGATTTAAAATATCATTTTTCTCTGAAGCGCCACCGAACTGCTTTGTTATAAAGATAAGTATCGTTATAGCGACAAGGTTATCACCTCTCAGTTTCGACCTCTTGGGAGGTCCTCGCTCCCTTGCCCTGGAAGTTCAGAGGTTGACTATTTTTTCGTTTTTTTTTTCTTCGTAATGCAAGGCGCTTGTTTTCACACTCTGCTGGCACAGATGTATTCCTCATTTTCTTCAGCACAATTTCATTGGTTGTCATGTACTTTTATATGCTCAGTGCTAAACAGCAGGATCGGGAAAGCTTATGTTGAGGGCGATAGACACTTTTTAATACAAAAAAGAAAGCTAACAGGTGGACTGGTCCTCGTGTCCAGAGTCCTTAGTCCAGTTCTGCGACAGCATCTTACAACGGCTTGTTGCGGCCTTCGCGATCAGCCGTTCCAGGCAAGAGAAGTCTGCAAAGAGTTAATGAGATAGCTGGAATTGGCGGGTGAACAGACGTTTAGGCATTCCAGCCCCGAGTATTAGAACGTGGCTAGGCCAATCTTGCTAGGCGATGTGACGCGAGAGGTGTTGTTAATGGAAAATATTGTGCTTTGGGTGCAGTTCTAGATTGGAGCTGGCCACTTTGGGGAGCAGGAAACGTGAGGGTGCAAGCGTTCTTCGTCAACTTTTGTACTATTAAAGAATGTGCTCGCATGTTAGTGCTCTTTCTGTAGTGTAGTCACCCATCGTCTCATTCCCGGCATGTATGTTCTAGGGCGAGGTTTTGTGTCCGCTGTTTGGCAAGACACAAGTAGCCTGAAGCTGAGGCAATGTTTGCCATGTGGAGTGTGCTGGAATAGGGCAGTTCTTCAGATTTGGAGCGAGCATCGTATTATTTCTAATTATCCTTTGATAGTATCCCGCCTACATTGGGACGTCAGTCGGGCTTGGTGGATGGAACCGTGACGGACAATAGGGGCTGAAAATGTAGCCCTTAAATACAGTTCTACAGTAATAAGTTTTTGTTATATTCGTCAGAACAATGGAACGTTACAACAAGCACAGCAAACGTATGAGAAGGCATAAATGCTTACGATCAAGAATTTTTTGCACATGTTTGTTGATTTTATAGATATTTGCTGCTTTCATATTCAATTACACAGCTGATGGAAACGACGCCCTGACAGCAAAGTATGCTACGAATAATGATATATTGTAACAGTTAAAATATGGAGTTATGTTGTTGCAACTATATTTTGGAAAGAAACTGCACTCAGCCGTTCCTATAGCTATTGATAACGACATAAAAACGCGGCACATATTCAAGCGGTGCTTCCCGATTCTCTTTGAAGGATTCTTCCTGTACTCACAGCTTCCACGAAATGCTGCATGGCGCTGAATACCCAAAATCAGAATGAGCATTTTGAATATTCGAATATCTAAATGAATGTTTATGACCATCGAAAATAGCAGGACTGAGGGCACTAATGTCGCATAGAAGAGGACGTATAGGTCATTAAAACTTGCACGTTCGTGTTTTAAATATGTGCATTTATTTCCTTCGCTACTAAAGGTGAACAAATCACACCAGTTGCTTATATGTGAGAGATATACATGAGAGTAGTTTAAGAAACGAAAATATCAGATGAATGCAATATGACTTCGAACGTTGGCTATAATGTGAATTCTTTAAACTATACGCGAACCACTACTGAGTTAACAAAACCAGAAATATTTATGTTATGGATGTTTCACCAAGAACTTGAACTTGGAGGGTTGCTTCAATTTCTTCTTTCAGAAACCTGGGGAGCTCATTTTTTCTGTTTAAAAAGTTATTTTCGTACCAGTACAAGGAGAAAACCAGATGTTCACAGAACTCGACTTTGTGACGTCTGCTTCTCTATTGCCTTTATAAAACGTGTGAGCATATCCAGCCATTTGTCAGATTGATTGATTGGCTTAAATGTTCTGAACACCAGCGCTGACGTTCAGCTAGCAAAAAAGCACAAAGAAGATATTTGCGATTAATATAACTCAGTATTAGCAATAACTGTATATTGTTACGGGGTAGGGATGACGCTTAGGGGACACTCATACGGGGTAGGAGCACACATACATAGTCACAGAGACAGGCACACTCGCCGAAAACCGGCTCCATCACCTTCATCACGCTCACTCTTTTACGCGCTTGTCCCACGCGCTGCCGCCGGACTTCCTCTTTCATACCGCGACAATCTTTACACTGGGCGGAAAGCAGAGGGACAGGAAACGCACTGAATGTATTTATCCACACACACAGACACACGAAAACAGTCTACACAGGGAATGGACGATAACACACTAAGGCACACCGACACACAGTTTAGAATTGTTGAAAAAGACCACAGTTGAAATCTAAGTCCAGGGAAAGCATAGTGTACAGTCGAAGTCCATGGAGACCGGCCGGTGGGGACGGCAGTATCAAGTAATGTCGTCCCGCGGCAACGGCCGCTTACTGAATTGCAGCGGGGCGTAGTCATTTCGTACAGGACGCCATTTCTCGCTGGCATCCTACTGGTCCGGCGGAATGCCTTACTGCTTGAAGCGTAGTGTCGACGCTCGAACTTCGGGGAGATGCGGCGGCAGTGGCTGCACCATGAGGTGTAGTAGATCAGCATGCTTTTGGTTTTGGTGACGGTGAGCTTGAAGATCATGGCTGTCAGCTCGAGCGATGCTTCCACTGGTGGAGCAAACAGCGAGTTCGTGTTCTGCTCCATCGCATCAATGATTCCTTCGGCGCAAAAGGCGCTCTCATATTCGGTCATATTGGTCGCAATCGTGAAGAGCGTAGGATTATTGTTGACTCCAAAGCCGTTGGCCCGATTCTGTTCGTCCGTGGTGTCCACCTTGGCCAACAGCACCTGCCGGTCTTGCCGCCTCAACATGGTGGCCGCCCGAGCGTATTGAGGCTCCATCTTCACGCACTGCTCACACCACGGCATGTACAAGTTGGTGAGCGGGCCGCGCACGTTGTTGACGACTTGGATTGAAGTTGGACTGATTGAGCTTGAAGACATTCAGCTGGACGATGACGCCCATGGCCCCAATGTCCACCTCTGTTAGCATGGACGCCGGGTCCGGCTAACCTTAAGCTTCTGGGGCTTCCCGTCCTCCTCTTCACCCTCCTTGCTTGACGAGAAGTCTTCATCCTCGGTCTCCACATTAACGGACTCGTATCTCTCGTTACCCTCAACACTGCTGCCCTCTACAGCATTGGCCTCGTCCTTGGTCTCTCTCTCGACGCATTCAGTTTTCATGGGCTCATGCAGCTCAGGCGCCAGCTCGAACTTGCCCACACCCAGACTCGGTTCTTTCATCCCAGTGCATAAATCGAGTGCTAGGTCTATGCAAGCACATCAGATCCCTGCAAACTCTAGGACAAAAACTAAAACTGCTATCCAAGCCTTCAACATAACCACCTCGATTTTTCGACGCCTCGCTCTCCAGACGCACATCTGCCTATACCGTCCTCCTGTGCGAGGGTCGCACATACCATGCTGTAGCTGTTGCTGCTTGAGGCAATCTCGCAGCTCCCTCTCAAAGCACGCCAGCCACTCCGAGTGCGTCAGACCACCATCCACCTTGACTGCAGGTAACAACTGTTCCAGCAGCTCCCGCTCCTTCCGCTTGCACTCGGCCAAAAACCTCTCTTCAGGATTTTGATTTCCTTCGCCTGCCTGGTCTCCCGGCAGCGTCTCCAGTTCCGTGCTCAACTCCTTGGCTCGGGCTTCGGCTTTTCGTTTGCGTGCCCGCATGGCCGCTTCCTTAGCCTTGTTCGCCAATTGCATATGCCGGTCAGCCGCATAATCTTCCTCGAGCTTGTTGCGAAGCGTCAGGGCATCCGACCGCTGATTCCGTTCCTCTTCCAGCTCCACCTTCAGATCCCGCACCTGCATGGCGAGGGCATGCAGCTTCTCATCGGCCTGCTCGTAACTCGCCTGCAGGTCGCGCTTGTGCTGGGCCTTGTGTGCCTGCAGGGTGACATTCCGCCGCAGCTTGGCGTCGTCGGCCAGCTGCAGCTCACCTTCCAGCTCCTCCAGGCACGTCGTCTGCGCTGCCAGCTGGTTCTCCAAGGAGCGCTTGGCCTTTTCTCACTCATTCCTTGCGGTGCTTTGAGTCATTCAGGTCATTGAGCTCCAGCTGTAACTGCTTGCGCAAACGTTCAAGCTCCTTGAGAGTGTCGTTGCGCTTCCCGAGCTCCAGCGTCAGGGCCAAGATGAGTGTCTAGTTCCCGCGCCACTTCTGCTCGGCCGTGTTCCGCTCGGCGGCCATTCCACCCCGAAACGGCCTTATCCTCTGCCAACATCTGGCAAAACTTGCGCTGCTTATCCTCAAGGTCCGACACCTTGGCCCTCTGGTTCTCAAGCTCGACAGTGACGTCTTCGGCCCCGGCCTGGAGCTTGCGCTTAAAGTTATCCAGCTTGTAGAGGCACGCAGTTCCTGGATCTGCCGCTGCTGGACCTCCATGTATTTCTGGAGCAGCTTGCGGAGATCCTCCACCGGCGAGTCTATCTAGCCAGCGGTAGCGGCCTGCTTCTCCAGATTGCCCTCGGCCTCTCCCTCCTTCTCTACTTGCTCCTGGAGGGCAGTGCGCTCGTTCTCCAGCTGGCAAAGACGCGAGCTCAGTGTTAGCTTGTGCTCGGTCTCTTCGTGCTGCCGCTCCTGTACCTCAGCATTCCGTGCCCTAAAGGCCTGTGCCCTATTGAGGTCCTGAGGGGCACGCGGCTTGAGCTCCTCAAGCACCCAGTTGATCTGGTCGAGATCACTCTGCAGCCTTTGGCAGCGTTCGGCAGCAAAGCTGCGCGCCCGCTCTAGTTCGGCCAGCTTCCTCCTAAGTGGGCTCCTTGATCGGAGCCCCGCTTTCGCCACTTGCCAGTCGCCTTGATGGCGAGACTCAAAGCGGCGAAAATTTAATCAGGGCGCCTGAGAAATACCTGATGCTGAATGTTGGGTCGCCACATATCAACTTAATAGTGATGCCCTCTAAGCTGAATTGAAGAAAGAGGAGATTGTAATAAACCAGCCGGCCCAGTGTCTAGGCCTCACTCTGCAACCGCCAGACGCGTTCGGCTTCTGCAACCCTGCAAGTTGGTCTTTATGAAAGTATCGAGGACTACGCCGCTATTTCCGGACTACAGAGTGCTCCGCAAGTCATGCAAGTACGTACGCTTCTCTACTGTATCAGCCCGGAAGCTCGCTCACTGCTAGACACTTTTTCACTAGACGCTGCCGCGTTAGCCTCCTACAACACTGTTGTCAAACGCTTTTCCGAGCACGTCGTGCATCCGTGCAATGAGCTCAATGTAGTCTCGCTTTCACAAGCGCGTTTAACCACCTGGTGGGAGTGTCGACGCATTTTACTCCTAACTGTTCAAGTTGGGCAAAGGTTGCAACTACCCGTCACTGGCGGTGGAAGAACGCTTGATCCACGACAGGTTTGTCATTCGATTGCTCGACACGCGTCTCTCCGATAAGCTATGCTGCTCCCAGAAGCAAAGAAGCTTAGACGCAAGCTCGTCAGTCCGAGAACGCGGGAAAGGAACGCTGACTCGCACAGGCTACCTCGCAAGGCATGGTCAACATTGATGCTGCGACTCAAACGTTTTCGCGACGGCCGGTCGATGCCAGAACAAGCTCAAGAGACGTGAAGTCGGATTGCTATCATTGCATTACGGTCTGTTTCTTCTGAGGCCGTGCATATCATGCACTCTCAGGGTGCCCAGCAAAGAGATCTATCTGCAATTGCTACGGTAAGAAAGTTCATTTTGCTGAAGTTTGCCGCTCCACGATGTCTAGGCAGGCCAAACATAATGCTATCCAATTGCTAACTCTCGAGAAGACAGCCAGAGCCAAGTATGTGAAAGTCATAGTTGACAACTACACTACTCAGTTCAAAGTGGTTTCAGGGGGTGAGGTTTCTGTAGTTCCAAGTGACTTCCCCGGAGCCCCGGCTGAGCTCGCCAAGGTAGACGCTATTTTGACAGGGCCCGACGGCCAACCTCTGCGTCTAAAGGGTTCGTATTTTGCACAGCTATCATGGTCAGGGAAGACTAGCTCCCAGCGTCTTTACATCAGTGAGGCACTTTCCCTACTGTACTGTAGCTTGGATGGCTGGTCTACCAGCCATCCAAGCTCTTGAAGCTGTTAAATTTATGGGTACTGTCGACACGCCTGAGCCAACGCTTCATGCTGAGCTGTTCCGTTGCCTCAGCACGCTTAGAGATTAGTACACACTTCGTTTGAAACAAGATGTTGTTCCGTTCTCGCTCAGTGCACCTCGACGGATACAAATTCCGGAGATAACCTCACTCGTGACCAGCTGTGAAAGGTGCGCCCTTACTCGGAGTGCAATTAGCGGAACCACTCCTACCTACAAACCTCCTGGTCGTCCCTGGAAAGTTCTGGGCATGGACCTGTCACCAGAATTCTCAAACCTTCTTTATGGCAGTTGACGGGAGGTGCCCAGGGGTGGTGACACTGAAAAATACAACAGCTTAAGTGGTCATTGAGGTGCTAAAAAGACTTCTCATAAATGCTGCGCTGCTTAGTTGTACACGGACAAAACTGGACAAACGCTGAGGTTAAGCGCAATTCCAGCATTTGCCCAATTCCTTTGTCCGTGTGTAACTAAGCAGCGCAGCATTTATGAGGAGATGTTCCAACTAGCCCAGTCCCAAGCACTTCCCTACTAAAAAGCCTGTTCGCTCGTGATGGGATACCGCAACAGGTTAAATCAGACAACGGTCCGCCATTTTCTTCACACGAATTTCCCTCATTCGCTGCATCTTATGGTTTCGACCATATCTCCAGTAGCCCTCATTAGCCACATTCTAACGGAGAGGCAGAGCGAATGATCCGGACTGTGAAAGACAGCTTCCGTAAGGCAAAAGATCGTCACTTGGCGGTTCTCAGCTATAGGGATACACTAGGTGCGAGTTGCTTCAGCCCGGCTCAGCTCCTAATAGGAAGGCCACTGAGAACTCCAGTCCCACAGCCGGATGAAAAGCTTCATCCACACTGGCCCGAAAGGGAAGAGGTAGCCCTCAGAGATGATTCTTACAAGAAAAGGACTGCAAAGGACTTCAACCGACATCATCGCGCCAGGGATCTTCCATTACTTCAGTCCGGTGAGCAGGTCTGGGTTTGACCCGACCAGATGCTTGGTACAGTTCTAAACTAGGCACAGCGTCCAAGGTCCTTCGTCGTCGAAACGTAGCGAGGAACGATTCTGCAGCAGAATCATAGACATCTTGTTCCCTTTGTGCTGAGGACAGCAGATCCAGCACTTCTCCAGCCTCACCCCCTAACTCAAGAGGCAGCAGCACCTGATCCGCCACCTGTTATAGCGGAGCCTTCACGTCCTGGGAATGGTGTTGTGTTTACCCGCAGCGGCTGCCGTGTAGAACCACCGAACCGCTTGAACTTGTGACTGAGGGGGAAGATGTTGAGGTCGCCAACTATTAACCTAATAGTGGCGCCCTGTAAGCTGAAGCGCAGCCAAGGGGGATTGTAATAAATAAGCTTGTGTTTGGTTCTGGAGTGGCGTGGTCCTGGCTCTCTCTCTCTCTCTCTCTCTGCCTCCCGGCACGGCAGCATGGGAACGCTCTCACAACACTGAACCTCGGGATCCCCGATGGCGTCAAGAAAGGCCTCGATGCCGATCAAAGCCACACCGTTGTTGAGGCGCCCCTGGCAGGGACTGCTACGCCAGCAACTCGATATCTGCGGTGAGGTCCTGCAGACTTTGCCCGGGATCCTGCCGGCGAGTACACAGGCGCTGGTATTAGATCATGTGTAGCGGAGACCGACGTGAGCGAGCGCCATCCCACCGCTGCCGCCAAAAAGTTGCAGGGTAGGGATGACACTCAGGAGACACGTATACGGGGTAGAAGCACACAGACACGGTCACAGAGACAGGCAAAGTCGTTGTTGTTGTCCAAATAACATATGTAACACAACCACATAGGGGAATCGGCTTAGAATTGTATAGGGAAACAACTTTTTGAAATATACTTTCTTGTAATAAGAAAAAAATGTAATTGGAGGGGTAGAGGAAATAAAACAAAAAGGAAAATAAAGGGAATATAAAATGAACATTGGTAGCATATATGAGAGTTTGACACTAGAATTGTAGAACAAGTGATGTTGAAATATTTAGCAAGGTAAACGATTTGATTGCAGTAAAACAATTTTGCATGGCGATAAAAACAGACTTGTGACTGTCCAAGAATAGTGGCGCCCAATGATAACCATATCGGGCTACTTAAACTGAGGTGAAGCTGTTGCAATGACCTTTCTATCAACTGTCTTCTGAATATAGTGAAGTGGCGGCAAATAATTTAGATGCAGGTAGTCATCAAATCTGCAAAGTGTCCAGTTCGCATTGTTAATACAACGTTTCTCCGAAACCTCGCTGTGGTGATGTATGTACACTGTCGCCAGAAGAAGAGATAATACAGGGCCATTGAGGGACCCTTTTGCGAAACTATCGGCACTGAAGCTCACATTGCTGTGGCCTGGTACCCAAACCATATGTCCAAGCTTCAAATGTCGAAGGATAAGGGAGAGACAGGTTTTCACAATTTTCAGCATCCACTGACGAAGAGAGGGATTAACACTAGGATAGAGAGTCGGAAATTACATCCACTTTAAAAAAAGAGGAGTCTAGTTTCCGTAAAACGAATACCACTGCCAGAAAACCCGCTTCAAAAATTTACAAGGATTCAATGTTGCTGAACCAAATATTGAGCGAAAGCATTAGCTGCGGGTGACCGAGCGTTCTTCTCCTCTTTTTGTTCTTCTTCAGCCCACATATAAAAACCCGCTTTAACCAAGCCGTATGAACCTGCCTTAGTGGCCTATAGGTGTAACGTGAATGCCAGGTCCTAGCAGGCTGATTCTGACATAACCGTTCCATGTGAAACGAGAGACCCAAGTTGGCAGCTCCTGCCATCACATCTCTCGCTTTTGTGTCACGTGGGATGTGACATCATGAAAGCGCCGCGGCTGCGATCGCGCTACGCCGGCCGCCTGAGTTCGTAGCCCAGCCCTCACCCTATTGTCATATGGGGTGTGATGTCACAGCGTCACGTTGGTGCAGCCGCGCTACGCTGAGGCTCGAAACCTAGAGTAGTATTTGGGGGGAAGTCCGGAAGACGAACAGAAAAAGACCAGTCGAAATGCGGACGCCGGACAATATATACCCACACCCGCCTTTTCATTATACTGAGATGCATCAGTTGCTATTGCTAAGCTAGCAGAAATGCTTGTTAAATGATCTTCTAATCATCCGTTTAGAATAACGGATCATAAGCTTGCACGGCTTGTGTTAGCTGAACTGCCAGAACCTTAGTAAAACACAGGCACAGTCTTCTTCTTCTCATTCGTTATAGTGGCACATACCCGCAGTGGGGGATTGGCCAGAATTCATTGTAAGTGACATAATAAAATTGATAATGTCGATTTTACAGTATAACAGATAACCTAATAATTAGGAGGTTATGTTACTGAAATAATTTAGAATTTTGAGGCGATAGTAATAGAAAACAATAAAAAAAGGATTAAAATTGTAAAACATTGAAATAATAATAAAAAGAAAAAAGAGTACAAGTCAGACAGATCAGCACTAACACACAAATATTCCAGTAGCAATATTATAACTGTGAAGTAACTCACACACCGGTTTTAGGGCATACCCTTTGACGGTTGCACCAAAGGAGAGGATGACTGGAACTGTAAATGGCAATCCTAGGCGAGCTAGAGGCATTTCTAAAGAATTTCTTCTCTGAGTAGCATGCCTGTGGCAGGAGAGGATGCAATGTTCAATTGTTTCCACGCAATCACATGACGCACAAAGATTCGACGGCGTGAATCCAGAGCGACATAAATAAAGATTGAGGGAAGGAATTCTACAACGCATGAGTGTCATGGAGACCTCACATTGTCTCGAGGTACAACATCGGACATTCCAATGAAAATTTAAATGGTTAAAATCCGTAGTCGCAAGGAGTGGCTCATTGCTCAAGGCGTTTAACGTTTTAAACAGTTTAAATACGGGATATATTTAGCAAAATGCTTAGTACAGCATCAGCAACAGGCCCATTGAGAGCTGAATTTGCTAAATAATCCGCCATTGTATTAGAAGCGATGCCGCAGTGTCCCGGAACCCACTGAAAACGTACTTCCTGTAAATGTGACGGAAGGATAAATATCAGGGTATGCTTGAATAGACGCATTTTCGGGCATTCTAAAGCTGCTAAGACTGACAGGCAGTCAGAGAGTATGATTACGTGAGTAACGTTATCGGGAACTTTTTGAAGTGCCAAACCAATCGCTAACAATTCAGGAGTAAATATTGGTGTGTAATCAGTGATCCGTACAAACAAACTCCATTCGAATGCTTGAGAATAAATCCCTATTGCTGCTTTTTCATTCCATTGTGAGGCATCTGTGAAAATAGCTACGCGTCGTGGATACTGTAATAGACAATCTTCAAGGTGCCCATTTATTACAGTAGCAGTCAAGTGTTTTGTATTAGATGGCAACGACTGGTCAAAGCACAGTGCAGAAGTAGCTTGAACATTGCCAACACGTCTTGCTGACATAACCCAAACTGCAATTTCGGGCAGCACGGACTGAGTAAATACAAATTGTGGTTGATTATATTGCGGCCAATGATAATCTTGAAATTGAGCTTGTTGAGTAATAAACATGGGAGAGGCCACTTCAGAGAGATTTTCCAGTGCTCGTAAAAAGTTTCGCAGAGTGAGGAGGTCAAATCGAGAGTTAAAGTCGCATGCACGGGCCTCCGAATACAGGACTGCAATTGAAACTGAATTTGGCAACCGCAAACATAGTCGTAAAGCGCGCCGCTCCAGTAGCAATAAAGGTCGTAGTTTGTATTTAGGACTGCCCGAGAAAAGAACACAGCCGAACTGCAGAATTGGTCTCACATAAGTCTTATAGAGAAACAAAAGAGTATCTCTACGCATACCGAATTTCTTATGGCTAATTCGAATCAAGCGACCAAGAGCTCGCACACCTTTCAGGCAATTACTTTTGATATGTGGCCGCCAGACTAATTGGGAGTGGTATAATGTACCCAAGCACTTTAAGGATTACACCTGCGGAATTTGTGAACCGCAATACGGAAGGGAGATATAAAGAGGGTGTGTCGGTGGGAGAACGAGTACTGTGAATTTCTGCATCGTTAAAAATTAATTTTACTTTGCCCAGCCGAACTTCTAGGGCATTCAAGTAGGCTTGCGATAACTGGTATAAAGAATCGACATCTCGTGCAGAAGAGAAAAAGGCATCACCTTCCGCATACATGCACACTTTTATATTTGGATGAACAGGGATAAATAGCAATGGAAATAGCACCGATCGTTGAGGCGCGCCTCTAGTTTGGTAATAAGTTTCAGAAGTTAAAGAACTTCTAGTGCAGAAAAATTTGCTATTCCTTAAGAATTCTTGTCGCCATGTATAAATGTAAAAAGGTGGCCTAATTTAGTTTATCTTATTCCACGATGTCATATGCTTCGGCGATATTCAAAGTGATGAATGCCGACACTTCTTTGATAACCTAATTCCACTCTCAAAATCTGTATGAGTAGTCCAAATCGAGCACCCTTGACGAAATCCAATTTGTGCATCACCAAATGTATTCAGGGTCATAACACGGTTTGTGAGGCGCAGATGAACTATGCCTTCAATAGGTTTCACCAGATTTGAAGTTAGAAAAATCGGCCGAATATTATCCAAATCAAAACCTTTTTTCGGATCTTTGAGGATTAGTATAATTTTAGCAACTTTCCAGTCTTCAGGTAACCAAGTAGTTTCCAAGGAAAATTTACAATATTCAACACTTCCGAGTTGTGGTCTTGCACTAACGCTTTCAGCATAGCGACTGTAATACCGTCACACCCAGGAGCTGCAGGTTTCAGAGCAGCCGCTATACAATGCAATTCCGATGTCTCAACTGCAATGAAATGAGCACGTGGTGTAGGTCGAAGTAACGGAGCCACCGTTTGCGCTTGAAAGCAAATAGCAATACCGTTCACAATTTGTTCAAGTTTCTCTTTTGCTTCATTGGGTGATATCACCTCTGACTCGGTTACATGTGGTGAAGAACTTTGGTTAGGATCCATGAATCTATACAATACCTTCCGATTAATTGGATTAGAGAGATAAATATTCATATTAGCAGTATGCTCATCCTTTGCTATACGAATAGTTCTTTTTTTAATAAAGCTGCGTAAAATTTAATTTATCCAATTTTGGGGACACTGGTTATGGGAAAGGCTCTTCCATGCAGCTTTTCTACGATGGAATGCTATATCACATTCTTCGTTCCACCATTCGCGCGACGTTTTGTTAGGGACAGACGATTTCACAGTGAACACTGAACGCTCAATGGCATCTAACAGAGAAGAGAGTGCTTGTTGAGCACGTTCGGAATGCTCAGATGATGCTATGGAGGAAAAAAAGGAATTCACAAACGTTTTAAAAAGTTTCTGGTTGGCAAATTTTTGTTCACAAGTAATTACTCTAAGGGGAGCAGGTACTATAATAAACGTAAATGGGAAGTGGTCGCTAGATGTACCAGAATCCACTTTAGCCCATGATGAGACCCTTAATCCATTTGCTGCTAACGTTAAATCAATTACTGACCTAGAAGCTGCTCGGATGTAGGTTATGCCTGTACTATTACAGCAACGCACATCATTTAAAGACATCCAGTTCCAAAGCCGCTGCCCACATATATCTGAACGGTAACCGCAAATAACATGGTGTGAATTAAAATCGCGAAAAATATTCAATATCTTGGTTGAACTCAATAGATAACTTAAACAATTTGTTTTACGGACATTAGTTGGGAAGTAGACATTTGCAATAGGGAGAGAAGCACACTGTGGAATCGCGATATCAACTGCAAGCAGTCTTGTCGTAGAATTATGTGTGGCACCTTCGCCCGATGTTTTTGACGAAATTAATGTTAGCAAGCCGCCACCCCGGCCGCTAGTACGATCTGATGGAAAAGTTCTAAAATATTTGAGAGAAAATGGCCGATTTGGGAAAAGCCAAATTTCTTGTAAAATTTTGTCTTTGTTGAAATTTGAGATAAGATTCTGTAAATTGTGACACGAAAATGCAATTGAACAATTCCACTGTAGTACTTTTAACCCCGCCATGATTACTGTAGAGTCCGGGAGGCCGGATGAAGAATATTTTTTAGTACATACAGCCAAAAACGGACGTGCAATTTTCTACTATATATATATATATATGCTCCAAACTATTAGAACACATCTTGTTTTCTCACATTATGAACCGTTTAAACTTAAATAATCTGCTTCTAAAAACCAGCATGGTTTCCGGTACAAAAGATCATGTCAAACGCAGTTATTTGAATTAGTTACTGACCTACATCATGCGCTACATATTCCCTCGACACAGACGCAATTTTTGTCGATTTTTCAAAAGCCTTTGATCGTGTTCCTCACAAACGTTTACGATTAAAAACTAAAAATCTGCAGCTTGATGATAACAAGGCCAGATGGATCGCGGAATTCCTGACTAAGCGTTTCCAATCAGTTAAGATAAATGATTGCATCTCTAACCCTGCACGTGTAAAATCAGATGTCCCAAAAGGGACAGTTCTCGGGCCTTTTATCTTTTTAATTTATATAAATGACATAGCAAGTAACATCATCAAATCTATTCGCCTTTTTGCAGACGACCTGCGTAATCTATAAAACAATAACGCGGAAGATGCACGTACGCTCCAGTGCGATCTAAACAGGCTACCTGAATGGTGCCGTACTTGGCAAATGGAAATTAATGAAGAAAAACTAAACATATACGATTTTGTCTGTTCCAGGACCGTTACTTAGCGTGTACACAATCAACGGTAAAGCTGTTGAATCTCTTTCTTCTATAAAATATCTGGTTGTTCATTTGCATTTTAATCTCTCCTGGAATGCTCATATAGACCTCATCATCGGCAAAGCTTTTAGAAAACTTGGCATGCTTTTAGAAACTTAGAAGCTTGCCAAGCATGCTTGGCATGCTTGGCATGCTTGGCAAGCTTTTAGATACTTGGGCGTTTACACCTCGCAAATTTCAACACAAGACATCAAGCTTACACTACACTGATAAGGCCAACCTTAGAATATGCTTCCGTCATATGGCATCCTCACCAGGACTCCCTTTCGAATCTTCTTGAATCCGTCCAGAATAAAGCAGCAAGATTCATTACATCATCAAACTCAAGATTTCAGAGCGTATCATTCATTAAAGAAGTTTTAAACCTTCCATCGCTCGCTTTCAGAAGAAAGTTTGCGCGATTATCATTTCTTCACACATTATACTATAGAAATTCGAAATTTGCTCGCTCCCATCTTCTTCCTGCTCCTCACGTCTCATCCCGGCTTGACCATGCGAGCAAAATCCTCCCACTTTTCGCACGAACAAAAAGATACCAATATTCACCACTCTCTTTAGCAATAAATGAATGGAATAAGTTGGCGCCGAATATCGCTGTTTTGACTGATTTATCAGAGTTTCAAGCAGCATTGCAAGCTTCTTCAGACGCTTCGTAGCCAATTTGCGCGGTTTTGTCGATCCCTGTATAGACCTTCCTTTCCTTGATTCTTTCGGTGTAATCTGTGTTTCTGAGTCGGTGAGATCTCAAATGTTTCATTTATTATCTTCTTTCTGGTTTTAGTTTCTGTATTCATGGCCAGCTTTTGAGTGTCTGTCATGAGCGATGTGCATGTTTTTCCCTTTTGCTGAAATCGCTGCACATTTTTATCTTTTTACAGTTCTCTTATTATGTTGAAATATTGCTTGCCCGACTATTTTTTCCTAGTTTTGTATAAAGATTACTATGGCTAGTTATATACTTCCCTCACATACCACCATAACATCATCTGTTATCCTGTTTTTGTTCTACCCAGATTTGCTTCCACATCCCCCCTATGTAATGCCCTATTGGTCCTTTAAGGTATTTCAAATAAATAAATATGCGACGGATTCCTCGACAAAAAAAATATCTTACGCATAGTTAGATATTGTAAAAGATAATTATGGAAGTTATGTTGTATCAACCATATTTTAGAGAAAAAAACTTTTGGATTAGCCTATTCCCCTTGCGATTGCTTAGAACAGGGATTCGCTGCACGTAATTAAGTGGTGCCTTCTGATTTTTCCTTAAGGATACTTCTATATTAACAGCTACACCGTGTGCCGCATGGCGCGGAATTCCCGAAATCACAATGAGCGCTTCGAATATTCGAATATATAAATGAATGTTTCTGACCATCATAAATGGGTGGACTGAGGACACGAACCATACCTCCAATCAGACATCGCATCGAATAGAACGAATTACTAATTATAACCTGCACGTTCGTGTTTAAAATATGTGAATTTGTTTTGTTCTCTCCTAAAGATCAACAAATCCCGCCAGTAGCTGGTATCCGAAAGAAATATACTTAAGAATAGTTTAGAAAGAGAAAGTGTAAGATGAATGCATTTGGTGTTCGAGCGTTGGCTGTAATGCGGGTTCTTTAAACGATACGTTAAACATTACTGAGCTAACAATACCTTAACTGTCATTTATTTTATTGATGTTCTGCCAAGAACTTGAACTTGCGGGGTTGCTTGAATTCCTGCCTTTAAGAAAGTGTGGAGCTCATTTTTTTCCTCTGCTTAAAATATTGACAGGTTATGTTCACACTAGTACCAGCAGAAATCCAGAACTCACAGAACTCGACTCGTTGACGATGACTACTTAACTATTGCATTTATGATATGTGTGAGCTTTTCCCGCACATTGTCGGATTGGTTGATTAGCTTAAAATGTTGGCACACCTGCACTGCGGTGGGGCCACAAAAAGGCAAAACCAAATATATTTGCGCATAATATATCTCAGGATTAGTAACAGCTGAATTTTTACTGTAAAGTAACTGTTGCTCTACACACACACACACACACACACACACACACACACACACACACATGGTTAG
>JAJIZL010019599.1:571745-595185 GCA_023969395.1 Amblyomma maculatum
GTTCGGGGTAGTTCAGCTTGGAGCAGAGGGCGGACACGGAAGACAAGGCTATCAAACAGACGTTCTCTCAGGCACCAGCCGACTCTGTTGAACGTCGTCTTCGCTCCAACTCACGAGAGTCTTCTTCTTCTTGCCTTATGCGTATGCACCGCCTAATGTGACACTACCCCACCGGCTGAAAAGCACCATCCCGGTGCGTACTAGCGTCCAAACCAGTATCCATGTAGTACGACTTTAGGCCTGCAACATGGACAGTCCGGTGCGTGGTGTAGAGGTATGGCGTGCGGGATGCAAGGGCGCAATTTCGTATGTCACTGGTGTCACTTGTCGTAAAATACGGTAGGGTCCTGTATAACGGAGCAAAAGTTTTTCCGAGAGGCCAACGCGGCGAGCTCGGGTCCAAAGCAGCACGAGGGAGCCACAAGAATACTCGGTGTTACGATGACAGGAATCATAGCGACGTTTCTGGGAGTGCTGAGAGGCTGCGAGTCGATTGCGAGCAACAACGCGGGCAGCATCAGCTCGGGCTATGGCGTCACGAGCATATGAGCTGGCAGTGGTGACAGACGGGAGCAGGCTGTCAAAATGTAGTAAAGGTTCACGGCTGTATAAAAGATATAAGGGGGAGTAGCAGGTAGTGTCGTAACGCGACGAATTGTAAGCGAGTGTCACAAATGGCAGCGTTATTTCCCAGTCACGGTGGTCATCAGAAACGTACATAGACAACATGTCAGTCAGTGTCCGGTTAAGGCGTTCGGTAAGCCCGTTCGTCTGTGGGTGGTAGGCAGTCGTGAAAGAATGACGAACTTTGCACAACCGTAGGATCTCGTCGACTATACGAGCCAGAAAGCAACGGCCACTGAGCAGTTGGCGGGGAGCTCCTTGGACGAGTATAACGTTGTTGAGGAGGAAAGCAGCGACATCAGTTGCACAACTGGTTGGTATTGTTCGTGTGACCGCGTAGCGTGTGGTGTAACCAGTGGCCACCGCAATCCATTTGTTCCCCGATGCGGACAGTGGAAAAGGCCCTAGAAGATCCAGACCCACTCGAGAAAATTGGTCTATGGAGATGTCGATTGTCTGCAGAAGTCCAGCTGGTAAACCTGATGGCTTTTTCCGGCGTTGACAGCGGTCACAAGCAGCTACGTAGCGGCGGACTGCGCGGTATAGGCCTGGCCAAAAGAACCGACGACGCACACTGTCGTATGTGCGAGAGACGCCTAGATGTCCCGCTGTAGGAACGTCGTGAAGCTGTTGAAGGACGGCTGCGCGTAGGTGCTGTGGGACTACTAGTAGAAGGTCGGGACCATCAGGTCGCATATTGTGCCGGTATAAGGTGCCGTCGTGGAGCACGAACAAACGAAGAGAAGGGTGATGGCGATCGGCGCTGAAGCGATTGATAATTTCGTGAAGCTGATGATCCTGGCGTTGCTCAGGGCGAATGTTGGAAAAATCAGAAATAGAGAGCACGCAAGCGTCATTGTCACATTCAGGTTGACTTGGCGGGTCGACTGGATAACGGGACAGGCAATCAGCGTCTCGATGCAACTGGCCAGACTTATAAATTAATGAAAAATTGTACTCCTGAAGGCGCAAGGCCCAACGTCCAAGGCGGCCAGTAGGGTCTTTGAGTGTAGAAAGCCAACACATTGCGTGGTGGTCAGTGACTACTGTAAATGGCCGCCCATACAAGCAAGGGCGGAACTTTGTAATGGCCCAAACTAGGGCTAAGCACTCACGTTCAGTGATAGAATAATTTTGTTCGGCCGCAGAGAGGAGTCGGCTGGCATAGGCGATGACGCGAGGTAAACCGAGCTTACGTTGTGCGAGAACGGCACCAATTCCATGACCACTTGCGTCGGTGCGTACTTCTGTGGGCGCTGACGGATTGATGGGAGCCAACACTGGCGGACCGGTGAGGTGGGCAATAAGAGCGACGAAGGCGGCCGATTATTCGTGACCCCAGGTAAAGGAGACCTCTTTTTTCAGAAGCTGCGTGAGCGGACGGGCAATTTCTGCAAAGTTTGGTACAAATCGCCGGAATTATGAGCAAAGTCCGATGAAGCTACGCCCGTCGCTGCTAGATTTCCGTATAGGGAAATCCCTTACAGCGCGAATTTTGTCGGGATCCGGCTGGATGCCATTGGGGTTGACTAGGACCTTGAGTTCCCGGCGACCAAAGGTACACTTCTTGGAGTTCAAGTGAAGGCCAGCTCGTCGGAAAACGCCAAGAATAGCCAAAACACGATGGAGGGGGCCTTCAAAGGTTGATGAAAATACGATGACGTCATCGAGGTAGCACAGACATGTGGTCCATTTGAGCCCGCGTAATAGGGAGTCCATCATACGCTCGAATGTCGCAGGGGCATTACATAAGCCGAAAGGCATCACCTTGAATTGATAGAGGCCATTCGAGGTGACAAAAGCCGTCTTTTCACGATCTCTTTCGTCAACAGAGATCTGCCATTGTCCAGAACGGAGATCGATGGAGGAGAAGTAGTTGGCACCATGCAGGCAGTCGAGAGCGTCATCGATCCTTGGAAGAGGGTACACGTCTTTCTTTGTTATCTTGTTTAGGTGTCGATAATCAACGCAAAACCTCCAGCTGTTGTCTTTCTTTTTGACGAGTACTACTGGAGACGCCAAGGGGCTGCTCGACGGCTCAATGATGTTGCATGTCAACATTTTCTCTACTTCTTCCTGAATAATCCTGCGTTCGGAAAGAGCAACTCTGTAAGGCCGTTGATCAATAGGTCGGGCATCTCCAGTATCAATACCATGAGTGACAACGGACGTTTGGCCCAGGGATCCGTGACCGAAATCAAAAATGTCGCTGTGTGACCGCAAAAGGCCGGCAAGGGCGCTGGCATATTCGGGACGCAGGTCAGAGGCAACCATGGCTCAGATGCGGTCCTCCGGACTATGTGATGGGACAGGTTGTGCAGGTACGACGGTGTGACGGCCGGACAGCACTGCAGAAATAGTAAAGCTGGACAAAGGCAACAGCTCGGCAAGGAAAATGCCCTCCGGGACAACTTGCGAAGACATGCTGAAGTTGATTACGGGAATGTAGGTGAGGTTATTCTCGACGTGTACAATGTTATGAGGTAGGACGATGTTGCGCTGTAGAGTGACGTCAGTGATGGGGTGGACAACGTAGTCGCCGTCCGGAAGGGAGGGAAAAGGTGACATGGGCACGTATACTGCCGCATCGGGAGGTATGCGAGTAAATGTACTGGAGCGGAGGCGAGGCTAGGAATGGTCAGCACTGAGGTCGTGAACACAATAGGGCAGGGCTAGGCGCAGAAGTCCGGAGGAACAGTCAATGAGAACGGAATGGGCTGTAAAAAGTCTAGGCCTAAAATAACGTCTTCAGGACAAGTAGTAAGGACGGCGAAGAGCACAGGAACGTGGTGGCCGGCGATGCTAACGCGTGCAGTTCACATTCCGATGATGGCAGCAGTGTTTCCATCAGCAACACGAACTGTAGAGGTGTTAGCGGGAGTAAGAACTTTTTTGAGACGCTGGCGGAACGACGAACTAAGAACTGAAATATGGGCTCCAGTGTCAATGAGAGCGGGCACAGGGACTCGATCTACGAGGACATTGATCAGGTTGCGACGTGGTCCAATGGTCGAAACACAGTTGGCTGTCCGGTTTGGTAACGCAGCGTCACGCCAGGGCGCTGCGTTGCCTAATTTCCCGAGTAGGTGCCTTGGTACGTTGGGGACAAGCAGCGGCGACGATTAGGTGATCGGGAATGGTGGGCTTGAGGCGATGGAGAACGGCTAGGACGACGGTCTTGCTCTATGTTCTCGGTACGAAGATGTGCTGGGGTGACAGAAACGCGTCGTGGTGCATGATAGTTATGGCGGACAGGGCTGTAATAGGTTCGGGAGGGGGGAGCCGGACGGCTGCGGCAATAGCGGGACGTATGGCCAGCTCGACAGCAGACGAAGCAAATAGGCCTATCGTCAGATGTGCGCCACTCCGCAGGATTGCGGGTAGGGTAGCGGGGTGTGTAGGGCGGGGTTGTGGCAGCAGCAGCAACCACTGGGATTGGCTGTGGTGCAGAGGGTGGTGGGGTAGCATTTGAAACGAGGCCCACATTAGCGGATTTTCGGCGGACAACAGCCTGTATAATAGCTATTGTTGCTTGTGCAGGAGGTGACGTATGTGTAACAGGCGTCAGGGCGTCGATTTCCCTGCGAACGATGGTAGTGAGGTTATTCTGACTTGAAGGCTACTGTAACGTGGGCAAGTCGTCACATGAGGATGTAGTCGCCGTGTTGGGAAGGCGCTGAAACCGATGGACGATGCGGCGCTGCTTCGCCTGTTCGAAACGGCGACAGACTTGCAGGACTGAGTCCACCGTAGAGCAGTCTTTGCAGAGAAGTATATTGAATGCGTCATCAGCGATACCCTTAAGTATATGGCCCACTTTATCATCTTCGGTCATGGAGGTATTCACCTTTCGACATAGTGCGAGAACGTCATGTACGTAGGCCAGATATGACTCGGTTGATAATTGAGCCCGAGTAGCCAGGTCTTTTTTGTCTGCCAGAGCTCGCCCAATTGATCTGCCGAATACGTCCTACAGTTTTTGTTTGCAGATGTCCCACGTAGTCATCTCCTGTTCGTGATTGGTAAACCAGGTCTTCGCCGTTCCCGCCAGATAGAAGATTATGTTTGCAAGCATTATGCTAGCATCCCACCGGTTATTCTTGCTGCACAGAACTACCTAAACTACCCAGCACCTCCACCAAGGTGTTACGGGGTAGTTCAGCTTGGAGCAGAGGGCGGACACGGAAGACGAGGCTTTCAAACAGGCGTTTTCTGCAGGCACCAGCCGACTCTGTGGAACGTCGTCTTCTCTCAAACTCACGAGTCTTCTTCTTCTTTCCTTATGCGTATGCACCGCCTAATGTGACAATATTATGGTTTGGCTTGGGGGGTTTAAAGTCATAAAGCGACTCTGCTACTATTACAGACCCTGAAGTGGAGAACTAAAACGTCGACCCCCTTGGGTTCCCAAATTTGCACTGAGATCGCACTACGCATGGGCGCCTTAGTTTTCGCCGCCACCAAAAGCGTCCGCAAAGGCCAGACTAGATCCCGCATCCGTGGGCTCTGTAATTTAGTGCCAATAAATGGTGTTACTCGAGAATGACGCGCTAGCTTAAACCCTATGCAAAAGGGTGATTTGCAAGTTTAATGTACAACACACGTTCAGAATAGCGCCCCCTGTACGTAGTTTGGTTGGCCTGTCACATGGCTAGCTTAAGTGCACTGCCCTCGAACGCATATTAATTTTATAGTCATGGGGGAAAATTGAAAGACTCCGCAGTGAGTTTGTCTCTCTTGGAACTCAACAAGAATTCTGCCATTTACGTCCGCACACAGTTGTTTATTTCCTAATTGTGTTATTCCATATACTTCTAGCGCTTCAAACACGCTTGCATACTGACACGTTGACTTAAAGTAGCTCCCGTGTTTCCTTTCTTTAGCGCGGTATAGTATAATGCTCCACTTTGTATTAAATCTGACCTTTCCGTTATCGTGTTTCACTGTTTTTTCCTACACGCCTATTACTTACACATTTCTATGCCACATTGACATTGCCAAAAGATCTTACTATGTACAATGACGTCTGCTTTACCTATGCGACAGTTTTGATCAGCAACACTGTGTCCAAGAGATACTTCACAAAACATGATTCGCATACATGCATCAAAGAGAAGAGTAAACAGTCCGGATGTCCATTCCATGGAAAGAAAATAACCGCAGAGAGCAATCATTTCTGTTGCGGATGAAATATAAGTTAACCTTGCCTTGCCGACTTGATTCATTCTCTTCTCAACCACCTCAGTGGTTTCGTTTTTTTTTTCAAGGCTGTGCAGCGGCGTTATTGGGGCATGAAGCTATATTTGTGCTAACCCCCTGCAGATCAATCATGACGTCATCACAGCCGCGAGGTTACGGCATCACAGTCTCTCTTCTAACAAAATTTCGAACAGAGTACCCACTTGACAACATACATCTTTAGCAAGCATTTGAATCCCTCAAAGGCTATTACACTTGCATCTGCTAGCGCTGCGATCTCAAGAGCAATGCAGGATTCCTACATAAAAGTTCTATGCTAACCATGGCCCTCCGGGTACCCGTGGGTCATGGGAGACTGACGATGCCATATTTAGTTGTCCGGTGTCCTAAGTAGTTGCGCTTATCAAGACGCGGAACCGTATTGGCCATGCCATTGTTAGCAAGAACTCAGACGAAGTTGTTTGTTAACTGTAAGAATACCATTTATTGCTAACCACAGCGAAGCCCGAATGATATGAGCATAAGTCGGCTTGTCATCTGTCGGAGATGCGGGATTCGACCTCTATTTCTACTGATAAGTACCTCGGCATTATTATGTGCGAAAAATGAATGTTTACGATCACCATAAGTCGAGATATACACCTTGTAACATAATGCTTGGTGGCCAAATCTATACATGTCTTAGAAGTGCTCATTATTATCGTCATCACTACCACTCTGCATTTCACATATAATCCGAAGCTTGCGTAAGAACAACACTTTTTTTAGCATTCTCTTTTTCGCGGCCTTTTTATACTGAAGTACTCGAACGGCCGGTATGTGGGATGTTTTGAGATTGTCAGGTTCATTTTATCCCGGCTGCTTTAAATACTTGACTCAACGCAGTCATCATTTCCCCAGATTGACTCACGAGGTTAGTTGTTTAGAAGCACTGCACGGCACTTGCAGAAGATAGTTTTCGTTTTCAATAAGTGGTTAGGAGTAGGTTCATCAACCAGCAATTCTATTTCAGAGCTTCCATTTTACAGATCATTATTCGAACTTCAATTGTACATGGTGACGAAAGCGACTGTCTTATGATGTAAACTTGAGAAAAGTATCCATTTGCGGGGCAGAATTTATGTGGCCTTGTTGAACATAAATATGTTATGACAAAGAAATTTTTCTACTAACAGAAAAATGTTTGGTATTTAAATCATAAAGTGCCAAAAACTAAGGACTGCAGAAAAATAATTAAATAAAACTAAAAATCTACTGAAGGTACTGATAACTGAAGGAAACAAGATGTACCGTGCTCAGCAGCAATGCGCTAGCTTTCGCACTACTGCAGTGTAGTGCTCTGAAAATTTTTACAGTACCGTTGCCCACATTTTCATTATACTGAGATTCGCAGGTTTCTATTGTTAGAAAAGTAGAAATTAATCTTAGTGATCTAATAATTCCTTTAGAATAAAGGATGATAATTGTCTAGCATTATTCCGGAACACATCATAAAAGACAATTTCAACAGAACTCCCGCTGGTTTGCAAAAGAAGACTACTAGGAAAACTAACATTTGAAGAATTTAGCAAATTTTGTACCAAAATTGCCGGCGCGGTGTGAAATTTAGGGCAGTGGATACCGGAAAAGGAGGTCGGTTGGCAGAAAAAAACAGGAACAGATCAATCAAAACTGATTCGTATATCCCTAGGTATGCCTGAACAGTTAGGAACTGTGATCTACATAGAAAAGATAAAATTCGGGCGACGAGGTAAAGCATGTTGTTGGCCAAAAAATTAGGAAGCTCAGAGCAAAAGCGAAGCGCTTCCTGCTCTCAGAACAAGAAGGCGAATTGTGTTAGCTGGCGAATCAGGAAACAACACTGTCTCCAACTATACAATTGGACGGACATACATTACATGGAGGATGATCAGTAGTTTTTTGCTATGAGCAGAGTCCTAATTTCAGTTGTTTTTTTGGGGGTATTTTGGTCTTTAGACGTGTTGATTCCTGCTGTGCATCCATTGTGAAACGACTTGGGGGTCTCGGCCCACTGTAAAAAGCGCGTTAGGCCTCATCCTCAGTGCTCTACGCTCGGCCTGTCATCAGACGCACCTAATGCTGCACTCATAAGAGAAGGGATTAATGGCAACTCAATGACCCCCACACCACCAGTGAAAGCAGAGGCAGCGGACCCTGCAGCCGCGGATGCGGGCCATCATTATGCTGAAGACCATGCAACCGGTGACTCTTTCGGCAAAAATGCAGATGTCATGGAGCGAATCGCAATTGTGGTCATGCCTTAAAATAAAAAAAAAAGCATTCTGATGGAGTCCCTGTCGTCTGCAGAGCTACAAACAAAAAAGATCTCTGAAAAGCCAACTCCAACGTTCTGACTGCAGTGGTTGGGATGGTAGCCTAAGAAAAGCTGCTTAGACGTCGTGTCAACACGGACGGAAGCTTGATGGTTACGATATCGTGGCTGCCCGCCGCGAACCTTCTGCTTTTAGTGACAGAACTGGCTGGAGTGGCTGTATAGGCCCGCGTCCCATACTCATACACGGTAAGCTATGAGGAAATTGAGGACGTAACATTAAATTACTCAAACGAAAACCATTCGGACTACCTCCGTGACCAAGGTGTTGTCTCAGGAACGAGACTCGCTGCTTACATTTGAGAATACGGCGATAACAATAAAGAAAGACGTCGTCACACTGTAATTTTAAAATTCGTCAGACTCCCCGCTGCCTAAACGGTTTACACTGGGCTTCTGCAGCTACCCTGTAACTGAATGCTCTTGTCCAGCAACCCAATGTTTCAAATGCCAAAGACACGTACACATCTCAAGACTTTACACCCACCGCCTCTGCAGCGTGCGACGGGTGTCACTCACACAAGAAGGAGGAGAAATAAACTGCATTTCAATAAAATACTGCAAACACTCACAAGAGAACCCTTAGTCCAGGAGCCCTCTGGCTGTTCCTTCTAGCTTAATCCGCTCGACCAGCTTGAACAGATTTGCGGGTTGCGTGGCCAGAGGGGCAGCCTCCCAGGAGGAGGAGGGGGGAGTTTGATGGGAGTAACGCGGATGGGATGTGGGCATTCCTATAAGTAATGGTAGATGGGGGGTGGGGTGGCGTTGCAAGTGGTGCAGTATGGTGGGAAGTCCGTGGGGTGAAAGATCTGGGCAAATTGAGGAGATGGGAACGAATGTGTTTGAAGTTGTTGCCAGTACGTGTTGTCGATGTGAGAGAGCGTATGATGTGATGGCGGGTACGTGACATGGCAGTGATGATAGTGGTGAACAATTCTAGTGTAGTCAAAATATTCGATGGGAGTTTATAATGAAGATTTGGGGAGGCCATCCACCGGCGCCCAATAGCTCAGTTCTCGGGCAAACGCATGAGTGCGCTCATTTCAGAGGATGGCCTCGTGCCCAGGTATCCATGTGATGATGATGGGACAGGGGAGGGGGTAGGTAGAGGGAATAATATTTTAGCGGATGAGTGTGGGAGGGCTCCTCGCAAGAGATAGCGGTATGCTGTTTGGGAGTTTGCCCATATCGTGCTGTGCTGAGCCTGCAACTGACTGATGTGTGCAATAGCGAGTGCATTGGTCAGGTATTCGGCCTCGGCGATGCTAGCGCATTGAACGTTGAGCGGCGAATGTTCATGAGAGCGGCATTGGAGATGTGAGAAGTATCCTGATTCCGTGAAGCATCCGTGTAGATAATGTCTTGGCGCGGAGAGTACCGCTTGGACATACAAGGATTGTACGTCGAGAGCGCCGCCAAGTTCACAAACTACGATGGCCAACACACCGAGTTATACGGAGGTTGTCGCAACTATAAAGCCTTTACGCTTACACGTATAGTGCAAAAATACTAGTTATACCTATCAAATATCACGAACCGCCGCCTAATCCTGAATGTCTTTTGGAAACTGCGCAAGACAAAGTTCAAGAGCTCAACGAGACAAGTAAACTGGAAATTCCTACGCAGCTTCAGCAAAGAAGAAGCGTGGGAGCCCACGGTCTCTGCTCCTACTTGAAAGTTAAATCCATCTTCCTCAAAGGCGTGACCAATATCAAACTTTCGCTCAAGCTGAGCCATCGAAACGTGATAGCATGAGCTACCAAAGGCAGCGAATTGGCACAGAACAACGTGCTTCTGGATTACTAATCCCTATGCTAGCCATCAAAGCTCTTCCTCGGGCTAGCCCTGCGTCAAGAAATCTCCCTGAAGTAGAACCTGTCCTGGAAGTGGAGCTGTTGGTGTTGGCATCTTACGGCCCACGAAGCGCATCTCAACATAGTAGTATTAATGTGTTCTCCAAAAACCGCCTCTCATCATCTAGCCATTTACATTTTCCGCACATGCACGATATTCCAGGGGAACGGCCATGGTCTACGGTCAAAATAGACTTTCGACCGCTGGAGCGAGCGTATCACTTTCCTTTTATTTTTATATCATACTGCCGCTTTGGAGACAAGTTCCGATTGAACGGTAACCATCTCTGTCATTCGTCGCGACCAGAGGAGTTTCAGCAGGTTGATTATATGCTTCCGTAAGGCTATTCCGGCGTCCTTGCTGGAAATCCCGTTCACAGTGATAACGAGTACGTTTGTGTCCTGAGACTAATTTCAACCACGTCTGCACTCTTATTGGTGTATATGTATAGCCAGGGGGACCTATAGACATATTGAGAATTGAACGCTTAGTATCGACAACGCCTTCGCCACATATTTTTTGCGGGATTTAACACTCACAAAGACGTCTGGTGCAGCTCCAACACGTGTACACGAGGTGCGAAACCTGCCGAACTTCTTGCGAAGTGTTCAATTGAGCCCCTAAACGACGGTAGCATAACTTAGTTACGTGGTGTGAGGACTGCCAGCTGCATTGATTTGGCCTTTATACCAAGCACCGCTGTTCAAAGTTTCACCTGGTGTATCAACTTTACTGTGCCAAGTAGTACTAAAATACTCCGACCCTGCTCGCACGGGGAAATGCCTGCACTGTGAGGAAACGTCTTCGGACATTTTCCACATCGTGTGGGCATGTAAAAAACACCTAATCTACCCCCTTACCCAACCCTTCCCGGAAGGACAGGGAGGCGGCATTGCTAGGTGCTCTGACCTGACGGACCAGCGAGCCTTGGTCGAGCAGGCTTGTGCCGCGGCCGACGCCAATGGGCGGCCGTCAGAGGGAGCCCACCAAGTAATTGTAAGCAGCGGCACCTTAAGGAGCGCTCCCGTACCCTCCCTGTATAAAAAAAATAATTATTGTGTTGTCATCATTATCTTAATCACAATCATCATGCCGATTTTGAAACACGCGGCAGTGATCTTTACTGATTTGTCATAGGCGTTGATAATGAGCAGACATCACCAAGGAGGAAACACATAAACTCCACAAATCGTGGTACCTACAAGAATGCAGTGAGCAGGGGAATTACAGCTCCAATACAAAATGCGGAAGTAATCTCCACATTTGGTTATTGCTGGAATTGAGCACATAGATCTCAGTCAAAACGCACAGAATGCCGTAAAATGATGACGGATACGAAATGCTGCGTGCGATGCGCATACGCGCCAAAAGAAAATATTTGCACACAAAAACCCTTGATCATCTTAATGCTTGCCTACAGGCGCAAATACATATTCAGGTCTACGTAGACAAACTTAGTCCAAAAAGATGGCGACATTTAGGCTCAACATTGGATCTACGAAAAAAGGCCACACGCCTCGTCACCAGATTCACTTCACCGCACTATCTCTGCATGAACGGAAGTCTCTAAAAGTAACTTCGGAAGAATACTGTCGGCCTCTATCTGCAGGTGCACAGCCTTAGCCGCCAAACAAATTTACAATAGTGCCTCCCAAGGCAGCCGTACCTGCGATGACCAGCCATTCACTATAATTGTACTGAACACTATTATCTTTTAGGTAAACAAGAAAACGTATCTGGGAAAAGATAAGCTGAGCTACAAAGTTCTTGCAAAGCTACCTCTAAACTACCTGCACCGCCTGCTTGAATATTAGAACTCTTCATAGATTACTAGTAAGGAGCCTACAAAGTGGAAGCTGGCTAAAATTCCTCCGATTTTAAAACCCGCAAAGCAGCCAGCTATCTACTCATCGTTCTGTCTCATTGCCCTACTGAGTTGCACAGGTAAAAGTATGATTCGCAAGCGTCTAATGTGGTACGTTCTAGAAAACCGCAATGAATAATTCTAAGAAATGAATGGGTTTATTCAGCAGATGTCTCCAAATGACAATGTTTACAAATTCGTCACATCACTTGAAGAAAACCTATGTGCTGGTCGCATCTACAATGCTGTTTTTTTATGCCATGGCTGCTTTTGATTCTGTTTACTACTGTACCATTCTCTAAGCCTTGGACAGTATTGGATTTGGGCAGTATTGGATGGCGAAAGGCTTACCACAGGGTACTCTTCTCAGCCCCCTGTTGTGCAATGTCACCCTAATACAACTTACACGAAATCTACCGCAAGAAGGCAGGCTTTATGGATATGATATCTGCATCTACGCGAATCCAGATTGCACAACGTTAGGTATGGACTTTTGCAAAAAGCCTTACTAAGCATCTCCACTTACTTGGCGGCACGTACAGGGTGCTCCACTCTTAGCGTGAACATGCCAGTATGTGCCCGCACTCTTCAAAGTGCTAGTGCATCTGTCCTTGCCGTGCATAAAAGTTAATTGGCACATGATGCAAAGCACCCCCTCTAGATCATCCTGCATGCACACCACTTTGCTTTGATGTGCGGCCATGTTAAAAGCATGAGTGCTCTAAAGAGTGTGGCTGCAAACTCGCACGTTCACCCAAAGAGTGGATCCCCCTGTACTTCATCTTTCTCCGGAAAAAGTGTTGCCATGGCGTTCACCAGGAAACGGATGACCAGATGCCCATTCCTACTTGGTGGGAAGCCACAATTCTACGTACGGACCCAGCGATTCCTCGATTTTGTCATTGACTGTAAGCTTTCTTGGACACCCCATTTTAATATACTCGTGCGAGAATGGCAGCAGAAACAGAAATCTTTAAATTTATGGCTGGAACACGTTGGGGCTGCAGATGTCGCGCTCTGGTGATTCTGAAATAAACCTACGTTGATATTCTTTTGCTGTACAGTGCACCAAACGTGCACAAAATGTCCCCAACAAATTAGAGGATGATGGTGGCAGCGAGGAGCGCCTGCCTGCTAATCAGCCTTGGCCTCCCGAATAGCTCCTCCACGGTTGGAAAAGTTGCGGAAGCAGTGTGTCTACCGCTCGTAGTCATCGCCGCACAGAAAACTGTTCTGATCGATCTACGTCATGTACCTTAAACAAAGAACACTTCCTACATCGAGTTCTAATGAACCGCAGCCATTCCAGTTTTGGTGAAGCTGTTCAGCTACTGCACCTATCTGCCATCAGTCAGGCAGGTAACTTACTAGCTCCAACTTTTCTTCCTTGGAAACTCACACCTCTTAAAATCAATAAGCTCAAACCAGGTGTCTCAGCGAAGAACGAAATGCCGCAGGCTGCGCTACTACAAGCTGATCTGACCTACTTAACTGAGAAGTAATCGCCAGATACAAACATCCCAACTGATGGCTCAACTTCCCACGACTCCTCATGATGATGCGTACTTTATGTGCCCTCATTAGGCCCAATGCTTTTATGGCGTCTACAGCGTATAATATCATCCACAAAGCTGAGCTATACGGAATAAAAGAAGCTCTCTGCTATATTTTGCGCTATAACCCAGGCCAATGTTTAATCTTCACGGATTCGCAAGGTGCGCTACAAACTATCTCAAACCTATTGAAGAGAAGAAATCACCAGCCAATTTTTCATGACTTTGGATACCTGCACCACTAGGCTGTTAATGAAGCTCACCGCATAAATTTTCAATATTTTCGGCTCACTGCTTCATCTCGGTAAACAGAAAAGAAGACGAAGCAGCCCGCAGAGTTCTACACCATTATAAGTATAAGCGGATCTACTTTGTAAAATCAGATGCGCCTCAAATATCGAAGCGATATACACAGGATAAGAAAAGCCGCCTCTAGAACTTGCCAAGTCATCATTATCCCTTGCTCCATTTCATCGAACCACATCTCAAGTCAAGACTACCACTAGGGCTTCCGCGTAAGCAAGAAAAAATTTATCACGAACAGTGTCCGATACCGATTCAAGCAAGCAGAGAGTCCGTTTTATAATAACTGCGGCTAAGTTGAGACTGTACTCCATATTTTTCGCGAATGTCCAGCGTATGCCAACGAACGTGCTCACTGAACAATGCATGAAGTCTGTCACCCAAATTCCCCTCACAGTGTACTCTATATTAGGTTTTTTATGCTGCTACAGGCTGCAGCGCTGTGCAATGGCACCCTTATTTGTGTATTTAGAGGCTATTAGTGTGGTCAACAAGCTCTACATTACTCACCCATTTGATCGTTAGGCTATACAAGTACACTACTGGACTTCGGTCTTATCCAAAAAGCCATTCATCCATTTTAACACCGCACTCTTTCCTAACCCTTCTTCCATCTTTATTCTATAATCCGCCCTCATGCAGAGTAGCATGTCAGCAAACATTAACGCTGGCTAAAATCTGTTTCATTAAAGTATCATCTCTCTCTCGTACAATACATAATTAAAACCGCATCTCAGCATTTCAGGCAAGGGACACCTTCTTCGGCGCAACATGCCTACTGCACGAGCCCACTTTTTTTGACGGCATGGTTAGTATGCGGCTGCCATTTAAGAATATTGACATAGATGACACCTAGACATTTTATTTATCTAATCAGAGGAATTATTTTTGTCACTAATACATAAAGACAGACTCACGATATTTTATACACTGAAACAAGGACGACGCTCTTGTTCGTATTTAATGCGGGTCGCAAGCCACGCAACCAATTCTCAATAAAATTCAGTGTACGTTTGGAAGTGGACATAAAGGGATTGATTATCTTATTTTGTCGCAAAAAGAAACGAGATATATCAACTGCATATACATAAGTGCGCACTTCTTGATTGATTGCAGTTGAGTTTAGTAGTATATTGAAATGCGCACGTGAGAGAACTGCTCCTTGAGGAACTTCAATGGCTTCCTTGTATCTGCCGCAATAGACACCATGTAAGCCCCAGACGCCATAAAGAACTCAGAGGAAGACATGTTTGTCGTCAACTCTAGATGGATAACTCCTCTGACAGAGCATAAAACATTGTGATATGAGCTTTATAAGATCATGGTTTCTATGAATGACAATACACATGGCCACATAAGTTAACGCAAACTATTTCAGATGAATTCGCTTGGGTTACACTGCCGTCAGAGAGTAGGAGTGACAGGGCGTTCCTGGAGTTAGTCGCCGCCAGAAACAAAGGCAGGAACCCAGGGCGCTCTTCACTGACTGCCGTCCTATCAGAAACTCTGTCACGAATCACCGTCAGAGTGGCTTCTACGACATAGTGCTGGATTCGCTCATGAGTGCGGTGAATGAGAAGCCTCGTTAGGTCGTGGCGCCTGGGCAGGATGGTGGACACCTGATCTTTGTGGGGAGTGATAGTTTTTGTAGACGGCCACCCACATGAAGAATTCTAGCCTTGTTGTTGAAAGGCCACGGCTGAACAATACGGGACGAGGGCGTCACATACACTCATGCTTGTAAGCTACGAGCTAGGGCTATTACTTATTAGGGGCCGACATGGCTGCTTTTTCCGAGCGGAAGGTCTCTTGTTCCACTTGCGATTAAGTAGTAGAAATGCTGCTTTAGAACTTCCACTTATTAGAGAGCCTGTCATAGAGCTTTTTCCAACGGTGAGGGAGGGAGTAGATGTCGCGCTGTTTGTGGGATAGTAAGTGCAATGTTCGCGTTATTCGTTCGTGGCGCGGTCGTAGGGGCGCTCGCCTCAATGCAGTGTGCCGAATCACATTCATCACGCTGTCCGAAGCGCGCGTGTGGGGCAAGCTGCAGAGCTGTCAAGGGCGGTGGAAATGAAACGTGGCGGCTAAAACACAGAAACGGTTGATATGCATCATTGTTGATTTTTAAAAACCAAAATATCTTTTTCATATTTATTTATAGAACCAGAGCTGTACGAACGGCGAATAAGAAATATATCAGTAACAACAAATCTTTCAAAGGACTACGTGGATTTTTAAAGAGATGAGAGAACCAAGATACTAGGAATACTTTCCGTGGGGCCAGAAAATATTGGAGCCATGCCCAATCTGCTTTAGTTCATCTGAAGGAGAATAGAAGATTATGAAGGTTTTTGTATGAAAGATTTGCTTTCTACTCTACTTGTAACAACCGGCTTCCTAGGCGCAAAACATCAATGCCCCGGTGTTGAAACACAAAAAGAAACGCTCTTTATTTTGACGACTGAGCGATGAAGAGCTGGGTAGTAAGAGGCGATTTTGGAAGGATAAAACTACGCAGGGGAACAGACACAGAAAAGAAGATTGCCGTTCTGTCTACTTTTTCTATGTCTTTTCCCCTGCGTAGTTTTGTCTTTTCAAAATCAGTTTTTTATTTTCATACATGAGCACGGGCTTTGTTATTTTGCCTATTATAGCAGCATGAAAAGAGGGGCTCACATACGAATAGCTAGAAAGGCATGAACCGCAGAGAAATGTTAGGCACGCAAAAAAGCGCTCTTTTTTCTTCTGCGACACGCAGTTGGCCCGCCTCCTCCTTTCTTCGTTACCATTTATCAGCCTCGTGGCCTGTGTCTGATTGTCGTTGTTTTCAGCGCACTTTCGGTACTTAGAGGGCCTTATTGAAGGCGCGTAAGAATTAAATGTGCTTGGTCACCTTAAGGTGGGGCCGAATGAGTGGTTATAGCGTCCAGCTGGTGGGCGCAATTTTGGGATATTAGTGGCCTAGCCGTACGGATGCTTTCAAAATGGCAGAACTCGAGAATAAATTGATGTGTATGAACATGGGATCTCTTATAAATCTATTGTGGTCACCCCAAATAAGTAGCCTTCGTGCACATTAATAAGCGAAGAAGGCCAGGCGCTTCAGGACGGGAAATCCTTGTTCCTAAAATCACTGCTGCATGATGTGGGATTTCAACTCGTCAACTTCTTTTTTGCTTTTGTTTTTTGCGTCCTTGGCGAGTTTATGTTTTTCGACAAGTCGGGATATCACTCTAAAGGACAGTACAAAACTGCCGAAAAATGCCTAATTTGCTAGTTTCAAAATTCCTAAACGGTTACATGACGCCATGTCTGTATTAGGCTAATGCAGAGAAACGCAGACACGCTGATGTTTCTACGAATGTCATATAGCAGCCATAGGCAACCATGAAAGGTGTAGTGAAGATTTCATACAAAAGAGAGTTTTTATCATTTAGTATTCATAGCAGCGATGTTAAAAATATAATTAGCCATGGGTTGAAATGGTTCAAATTTCAGGCATAAAGGTTTTTTTATATTTATTTATGTAATGCCGGCAGTCTATGTTTAATAATTTGGTGATAATTATTACCGACGGTTTGTCGCTTCGGGTAACAAATTGGACTACAAAGAAAGGAACGTGCGAAACGGGCGCAGAAAGTTCGGTGGCGGAGAGAGATAATTGCATGCAAGAGAAAAGCTGGAGCGCATTCTACCACAGCTCTGTGATTTCACAGGCACACATGACTGCTATGTCAGCCGTCGGGCTAAAGCGGTATTTTCCGATGTGAAGGCCCTGCTTCACAACGTATATCTGAAACCTGCGACGCAAATGCAAAGCTTTGGCCTTTTGCTATGCCAGGAAATAAAAAAAAAAAGATCCGTGGACGTAGATACTAACGCAGGATTTTTTCTTGTGAAAGCCATCTTTATTCCGCGAACCTTATGTGTTGCTGCCGCACATTACTCAAGTATGTTTATTAATACCGTGTCCCGCTGTGCACTGCACGTCACAGTTTCTACTGCTTTCAACCCGCCCCCAACTTGCCATGGGAGGTATTGAAGTGACTTGAAGAGCGCTATTTTATGGTGTAGAGTTCAGCTTTAGCAGTGAAAGTTGCAACAGATAACAATAAGCTGATTAGATGCGTCTGTCGCCTTTCCCGTGTTTCACGCACATCAAAATGACTGCTACCGTGGCATATGTTTGCACTGCCGGAAGAATTTATCACACCGCTATCGTGTTAGTTCTTAAGTTATGGTAGGCAGTCCTAGAGTTTTCTATAGCGAGCTATCCAGTCATCGGTTTTCACGCTCTTTGTCAGAAGGTTGATCCTGAAGCCTAATCTTCGAAATAAAATCAGAATCAAACTCGATGTGCTGGCACGCAAAATTAAAACTTGACCATCTTAACCAATTCGTTGCTTGTTATCATTCCAAAACATGGATTCGGGTACCTTTCTCGTAGTTAATTTAGGGCCATTGCGTAAGCAGCACCGGGCTGTGATGAAGAGGCCATTTCGGTGCAGTCCAACCGAGTGTGGTCATCATTAACTGCCTCGTCGCGAGCACAGTCACTGCATTCGCGTCTGAGCTCCAGTTCACTGAGCAACGCACCAGGGATAGGTGAAGGCGCTATTGCTGATATTGTTACGTCTTAGTGGAGGTCGCGGGTTCGACACAATCTGACGCGGGATCTCCGCAGTGGTCGTCACCTTGGAACCGTCACGATGACAACCGACGCGGCTCCATCTACCTCCGCAACTCCAACTGTCGTCGTAGCCCACCCCCGTGACCCTGGCCCATTCTGCGGTACAGATGAGGTCGATGTCGAGGACTGGCTTTCGCTTTATGAGCGTGTTAGCCAGCACAACAGGCGGGACGCCACGCTGATGCTGGCCAATGTCATCTTCTACCTTACTGGCACGGCACGCGTGTGGTCCGAAACGCATGGAGCAGAAATACCCTCCTGAAATATTTGCAAACAAAAACTCCGTGACCTGTTCGGAAAACCGGTTGGCCGTCAACCAGGTTGATCAATTATGTGCGACAATGGCGCAAGGCACTTTCGAGTGCCAAGATCCTTTTCATCTGTTTAAGGTAATCATCCGAAACGATGCATGACGTATGGTTGTGTGGAGATTCTGGGTGGTTAGTGGAATATAATAAAGAACACAGCCGAAACTATTACATGAAGTCAGGCATTAAAATAGCAACTGTTACGGAACTGTTCAGCTTCCTCTTTCCCAACTTTAATGCGAATGCATTTCTTAAGTCATGCGTGGCGTCATCAAAGCTGTCATCAGTACGTTTCACGAAAGCTTGGTAATAGTGCGCCCCCATGAACTCACTCCTAAGATAAATATTACGTCCATGGCAGGAATGAGGCCACCTGCCTTGTGTGCCGCTGCCGGGTGACCTAACCGCGACTGTACGCCGGATTCCATTGAAACTAAATAATGCTGGTTGCTGATCGCGAGGACACTTGAGGACATGCAGAAAAACGACCAAATAATCATTGAATACCATCCAAAAGGAACATTGAACACAACCATAAAAACACCAAACCATTTAAAAATGTAAAATAGCTAGAAAGTGACCAGTCTAGTGTGGCTACCGCAACAACGCTCAGGGTTCCGCATTTCCCCATTCCAGGTAGCAGAAATGCATGCGGCAGAAAATCACCAGCTTATATGTAGTCAGCATAAAAGACAGTTGGCAGCCACACCCAAATTCTACAAGCAGAGGAGACTCAATAAAAATTTCCAAGACTTCTCCCATCATGGCGAAATTCGATCTGTCGTGTAATAAATTTGACACGAATGTTGAGAAGACTATCGCCACTTGGCGGTCACGCTGCTATGGTGCACAAGCAAATTGCGCACTCTGTGGCTGTGTAGGAGGGAGGAGAGAAGGAGCAGAAGGCCCCTATTGTCCCTCTTTAACGACCCTAGGCGATGTGCACCTGTTTGTGGATGCTTCTGTTCCACTTGTCATTTAGGTGTCTAGATAACACCTGGTGTAATACTATTTTTGAAATTTCTCTTTGCGCGTTCTAAGGTTTGAAAATGGAATTACTCTATGAACATTCACAGTGTAAACACAAGAACTACAGTACCCACAGGGTACCAGAGGGGTTTGGTGGTGCGAAAGCTCCGGTTGGGAGTCTAGGCCTGTAAGAATTTTCTGTGGGCGAAGTTCTCAACGGTTGAAAATCACGGAAGATATGAACTGTAACATTTTTCATTTATCTCTTAATCCGACGCCCATGGCTGCGCATTTATGTGTGAGTGATTAGGGCTGAATATGAAAAACATGCAGTTTCTGCAATGTATCATATGCCAAGCATCATAGTTGTTTATCCTCACGAGAATCAAGTGAGCCCGACTTTGAGGAGGCAAAGCACAGCACACCCTACCAAATTGTCAAACGGGGCTTCCTTTTTTCCTGTGCTAAAAACCCGCGTCAGCATGTTATGGGGTCTTAAAGGCCAGAAAATGCTCCAATATTTCGGTATTAAATTTCTCGCTTCTCTATTTTACATTCTAATATTGTCACGCCCGTAACTTACCAGGGAGACCTTCTGAAAAGTTTGACAGGCTGAGGTTCGCACAGCCAGCGGAAAGTGACGCAGGTACCACTACTTAATGTCCAACGAAGAGCGCACACTTGAAATCCCTCTTCTTTCTTCCTTTTCCTGGTTTTTCTTAACACTTTTCTCTAACACTTCCCTCGTCGTAGACGAAGCCCTCCGGGAGAGTCTTTTGTGTCACGATCACAATGGCATGGTTTGAGTCTCGCCACGTTAGTGATCTCAGTACGTGCCGAACATCGGCCACTTGTGGTGAGGTGTGCAATCCTATAGGTAAGGTCACTAGTTTTATCCAAGATCCCGTAGGGACCGGCATAGTGGGCGAGCATTGTCTGGCGTAAACTTCGCTTCTATGCTTGGCGCCAAAGCCAGACCAACTCCCCAGGGAGATAGGCGACGCGGCGATGATAGGTGTCGTAGCGGGATTTCGAGTGTTGTATGAAGAAGGCGAGCCTTCTCAGGCGGGCTATCCAGCTGGCTATCCGGAGAGCTGCTTCAGCCCGGCAAATGATTTCTACAAGCCCAGGTTCGGCGTCTTTGAAGAATGGAAGGATACTGTCGAGGTGATGTCGAGAATACCGAGCATACAGACGAAAAAAAAGGACTGTAACGTGTTGTTTGCTGCGGAGTGGTATGTATGGGTATGATATGAATGGTAGTAGAGTCCCAATTCTTGTGGTCAGCTGTGATGTACATTGAAAGCATGTTGGTGATTGTCCAGTTGGTTCTCTCGGACAGTCGATTTGTTTGAGGATGATAAGGTGTAGTGTGTCGAAAATGCGTCGCGCACAAGTGAAGAGTTCTTCCACAACATCTGCAGTAAACTGGGGACTTCGGTGCTGATCTACACTCGTAGTTGCCAATAGCGAAGTATTACGACGTGTAAAAGGAAGAGGGTGACCTTGTGTGCTGTAGCCGACGGAAGAGCTGCCATTTCACAATAACGCGTGTGATAACCGGTGCAGATAACGATCCAGTGGTTACAGTTATGAGATTTCGGCGGCATCAAAGGTGTAGGAGACCAGGCAGAGCTCCAGTGGGACGTTTGTGGCTGAACACTAATCACAGCTCGCCACATACTTATCAGTGGTTTCCCACACAACGTGGCCAGTAGAACGTCCTTGAATGCGTGAAATTGTCCTCGCGTATCTCATGGGTGCCGAAGCGCGATAATTAACCATGACGCGCAAAACAGAGAATTGTAGGCTGGTAGGTACCACCCGAAGGTAGCGTAGGCCAGTGCCACGACACTCCTTTGTGTACAAAGTCCAACACGTACACACAAAGTAAGGGGAAGGTGCGTAGTCATGTGAAGCGGTAAAGAAAAGCTTCAATTTCTCGTCCTGCATCTGCCCAGTGCGTAACGTGCGGGTGTCAGGGAACAGATATAATCCGCGGCAATGTAGTCGTCAAAACTGCCAGCGTCACATTCTGTCTTCGAACCGCCAAAAGTGGGAGACAGTCTGTGCCAGCGTGCCAACGCCCACTCTTGTAGACACCGTATAATTAAATTCTCACAAACGGATTGCCAACCTCGCAAGGCAGCCAGACGAGTCCCCGAGGTTGATCAGCCAAGGGAATGATGGTCAGTAACCACTGCGAAGAGACGTCCGTACAAATAACAGCGGAACTACTGAACGGCGAAGATTATGGCGAGGCACTCTTGTTCAGTAATTGTGTGATTGTGGTCAGGTTTGCTTAAGGAGCGACTGGCGTAAGCAATACTGTGTTCTATGTCATCATAACGCTGGATCAGCACAGTACCAATGCCAATACCACTGGTGTCAGTATGCACTTCCGTGTGGGCAGAAGGGATAAAATGTCATCATAACGCTGGATCAGCACAGCACGAATGCCAATACCACTGGCGTCAGTATGTACTTCCGGGTGGGGGGGGGGGGGCAGAAGGGATAAAATGCCGAAGAATTGGATGCGATGTTAGTAGTAACTTTAGTTGGTGAAAAGAAGTCACAGTCGGTTGTCCAATCGTAAAGGGCGTCTTTGCAGAGAAGGCATGTATGTTGGTGAGCAATATCAGAAATGCAGGGAATGAAGCGACGAAAATATGAGCAAAGTCAGAAGATAATTTGGAATTCCTTTACATTCTGAGGTGTTGGAAATGACGCAACTACCGTGGTCTTCTGTGGGTCAGGTCGGACGCCCTCACGATCAAAAGGTGAAGAACCAAAGTTGCCGTTCACCGAAGCGACACATCTTCGCATTCCGTACGTGACCATCGTTTTTACACGCAGTCCTATACAAGCGCAAGACTTTCATTTTAAATGTTCATGGAATGTCCGGCCAAAAATGAAATCATCGAGGCAGCATATATATATATGCCAATTTAAGCCACTTAGGGCGGCTGCCATAAATATCTCGAAGGTTGCAGGAGCATTGCACAGTCCGAACTGCATTACAATAAATTCAAACAGGCCGTCGGGCGTGATAAAAGCGGTCTTCTCCCTGTCCTGAAGGTGCATAGGTATCTTTCACTATCCCGACCGCACATCAACAGATCAAAAGTATGACCCGGCGAACAGGTAATCAAGACGTCATTGATCCGCGGAAGAGGATAAACGTATTTCTTGGTAACAAAACTAGACGGTTATAGTCCGCGTAAAAGCGCCATGCACAATCTTTTTTCTTGACCAGAATGACTGGAGTAGCCCTAGGGCTGCATGACTCTTGAATAATATATTTTTCCAACGTATCCCCAACTTGTTCACTGATCACGAGACCTTCTGTCGGCGACCCTCTACACGGCTTCTGTCGACCTGGGTGTGAGTAACCTGTTTCAATGCGATGTCGAGTACGTGCCAGGAGAATGTACCGTGAACCACTTCTCTCAAAAAAGCCACCAATGGAGGATTACTTGAAGAGTGAAGTTTACAACGTCTCCCGCATGTTCGCTGGTTTGAAATTTTCTGATCATTCGGAGCAGTTGTGATTCAGGCGCAAGAGCAGAAGCAACACTGGTAGGCGCGTCTTTAATGAAATCCACTGAAGTAGCAGCATAATCTTGGCTACGTGTGCCAGTCTTCATATTCACGGGCAAAATAAACGGTTGCGAAAGGCAATTATTGGCCCACAGGCATGAGCTACCCTTGACCCCCCCCCCC
>JAJIZL010019599.1:595285-686282 GCA_023969395.1 Amblyomma maculatum
CCCCCCCCCCCCCCCCCCCCCCCCCCCCCCCGCAGGTAGTGAGGAACAACAATGGGTTTCTTGGCATAGTTGTAATGGAGCAGCGGCACTGTAGCAACGAAGGTGTCGGAAGCACGACTGGGGCGCAAAACTGGGACGCACACCATAAAAGGGCTGGCACATTGATATCCTGATACACACAAAACACATCCTCCTGCTCTGGGGAAGGGAACTGTCAATGTAGAGCTATCCGGAGTTAAGCTCCACGGTAGCACCACACATTCGCAAAAATTAGTACTTAGAATCCCGTCATTCGTACATCGCGAAAGCACTGCAAACTCCGCTGTGAATATCGTTTCGCCAAGGCACACCGTAGCAATTGTACATTCTCAAAGGGCACATCTCACCACCTGCATCATGAAATTCCACCTTTCTGTCCCATACAAACAAAGCTTTGCGACCTAAGTGTTTAATAGACGGTAAACGCATAATAGAAATGGATACACACGTATCAACTCAAGCATTGTCTCCACTTTGTCGACATGAACAGAAACAGTGTTCTTTAACAGGAATTTTCACAGGCAGCGCACAATCTCCACCGGACCCACCTCAAGCCGCCACGCTGACTAGTTTTCCGGCACAGGTGATATAGACCGCCGTCATTGCCATGGTGACGAAAAGCGGCGCGCAGAAGACGCAGACGGTGGTGAGAAGCTGCAGTCGGAAACAGGAGAGTGACTGCATGGTCCAACCGTCTGTGGAAAATCACATGAAGATGGAAGTCATTGACAGGGAGAACCATAGAAACGGTTATGTGGCTGAACTTGGTTGATGGGGAAATCGTAGCGGTTTAGTGGGCGACTGCGGCAGTAACGAGCGATGTTCCACTCAATGGCACAACGGTGGCAGACGGGGGCTCTGCGGCAAGAACCTTGTTTTCTGGAAGGCTCCAAGGAGGCAAAGGTCATTTGATAATCGAATGTATACGCAGGTCTTCAGGCGGGACGCGGGGAGAGCGGGCAGGTGGTGGTGACAAACAGAACTCATAACGCGGCTTGTAGTGCTGCGAGTAGTGAGCCGTACGAGAGTTGTAGCGAGACCCGGGCATGAAGGGCGCATCAAGGGAGCCTCTCGGGGAACGGTAAAATCAGCAGGCACGAATGGTGGACATCGCGCAGACGGCTCGAACCGCTGTAGTTCCCCGCTAACTATGCTGAATCATCCAGGAAAAGTACGTGAGGATGTTTTGAATGGTAGCCACAGTTCGAATTTTGGCTAGCCGCTCAAATATTGGCGTTATACGACGAGTCTTGAATGTCTCAAAAGTGCGGACGTTGCGAATGAGATCAGAAACGGCCTACAGGTCATCTTTTGCTATTAAGAAATTGTAAACATCTGCATCTATGCCTTTCAGCGAATGTCCTACTTTATCTTCCTTGGTCATCTCAGCATTCAGTGCTTCAAGACCTCCTCTATATAGGTCGTGCAAGTTTCTCCCGGTAACTTAGCCCTGTGTGCGAGCAGATGTTCAGCGCGTTTTTTCCGCGTAAGGAACCACCAAATCACAGACGCAATTCGGTGACAAAATGCCCCCAGGTTGTCTGAGTCCTCATGGGTTTTGAACCAGACTAACGCGGTATTTGTTAGGAAGAAAACGACGTTGGCTATCTTAGTGGCGGCACCCCATCGGTTGTAGCGGCTTTCCTTAAATTTTTTTTTTCAAATTGTAATGAGTACCTTTGGAGCAAATCGATAAAATGACAAAAATGACTCATATCACCTGGTGAACCTCAGATTCCGCTAAAATCATTAAAAGTAAAAACTGACTTTTTTCTTTTCCTAAATTATAAAACTCAAAAAAACAAAGACAGTTGGAAATTTTTCGGAATAAATTGAAATAATTAACCACGTTCCTACGTATGTCTCCTAACTCGCAATGAACGTTGGTGAATTCCCAACCAGGAGAAAATATCTAGATTGTAGGTTTCTCATAAAAGTAGCGATATAGATGCGCCCACAAATCATCACTCCATATCTGGCCTGCCCGCCTTCTCGCCTACAATCAAAATTGCACAGCCTGATAGGTATTCATTATGATGGACTGAACAGTTTTAGAAAGAGAACATGTACTGAATGGGCTGGAATATATATTGGTGAAGACATGACCTGCACAAGGATTTTAGCAAGGATTTTGGCTCTTTACATCGCAACAATTCACCTCAAAAATTGCCATAAATGTATTTTAGGTAAACATTGTACTATTTTGAAGACTTAACTTGAAGATCCGTTACAGCATGTGCAATAACAATCATACATCGCAACCATTTCGATATATAAACAACTTCACGCAAGGGCGACTGCTTGGCATGAAAGTATTTATTTTTACGATGGCGTGGCCTTTGGCCAAAAGGTCTAATTCATTGCATGTAATGATGGCTGCTTCAGACTTCTGACGCTTTTAGGTTAGCAATTAGATCTGATCAAATACTTCAAGCCTAGATCCTTCGTGAAATTTAGGCAGTCTAGGATAAAAAATTAGCTGTGGTTTAGCTTGTGGCTAAACCTAGAGTTAGGCGAGAGCAATCTGCATGGCTACGCTTAGTTTCGGCTTGAACGTAAAATATAGCTTTTGCACGTAGTTGTTTACACTATGGCTGCATCTTTATTCGTCCCATAGGGGAACCACTTCACGTATGAGCGCCCTTTCTTCTCGTTGTTGACCATTCTCATTCGGGTGTAGAAGTCTTCTAGTGGTGTGACATCGTGTCAACTCGGGTGCACGCGGACGTCACAAAATTCGAACGAAGCTTCTGTCTTAGCAACTCGCTGTAGTCTCAACCAACAACCAAGTTATCTGTATTCTTCTTCTTATTATTATTCTTCTTCCTCTGATTCTTGTTCTTCTTCTTCTTCTTTGTCTTCTTCTTCTTCTTCTTCGGACAGGCTTGGACAGGAACGGCGAAATGGCGAGACTGTGACCAATGTAGTTCTCGCTACCTATCTCATCTTCTTGGGTTGCAATAGTGGCTCCAATGATGCAGTCAAATTTACATACTCGACACAGCGGCTGGTGACGAGATCACTAATGGCATAATTCGGAACCTGAGTAACAGCAATATCAAGGCACTGGCGCATTTCATGAACAAGCATTGGGAAGCAGGAATGGTGCCAGCGCAGTGGAAACACTGGGTGGTCATCATAATCCAGAAACCCGGGAAAAAATTGGCAATAGAGAATTTGCGGCCCATTTCTTCAACTTCGTGCTTGGGAAAGATTTTCGAGAGGGTTGTCAATAATAGACTGCAAAATTACTTAGAGGATAGCGCTCAGATGCCGGGCACCATGTTTGCCTTCAGAGAGAAGCTTTCAGCCCAGGACGTTCTCCTGCAGATCAAAGAAGAGGTCTTGACGGGTATCCCACGCTCGGCAGAACACGTAGTTTTGGCAGTGGACATTAAAGGTGCATTTTATAATGTTAGTCACAAGGCGATCTTAGATGGTCTGCCAGACACGAATTGTAGAACCAGAGTCTACGAGTACGTTAGGAGCTTCCTGAGTAACCGGACGGCCGAAATCAAGATTGGAAATACAGAAACAGAGACCTTCTCCCCGCCTAACAACGGGACACCTCAAGGAGCAGTCATTTCGCCCACGCTGTTCAACGTGGCAATGATTGGCCTGGCCAGGCGCCTTGAGAAGGTGGAGGGCATACAGGACGCTATGTATGCTGATGACGTCACCATCTGGACGACCACAGGATCACTCGGGGAGACGGAAGCGAAATTGCAAGAAGCAGCATCTGTCATCGAATATCTAAAGCAGAGGGGCTTGGAGTGCTCATCAAGAAAATCTGAACCGATCAGATTCTGGCGAGGGAAGGGAAACCGGTCTGCTCCCACAGATCAAGGCCACAAGCTCCAGATCCGGCTGCAAGGGGAGACATGTACCCGATACGGCAACCGTGAGGATCCTGGGGATGTGGCTCCAATCGAATAAAAGGTGTCAACACACACTTAATCTGCTCAAGACCTCGACCCAGCAGGTCGCCCGAATGATAGCACGGGTGACCAGAAAAAAGATGGGGATGAAGGTGCCCGACACACTCAAACTTGTCCGGAGCTTCGTTATTAGCAGAGTAGTGTATGCTCTACCCTACTTCAATATGACTAAAGGAGAGGAAGACAGAGCCGACACCATCATCAAAATGGCGATCAAGACCGCACTCAAGCTCCCCAAGAACACACCGAACCACACGGTAGCAGCTCTGGGTCTGCACAATACAATACAAGAATTAGCAGAAGCCCAAATCAAGTCACAGCTAAACAGACTTCTACAAACGAGGACGAGAAGACGGATGTTGGAAAGACTTGGATATAGCACACACCTACAGGCTTATAACAAGACAAGAGAGGTATCGCGGGAATTCAGAAATTGGTACCGAGTTCGGCCCATACCAAGAAACATGGACCCTCACCTACACCCGGGAAGGAGGCAGGCAAGGGGAGATTATTATGAAAAAACATTCGGCCAACAAGACACGTCAAGGTTCACCGACGCAGCCTTATATGAAACCAACGCGAAGAGGGCGATAGCCACGGTCACAGCCTGCGAAGGCCGGGAGGTAGTTAGCGCCTCGATCCAAAACTGTACAGTCACGGGGGCAGAGGAAGTGGCTATCGCACTGGCCATTAGGCAAGGAAGAGAAACGGGAGAGAGTCTGACGATACTGTCGGACTCTCAATCCGCGTGCAGAAATTTTCAACGGGGTAAATTACCTAAGGTAGTGCACCAAATCCTTACTTCCATAAGCGACCCAACAAAACAATACACTCAAGCACTAGGGTGGATTCCGGGGCATGCAGGGATCACGGGAATTTGTACGCAGACAGGGTAGCCCGAGGACATGCAACCTACCGTACGCCCAACTGTCTCGCGACAGAGGACCTGAATCCGCTTGATCTGACTACACCACAATACTACAACACTACAGAGGCTTGCGGAAAGTATATCCGGAGCCGCATAAAAAGCTCAGCAACGAGGAGGTCATAGATCTGAGGCGGCTACAGACGGGCACCTTCATTAATTTACACATACTACACATGATGCATCCCACGACATTCAGAGACAAGTGCCCGTGGTGCGGGAACACCCCTACCCTGTACCACATAACATGGGAATGCAGCTCACATCAACTAAAAAAAATTGAAAACCCAAATGAAAGACAGTGGGAGGCTTTGCTGGCCAGCTCTGACCCGGTCACAAGAGCTCGCAAACTGGCAAAAGCCAGTAGTGCCCTGGACTGGGGGCGCCAACCGCTCGTCAGCCTCGGTTGAAGAGGCGAAGAAGAAGATCCCCGAGCAGTTAATAAAGTCCACTCACTCACTGACCGAGGCGAATTAAAGAATCTTGAGGAAAATGCAACATTAGATGTTACAGTCTCCTCATATGAGATTTGATAGTTGTGTGCTGAAAATGTAAAATGAGATTTGGTCGTTAAAGCATGTAATATCGCTCAATCGTACGTTTCTCCAAGCGAAGTAAAACTAAATTTTAATACGGCTTTGTTGGCTTCTCAGATTGGTGTATTTGCCAAAGCGTAAAAAATTTAAATAAAACCTTCGTTTTTGTTAAAAAGTGATTTGTCAAATATATTTCTAAACTTCTGATCTTCCACCACGCTTTTAAGAGTTGCATTATTCTTTACATAAACCATGTGCATGCATACTGACATCTTGAGCTTCCATCCCCTCTCTTCGCCTGCTGTCGGTCATTTATACGAATATTTTGTCCCTTGAAGCGAAATTAACATTTTACAAATATTAAACAGAGAAAGTGATTTATTCTCCAATTCCTCACTGTTAAAAAACTACAATATCTTGCCCCACAATATTATGTCCATTTTAGTGAAGTACTCCAAAATTAACACTACATAGACTAATACTGCTTTTCTCCGGTTCGTTATTACAAGTTCTTGCTCCCCAATGACATTTATTGGTGTTTCTTTGCGATTTGTTCCGGAAATGGCTGGCCACTGTTCCATGTACTGTTTCATGTGCCGATAAAGGATGCAAAACAATTCGTGCCTTGCCATGAAGGGGTGGCATATCCCTAGTGAAAAAACCCTATGAGTCGCAATAACCTCATACAGACGTCTCATCCTAAACTCATACTAATCTCGTAGCAATCTCATATCATCTCATACAAATATCATTCAACATATGAGAAATATATGACATTGTATGAGATTTGTATGAGTTTAGTATGAGTTCAATATGAGTTCAGTATGAGAAATTTGTATGAGGTTATTGGGACTCATACGGTTTTTTTTTGCTAGGGATATTCGCTGCCCCTGTCTTGTGGTAAGCGATACATCAGCCAAACCTGCCGCTGTATAAATGAAAGACTCAAAGAGCATGAGTATAATGTCTCACGTGTTGCTATCACTGGCCACGTGGCGAAACACTGCAGGCACTGCAATGACAATGAAATGACGATGATACCAACGTTTGTGCGCCAAACTGTGCGGAATGTACAGTGTTAGGAAAGAACGTGACTCGTTAGCAAGGGAGATAATAGAAGCTACTTAATATGAAGGATCTCGGAAGAATGCATCAGGGCTTCATCTGTCGCGTTGTCAGAAAAGGAAAGACGGAACCTTGATTGCGAATATTGACAAGTGCCTGCTCACTGATTATGTTGTATTCACTCGCATGTGATTTGCATGGTGGTACGTGCCTGGTATACTAGTATGTCATTCACGCATGTAAGTGTGGACTGTATTTTTTCTGGCCGCCAGGGAGCTGTTTATACCTGCTGGCATCCAATAAAATTTAGTTGTGAGTCAGCGCTGTGTGTTGTCCCTCCTTCATCTCTGTCCTGTCGTTTACGCTGTAGTTATGGATGTACTTTGTGTCGTTCCTAAAAATGTAATTATTGTGCGTATTATGCCAGCTCTCCGTTCACATAATATGTTATTTTTTGCACAGAAAGATGTTCGTAGGTATAACTTGTGCTGCCTGAAGGCCTCACCTAGCTATTTATTTCATTTCTTAGTTGAAGAAAGGTTCGGTAATCAAGGTTCACTGTAAGTTTGAATTTCGCCACGTCAATGACTGCTTGTTGCATGAGACGGATTTCTGGTAAGAATGAATCTTGGATATGTAGCATTGCGCGTGAGTTTTAGAGGATAATCATGAACGGCTCCAGTTGTATATTTTCTCAAATTTTGGAGACATAAAGATATAACAGAGATAGAAAAAAGCAGTTAAAAGAGTGTTTGTGTTTGTTGAGGCACCCGAAATACCCTCCTCAAATGCGCAAATTTTATTAAAGTTTGCCTGCCTCTATGCGACTTCATTTATATGGAAGTTCACCTAGAATTGTTTACGATAGTAACTAAAGGAATGGTTCCCACTTTTACACAGCCTTTGAAAATAATTAGACCCATTAATAGACGGCACCTATGCCGCAACCGGCGAAAATAAAAAGCCCGCTGTGAGAGATTGCGACCTTTATTAATTCTTTTAGGTAGCCAGAAAAAAACATTTGTGTGCATGAAGTAGAAACGATGCGCCGAAACATCTCCTACGTCGTTCCAATCCCGCCGCGTACGGATGCCCCTGCATTTGAAAAAAAAAAGAAAACCATTGTTTAGTTAGTGAACGTTTAACACAGAATATGTTGATCTGCATCGGATGTTTTGCAGTAAACCCACCCTAGTACGATGATTATTGGGAATGCTTCCTTGAGGACTCCTTTAGGTTCGGGTTATTTCCATTTTATACTGCTGTCTCGCTATTCACCTCAAATGGGAGCCTTTATGTAAACGTTTTGGTACTTGCACTAGTCGAATAAGACCCTCACTAATGCGCCTCATTTTAACTGAAACTGTCCAACGCATAATGACCTTGAAAAGCAATGTCTCAAGGTAAATACTAACACGTTAAAAGCTCAAAACGCTCACTGATACACTATTCTCGACTGAAGGTGATAAACAACTAATTAGTAGAAGTATGCGTTCTCAAAGTGCAGTTTAAAAGCTGCCTGCAGTCACAATATTGCGTCATTTTTGCAACAGCAGTTCATTATCATGCTCCTTTTGCCCTACTGATAATCATCTCTGTTAAAATATTTTAACATGGCTCTACGCATTTGCATGCCGACATGGAGGGGCCATACAATTCACTTAAGTTTTGTTAATAAGAAAGCTAATAACACCGGCAGGAAGTTGGACCATGTCCGGTCGGTTATCTGTGCGCAGTTTCCTCCATTTATTTGGACTAGAGAGGGCTCTTTTGATCCAAAGCATGTATCCGGCGACCCGAGCAAACATCTTCATCATTACCTTATGTTCTATGCACTCGTTACCAGCCGTAACCACTCCGACTTATATGGACTGTCCTTTGGCACCCATTAGTGACACCGGTCCACCAGAGTTGCCCTGCAAGTGCGCAGAGAAAACCATTAACTGTTCGTTTTTGCTCATTACATTGCCCATGATGATCATGAACATTTATTCTTCACGGAGACACCTTCAACTCAAACAATGATAAATTTAATCTTGAATAGCTGGGCCCACAGCCATAATTACTAAAGCAGTTTCTCGCTGGAAGACTTTGTCACGCTGCGATTAAGCGAAGAGAGTTCTATTATGGCATAGGTGATCAGCTAATGTTTTGATGTTATCTTACCATGTTTCTATCTTAGGTTCAGAGCAATTATGCAACACGCGCGTTCACCACTTTGTTGCCTATTTGTATTGTACTTTCTGTAGAAAATAAACAGTTGTTATAGAGCGTAGTATTGTAGCTTTGCATTGCTCTCTTTAATACGCCACCGCTCTTGAGCAATATGGCATAGATAAGGGACACTATAACGTGGAAGGACATCTGATCATGCATGCCGGCGCTCACCGTTCTAACTAACCCTGCGCCATCATGTCGTCGTTCTTATCCGCATTTCAAAGTATAACGACCAAGTTCTGTACGCGTTCTTTTTTTAGCTAGTGGATTCGAATGGCTTTGATTCGGTATGTAGGTCGAGGTCATAAAAAATGAAAACGACTTGATATATTGTGTTTGATACTCCTCAGCGTGTGATGACAAACGAGGCGCCCCGTTAACAGCTTATGTCAATTTGGTAGCGCGACGCGGTCATATGGGGTCACACCGTCCTATTGTCGGCGAGAGGCCAGCCGGACACTGGCTCCTGCCCCCTACTAGATGCGCCCCTCATTTTTCACAACTATAAGCAATTAATAAACTCCCTGCCCATCGCGCTCTTTTGGCGTCCAGATTTGAACCTTCCCATTTTACAAGTCGGCGAGGCAGAGTAAAGGCAATTAAGGACGCCTCGCAGTCGGAAAAAACTACAGAAAATTTTCTGATGTTACGACAGAATTTCGGCGCGGTTTTTGATGGGAAACCTGTTGTGACAACAGAACATTCTGTCGTAGCATCAGTCATTTCTGTAGTTACAACAAAAAAGTGCTACAGAACTACAGACAACAGAAATATACTACAGAAAAACTACAGAAGTACAGAAAAGTACTACAGAACTACAGAAAAATCTGATGGTTACGACAGAACTACAGGATATTTTGTCGTATTTTTGACAGAGTTCTGTAGTTTTTTTTCGACTGGGCTATGTCATTCGCATGCATTTGAGCTTCGCTTTTTATATGTAAGAGGCAACTGCATTACTGGGTTCCTCAGGATCTCAACAGTGGCATTCACCAGAGTATCCAAGACGCCTCTGCTTGCATGACCATGGTGGCTGCTGGAGGCGGAGTAAAACCATGCACCTCAGGTTGGCCAGTACAAGCAGCGACCGGCTGGCCCCTGGCAGAACTACAAGTTGCCTCCTAGTTATGCAAATGTCACAGACGACAGGAACGGGTGCCTAACAACTACCCTCTGGAAAATGCCAACGTCTACACTCGTCTTGTTTGCCTCCTTATTTGCACTGCATGGAGAGTTACTCAGAAGTAAGTGGTACTTCGATGTCTAGAAAAGAAGTTATCTTTTGCGCAAGCGTTGTATCCTATGTATATCCACTAACAAAGCCGTTTTTTCAGCACCATATGGTGATACTAGGTCTCATAAATCGACCGTCATCTTTACTACTTGTATTTTATAGGCTCACTTGTATTTTATGCTACTTGTATTTTTTGTATGCTCATAGTAAACAGTTTATTTTGTAACGATATATTTTATTCCTAGAGTTTCTTTATCTTTTTGTATTTTCTTGTTTTTCTTTGCAAGTATTTATAGCTTGTCGTCTTGGCGCGAGACTGTGGTCAGTCAGGTATCCTCAGTTGCTGTTCTTCCGTCTAGATGACGCCCCCCTTCAGGTGATGGAGCGTTTTTTGATTGAATTGCATGTGGCGATCGGAAACAGACAGACCGACCAGTGCGGGACATATGTAGAAGCGTTAAATTAATTTCTTGTTTCCCTTTATTATTTTGTCTTTATGGTATAATTAATTAGGTTAAATGCAGGCTGTAAAATAGATTGAAGTAGGATGGACAGTTAGACGAGTTGGTACTATCCGTAGTGGGTGGAACAGCTCGAAGAGACGAAACACACAAGAAGAGAAGTGCTTCTCTTGTTGTGTGTTTCGTCTTTTCGCGCTGCTCCACCCACTACGTAGAATAGATTTTAGCTTCTTGTGCCAAGACTAGCAGCCTTGTTTTTGTGCTGCAAGCTGGGATTTCCGGTATCTCAATCGTAATATAAGTATTTTATTAGTGTGTTAAATGTTTAGATAGTCAATCTTTTTTATGTGATAATCATTTAGGAATTTATTTGAACAAGTGCTTGTCAGTTTTGTTTTTTTTGAGTATGTAAAAATTTTCAGCAGTTCACTGCAGATATATTCAAGTGGAAAAAAGGCCTTAGATGTTCAAGCGAAAAAGGAGGTAAGTGCAAGGAGTATTAGTGGCTTGTTAACATGAAGGCAACGTCGAAGGAGAAATAGAGGAGGCGGAAAATGTGGATGATTATGACGGTGTTGCCTGTTAAGTGTGTGCCATATGAGGTTTGAGCAAGAGGACCCCTACCTAGTGTCGCGTTTAGCAGCGCTTTAGAGAGAGACTTTTAGGTACTAAAAGCAAAAACTTCAGAACTGAATAAACGCCTTTCACAAATAGAAGAAAAAATGGCACATTCCGACACTGCGGCAACAATGGCGGACTTTTCGGTTTGGTACACTTGGCAAGGCCAGGCACTGGCAAGGACAGAGAAGGCAATGTAGGTCAGGTAGGGAAAGAGCGGGGAGCCAAATAGGTGTAGAAGGTAAGAAGGTAAGAGGACCGCGAAGGCGGAAGAGGTAAGGAACGAACGTTCCGGGAGAACGGCACACAGAAAACAGCAATCAGCAACCAGTAGTCGGGAGGCAAACTAGAAAGTGCCGAGTTGCTTACCATCACGGTTTCTAACATGAGCAGTCGAAGGCGAGCTATATTAGAACGTGTAAAGCGTGATAAGCAAATATTAGTCCGAACCTTCCCAGCTGGCACAATGAACGAGGTGCCGCAAGAAACTAAGAGCAGACTGCCGAAGAATTCGCAGGACGCAACCTAATGATGGTAGCAGAGAGCTTGAGTAATATCCTCAAGGGTGACGTTGTACAGGTACCAGAGAATTTAAGTCAGGGTGTTTACGATATCAGGAAAGTACCAAAGCTAGTGCACATGGCATCCAGTATCATTTCATTAATTGGGTGAGAGCGGAAATCAGCTGGCGCCTGGCAGGCCGGGCAGTAGCTTTAATTACAAGATCAGTGAAAGTTCCGTGCGCGAGAGTAGTGGGCAGTAAAGCAGAAGAACGCGTAATACTGGTGCCTCCACCGAATAAATTGGCGAAGAGGTACCGTAAGGAAAGTAAAGAAAATTGTAGACCGGGATCATTTATGCGTAAAACTGCACGGAAAGAGGAAGAGAACGAAATTGTTAAAAATTTAGCAGTAAAGAAAGGAAGACTAAATAATTGTGTACACTATGTGATACACATTTCAGGTGCCTAAGACATCCTCCTTGTATTGATGGCTACGTCTAGGAAGGTTGCTACAGAATAACTACGGGGAAGAGAAGGCAGGTTTAGCGACTGCAATATTGAAGTGCCATGGAAATATTGCTGCATTCTTAATCACTCTTGTGGCGCCATCATGCGACAGGACTGCATTACAGGACGTTTAGCTGGCCTTAGCCACATAGTCATCCCAGCGTTCTTCGTCTTCCTCTCTCGAGCTCTCGGCAGTCTATCCAAGTCCCAGTGCCACATCGCCGTCATTAAACCTACCTTCTGACCTACGTTTGCTGCTCTGGCTATTTGATGGTGGCATTTGGAGGAGGTGCAGGATACCTTCCCATGTACGCTGACTTCGAAGGCACATTCGAAGCCAGTTCCCAGTGCGTGGATACACCTGTCCACAAGGCGAGCCGTCGCCTGCGAGGCCTACAGCTTGAGTTTCTTTTATCTCGGGCAGCCACACTCCTCAGCAGACTGAAGCGGTGCCGCCGTTTGTCCTTCACACACCTCAGTGACCAGCGTCGCTCCACAGTGGTATATTCTGGGACATTGAAGACATAGTGGCCAGTTTAGATCGAGTGGCGGGCTTCAACCAGTGCGACGGGAAGCACAAGCTACAAAATGTCTACTTTTCATCGCTGGATTCAGCCAAAATGGGTACTAGAATCACGAAACTTCTATTACCACTTGGGAAGCTTTTCGGAGAGAGTTGCTGACGGCAACTTCTATCGACGAGGGAAAAGAGAAAGACGAACTTGCCCTGCACGCAAGATCGCAGAAGCCAAATGAAAATGTTGCCATGTTCATAGCAGGCATGACGCGTTTCTTCAGTCGAGCTTATCCAGCTATGCCCGAGGTAATGAAGGAGCGCCCCCCAATCGGAGGAGTAAAGGAGCAGTTTTTTGCTGGACATGTCAGCAACACTCTGAGAACTGTGACGGAATTTACAAAGGAGGCAACGAGGATGGAGAGCTCCTTGCAAGAGCGGGGCGTGGAGTACGGTCGACTTTATCTTGTAGCAACCGCCCTCAGTGCCCAAATACGTCGCTTCCCGCTAAGGAACTTCGACAGTTCGTGCGGAACATTGTGTATGAATGGCACCAGAAACTACGCTTTAAAGCTCCACAGGAAAGCGTCGCTGCAGTACCGAACGCGATCAGGGATGAAGTGCGGCGAGTGGTGCAGCCACTTCCAGTAACCCCGCAGCCGGAGCCCTACATAATGACTTGCAGCGACGTACTATGAAACGCTGCGTCAGTGTCACAACCCTTTCGTCCTATTGCTACTTTACCTCATGTGCAGTATTACGTGCCAGCTGTGCCCGTTCCACAGAAGGTATTTAGGTCCGCCATTCGAAAAGTGCACGTCTGGCGAACGCGAAACAACCGGCCACTGTCTACCACTGCAGGGAGCCCGGCCACATTCTGTTCAACTGCTCCTACTGCCAAATGAGTCTCAGGGGGTTTTATCCCGACCCACCTCGACCAGGCTACGGTGAGCGACAACAGGAGATTGAGTAGTACTTGGCCGCTAACGTGCAAGCCGCGACCGCACAACGACACCAGTCGCGATCCCAATCTCCAAGAGTCTATTCTGCCAGCCGCCCCTCTAACTGTGGCCGGTTTTGAGGCACATCTCCTAGGCGGGAAAAATAAAGACAGCTTCCACCGGCGGTAGGGCCGTGTTGTGTCCGAGCTAATTTACTGCTCAGAAGGCGTCGGTGTGTCTGCGTGCGCTCCACGGGCATCTCAGCAAGCTTCGTCTGCAAATGTCCACCCGGTCTGCACGCACGCCTCAACAGCCGCTGTCCTCACCCATGGCCATTTCGAAACGCCGATTTGGTCGCTTTGTGAAGAAACGGCCTGACTTCTCAAGAAGAGCCTGGCCAGTTAATGACCTACAGAGGGGCGGCGGCGGAGCAAGCGACCGTCGTCGGAGCCGCGCGGTGTCGGGTTACGGTACTCGACGTCGGACAATAGCGGAGGGAGAAGCCATCGTCGGCTTCGCGCGAGGTCTGGCCTGCTGGCTGAAGTGTTTGCTGCTGAGGGGGAGACCCACAGTGCGCCGGACCGAACGGAGAAAAACAGAGGCCAGCCGTGAGAATAGAACGATGGGGGGTCGCTTGTGAACGGGCGATGTGTTTGTTAAAGTGTAGTGGCACACGTGCAAGAATGTGCGGGGCGGGGCTCAGTGATGCAGTGCGTGAACTGTCACCTCACGCTTTGCGATTCGCCCGTGCCAAAGATGAACTTTTTCCCTGCCTAGGGACCTAGGGAGACCCAAGAGAAGAAAACCGGGGGTCCGACATCTGGAGAGGGCTTCCTTCTGAAATCTCCAACGTGTAAACATGTAAACTACTTGTACTCAGCTCTAATGAAAGCTCCACGTCTCCGCGGTTCCTCGACGCCTCGGCGGTCAACGCTACCCTCGGCTCCGGTCCTGTGCGTCCGGCGTCGCGACAACTGATTGGCAGCGTGGTGGGATCGAACCTGGCTGACTGATGGAGAAGAGCACACCGAGATCACGGAGACTGGCAGTTGCGGACTGGTGAGTGTTGGCATTGCTTTTGAGTTCCCAGGCTAATAAGACAGATGTGTAATCTTATTTCTGGGGAGGCCAGCCGCAGAAGCGTAAATTAAAGTACTTCTGGGTGGAGGCCAGGGCATTTTCACACTGCTGTCATGGATTTGAAAAAACTGCTCAAGTCTCAACTCGTGAGTCTGGGGGAGGAGCTAGGCATCAAGGTTGGCCCTGAAATGACAAAGCATGAGGTCATGATGGCAATAGAAAGTTCGGATGCCGAGAGTGAGCAAGTAGAAGAGACATGGTTGGAGATTCAGAGAGCCCAGGCGGAAAAGAAAAAGCAATTAGAGCTTGAAGTAGAGAAACTCCGCCTGCAAGTTGAACTCGGAAAGACGAGCGTTGTTCAAGGAGTAGAGGTAGCGGTCCGACAAGATCTTTATGATCTATCAAAGTTATTGCAACCATTCAAGGTTGGGCAGGACATAGGCCTCTATCTCGTGAACTTCGAGAGAACGTGCGAAAAGGCACAGTTTGGTCGCAGCTCTTGGCCGCGGCGTTTGTTAAGTTTGTTGCCTTGCGAGGCAGCGGATGTAATTGCTCGACTCTCTGCAGAGGACTCTGACGACTACGATAAAGTTAAGGAGAGCCTTTTCAAGAGATTTCGTCTGTCGTCAGAGGCTTTCAGACAGAGATTTCGGAGCGTTACAAAAAGGCAAGGTGCTAGCTATGGAGAGTTTGCCTATGAGTTGAAGGCAAACATAACGGAATGAATGGTAGGCGCCAAAGCCAATAATGAGTGCCTCAAGGCCTTAGAAATCATCGCTATCGAGCAATTTCTTTCTAAACTTCCTGAGGCGATGAGAATTTGGATTCAGGACAAGGCGACTGTCAGCTCGGTGCAGGCAGCGGCGGAACTTGCGGACGAATACGTCTCCCGCCGAGAGGGGCGAGAGGAGCTTTCTTCCGCTATGCCGACTGATAAGGGAAATAGCGTGACAGGGTCAGGACTGAAAAAGCGCCAGTGGAGTTCAGGATCTAAGCTGGGAAATGTGACAACGGACACTACGAAAACGCTTAGTGTTGAAAAGTCGGAAAGTGAGCCTCAAGGAAGGGGGACGAATGACTGGTCACAGAAGAGTTTTGAAGCGCTCAAACCGCCAGTTTGCTATAACTGCCAAGAATCTGGGCACATTGCCGCGGGATGTCGAAAACCAAAAGTTACGTTCGCATACACTTGCGATTTGGTGAAGAATGAGGAACTACTCAATCCTTATTTGTTTGATTTGACTGTCAACGGAAAAACATGCCGAGTGCTCAGGGATAGTGGGGCAACAATTGACCTTGTACATCCTGATTACGTGGAAGAAAAGCAGTTCAGCGGGAAATGTGCGTGGATAAAGCCGATTCTGGAGGAATCTAGTGTTTGCCTTCCAGTAGCGGAAGTTGTAATCACTGGACCCTTCGGTGAAGTTCGTACTGAGGCTGCAGTTTCAAACAAGCTGCCACCGCAGTACCCCTACTTGTTTTCTAACCGAACGGACCAGCTTCTGAGAGCTCAAGGGAAAAGCTTGACAGAGGGAGTCGTTCAGGCGCTCACAAGAGCTGAGGCGCGTTCCCTTGCTGCCAAGCTAGAGAGGAATGAGACTGACTCAGGGCAGGAGGAGAGAGATATTGAGGGTGCACAGGCTCCGACATCGCAGAGGAGCGAGGAACAAGGGAGCAGTGAGGAGGTGTCAAACAGGCAGTTCAATGAAATGGAAAACAAGCATGCCCCATCGCACTCCAATGAGAGAGAAACAGGAGTCAGTCCAGATGATGCAGGGCAATCGGAAAGAGATTGTGAGGGGTTGTCAGTGCTTCCGTTGTCAGTGTCGACAGATCGAAATGTCGGAAAGGTGACCAGAGAAACGCTCATTAAGGAGCAGACAGAAGATGGAAATCTCAAAGATGTGTGGGACCCAGCCAACAATGAGGCACAGACTAGGGCGAAAAGTTACTACGACCGAAACGCAAAGTTGCAGTCGTATCGAGAGGGCGATGAAGTCCTTGTCCTGTGCTCATCACGAGCGAAAAAGCTCGAAGGTCAATGGGAAGGGTCGTTCCGAGTGGCGAAAAAGCTTTCAGAGACGAACTACGTCATCGAGCGGAAGCGAGGGCGCCGAGATTTCATGATCTATCACCACCACCTAATGAAACGATGTGAGGGAGAGATTCTCTGTCAGGTAGATGAAAACGGAGGTGAACAACCTGTGCTATTCGCCAGCAGAAAGCTAGTAGCAAGAGAGGAGGCCTATAGCGCACGCGAAAAAGAAAGTTTGCCTGGTTTGGGCATCCCAAAAACTGGCTTGCTACCTCTACGGAACCCCGTTCGTCTTTGTGACAGACCACTGTCCACTAACGTGGCTTTCGCAAATGTCCGGGAAAAATCCTCGACTATTGAGAGGGAGCCTTGCGCTCCAAGATTTGAGCTTCAGTGCGCGGTACAAAAAGGGAAAGGCAAATGCTAAAGTCGATGGCTTGAGCCGTGCATAATGATCTTTTTACCGCTTCAGTGAAAGAGGAAGATACAAATGTATCCTTTACTGTTCTAAGTGTTTAATTTAGGCATTGTTGCACTGAATGTTTCTTAGCAGTTTTCATAAGTGAGTGAATTTGTAGCTCTTTTTATGAACAGAAGAGAGGGAGTGAGGCAGAAAACGGGTGGCAGTAGTGTGACAGGGTCCGCAAATATGATACTGGGCAGAGATTTTTGTTTATCATGCAATAGCCTGGGAGCTTGAGAGCTTTTGCTAGCCCTTGCTTGGTTTGTGGCGCCAGTCTTTGAGATTTAGGAGTGGCCCAACCACCGTACGAAGAAGCTGATCTCTAACGTCGAGCAGCGGAAACTCCTCGTCATCCGGGATCTTCCCGTCGGCGGAGGAGCTGTTGTGTCCGAGCTAATTTATTGCTCAGAAGGCGTCGGTGTGTCTGCGTGCGCTCCACGGGCATCTCAGCAAGCTTCGTCTGCAGATGCCCACCCGGTCTGCACGCACGCCCCAACAGCCGCTGTCCTCACCCATGGCCATTTCGAAGCGCCGATTTGGTCGCTTTGTGAAGAAACGGCCTGACTTCCCAAGAAGAGCCTGGCCTGTTAATGACCTACAGAGGGGCGGCGGCGGAGCGAGCGACCGTCGTCGGAGCCGCGCGGTGTCGGGTTACGGTACTCGACGTCGGACAATAGCAGAGGGGGAAGCCATCGTCGGCTTCGCGCGAGGTCTGGCCTGCTGGCTGAAGTGTTTGCTGCTGAGGGGGAGACCCACAGGGCGCCGGACCGAACGGAGAAAAACAGAGGCCAGCCGTGAGAATAGAACGATGGGGGGTCGCTTGTGAACTGGCGATGTGTTTGTTAAAGTGTAGTGGCACACGTGCAAGAATGTGCGGGGCGGGGCTCAGTGATGCAGTGCGCAAACTGTCACCTCGGGCTTTGCGATTCGCCCATGCCAAAGATGAACTTTTTCCCTGCCTAGGGACCTAGGGAGACCCAAGAGAAGAAAACCGGGGGTCCGACATCTGGAGAGGGCTTCCTTCTGAAATCTCCAACGTGTAAACATGTAAATAAACTACTTGTACTCAGCTCTAATGAAAGCTCCACGTCTCCGCGGTTCTTCGACGCCTCGCCGGTCAACGCTACCCTCGGCTCCGGTCCTGTGCGTCCGGCGTCGCGACAGCCGCCGCAGCTGTATAGAATCAAAAGCCTCCATCCAGCAATTCACCGCGACGTGCTGACCAACGGCGACTCGTCCTGACGAGCTGGGAAAAAATAGTTTCCTGCAGAAAATATAGTACCCACCGACAACGGTACCTCGAATGCACTCCTTAACACCGGCGCTGATCTTTCGGTAATTAGCAGCCGGATAGCCACGACTCTCTGAAAGGTTTTCACACCTTGGACTGGGCCACATATCCAAGCAACTGGCGGCCATATGGTGACACCTATTTGTGTCTCTACCTGGCGAATACAGATCCGCAGCGTAAGCTTCCCCGGCTTCTTCACTGTAAACCTTAAGTGCGCCAAAAACCTGATACTCGGTTCGCATTTCCTACGGGAGCATGGCTCACTGATCGACTTTAAGGAACTGATCGTGTCGTTTGCCGCCCACTGCACTCTTGACGCCGAACCCAACCAACACATGCCGAAGCTGCGAGTCTGTGTGTGACGATGACGTTATATCGTCAAGAGCCAGCATGTTTGTGGCTCTAGACTGCGATAGTAGCACCGGAACTCGTAGCTGCTTCTGGGTCAGCAAGTCTGTGTAGGTCGAGGGCTTATTGAACAGAAGGGCTGGCGAACCGAACTTTTGGTTATGAACTTCAGTTTTGAACCGCATTGCTTGGCGAGCAGCACAACGATTGCCTATTTTGAAGAATTCGCGGTATGCGCACGACAGTACGCGTTGTCCCAAATTTCAAAGTCATTAGAAAAGTCGACTACTCCGCTTAAACCAGATTTAAACCCAGACCTCCTGCGTAATCAAAAACGCTGCCTAGAAATCATTATCGACTCTTTCCGGGACTGTTTTGCATCGAACTCCAGGGTTAGGCAGATACCGCTCACAAAACGTCGAATTATGGTCGTCGAAGGCCAGAGACCATATTATGTCAGTAGCTTTATCGGGTCTCTGCAAAGGAGTGGGATGCAATTTGCAGGCAAGTTCCGGAAATGCTCCAGGATGACGTGATCCAGCCATCGACGAGCCCGTGGGAATCGCCTGTTATCCTAGTGGGGAAGAAATATAGGACCCTACAATTCTACATTGATTACCGACATTTAAACACATTTACCAAAAAAGACGTGTCTCGGAAACCGTAGACCATCTGCTCCACGCCAGATGGTTATAGGCAGATAGAGGTGCACGAACACGACCGAGAAAAGACCGCCTTTATTACCCCGGACGGTTTGTACGAGTTCAGGGTGCACCCTTTCAGCCTATGCTCGGCTTCTACGACCTTCCAAGGGATGATGGACACTGGACGTTCTGACCTGAAATGGCAGCCCTGCCTGGTGTGCCTGGATTACGTTTTCATTTTCTTCGATACTTTCAAAGAACTCCTGAGGCACCTGCGGGCTGTTTTCGAAGCATTGCGTTCAACCGGTCTGTCCCTTAAGCCAGAAAAATGCCATTTTGCTTTATAACAGCTGACGTTTGTGGGCCACATTGTGAGTGCCAAGGGCTTTAGCCCAGACCCCGACAAGACAACTGTCTTCGCCGCTTTCCCCATTGCAACTGAGAAGTGATACGTACGTCGATTTCTCTGTCTTTGTGCTTACTAATGGCGTTTTGTGAAGAACTCGCGAATATCTGAGCCCCTAACTCGCCTCACAAAAGACAACGAACCGTTCTACTGAAGCTAAAAGCAACAACAGTCCTTTGAGGAGGCGAACAGCAACAGTACTTTGAGGAACTACGCACTGACCTACAAAGTGGTCACTTCGGCTATGAAACCGCCACAGAACTGCGCACAGCCACAAGTAGCGCAGGCATCGGAGCGGTCCTTGTACATGGCAGAATGGTCTTGAACGCGTAATTGCATACGCAAGCCGCACATTATCCCGGCCCCAGGTGAACTACTCCACTACAGAAAAGGAATGTATAGCTATTGTTTGGACAGTTACCAAATTACTCTTCTAGTTCTATAGCAAGCCTTTCCGAGTAGTGAGCAATTACCTATCACACTGTTGGTTGGCATTCCTCAAAGGTCCTTCGGGAAGGCTAGCCCTCTGAAGCCTTTGACTTCAAGAATTTAATGTGACCATGGTCAAAACAATTGTTTTAACTCTGCTTAACCCTAGTTGAATTGCGATAGCAACGGCGGAAGATTCTTTTGCTGCTACATTATTCCCCTATCACTCCCTATCAGTGTAAGGTGCTACATTATTCCTCACCCTTCAAGAGTATAACGCGACAGGGTAAGTTATCAGTCTTCTTCTTCTGCTCCTCCTCCTACTCCTCGGCTGTCCAAGGTCAAGCAGGCGCGGTAGAGCTATCGCAATAATGAATAAGGCAAGAAGCACAGTGATGCAGACTGTTTGTTCCGCGCGCCTCTTCAGCTTAACAGCACCGAATTCGAAGACGATTCTCTTTTTCTTGACGCTATCCCCACGCACACTTTGGCTCAACAACAAAGAGACGACCTCAAACTACGGCCTCTCATTGAGTATCTGAAAAGAAATAATCCGACTCCGCCCCTAATCTTCTAGCGCGGATTGTAATCGTTCTGTTCACGAGATATCATCCTCTACAAGAAGGACTACAGGCCGACGGAAGCTGTTTACCTTATCGTCGTACTTAAATATTTTCACGATGGTCCTGCAGACGTCCGACGACGACCGTTCTTCTGGTAGCCCGGTTTTTTACCGAACGTTGGCACGCATACGCCAAAAATATTATTGGCCTAAGCTCACTGCAGCGGTCAAGCGCTATATACGTGCCGTACGTTACGTAGGTAATATCAATGTTTTAATCGATAATTGTTAAAACCAGGTCAGGCAAAAAGAAAGAATCAATATAAACTACACATTTAATGAGGACTTTTCATTTCGTAACGGTAAGAAACTCGTAATCCGTAATGGTTGTCTATTCCACGGTAATCTGACCGACATATTTCTGTGGGGCATCCAAATGCTACATATAGTGCAGTGGAAGGTTTTTATCAAAAACCAAGTTCCGCAGGGAGTGAATCATTCCGCTTGTCTCTAGTAATGAAGCAGACTAAGTCTAAGCTGCGACGAAAATCTTCAATGCAGCCGAGAAAAACCGTGGCCCTGGTTAAGTGGCTCTGTTTGTTTGGCGCACGAGCCCGCGCACTGGATCTAAATTTAACAATTATGTGAAACAAAAAATGTAAGCTCCAAGGAAACATTAAATCCGCCTGAGCAGAGAACCAGGCGCGAATCATATCCGTCATGTACCATGTTTTCAATGTTTTCCAAGGCAAACATGACCTGTATTGTTCAACTGACGTTAGAAGCTTAAATAATGCTCCTGAATGTTTGGCAAATAAAGTGCTCTGTGGCATCTAGAGTCTTAGACATGCTAAATGGTTTGCTGAAATAGCTCGACGTGCCGCTTTTTGCCGTTCACGTTTTGCAGGTATGAAATAATATAAAAAAGGCGCTGTCACTGACGCAATAGCTGTAGGCTAAACTGCGGAACATTATGTAAATGACCTTCAAATGATAAATGACGACATCAAAAGCGCAGTTCTCGACTCCCCGGCGCGCTGATTGAAAACTACCAGTTACTGCCAACCACACGAAGGTAAACGACACCGTTGTTGCTGGAGTTGACTGCATTATGCCATGGCGCAGCCTGGCGGTTGTAGGTTGCCTATCATTGGTGACTCTCCCGCTCAGTAACTGCAAACTGTTCTTGCCGATTGTTTTCAGTGAGTCCCTCAACATTGTGAAATGAGGAAAATAAAGATGGACTGAATGATCGTTTTTGCTGATAGATTCCATGTTTATTAAAATCAATAAGGAAAGAGAAGCAGGATCAAAAGGGAATATACAGATCAGAAAATAAAAGCAATTAGCTTTATTTACACTCGTTGGCCTTACGTTTAATATACGCAGTTGTGTATTTTGCTAACTAAATCCGCTACGCGAATATTTAGTGCTTTTCGTCCGATAGTGGGCTGTAATATATTTACATAATTGAGATATTTTTTATTAAGGGAGTAATTACTAATTGAAATCCACCCGAATGCGGCCATACGCCTGCAAAGGAAAGCTATACATTAATAAAAAATTTCTAGAGCTAATAATCGAGGCCTGGTGCATCAGTCAGCATGCACTTATCAGGAGGTGATGCCTAAATGCGTGCAGTGCTCTAAAATTACGAATGCAGGTTGGGGATCGTGCACCTGATTTTGCTATCTTTCTTTGCTAATTTCCACAACAAAGACATAGAGTAGTCTGCAAATTCATTACCGCCTTTAATGTGGTAAGACTGACCATTCAGCCGCATAAAGGCATTTAGGTTTTGTCATTAACTTGCGAGCGCCTGCATGGTCTTCCTTTGGGCCGGCTTTATGCACTAATAGAAGTTGGTAGATACGGAGACGCACAGCGCAGTAATGGGATAACTTAACGCGTGTGATATAAGGTTTTAGATGGCTGGTTTGTCTGTTGCTGTCAGTGCGCCAGAGACCCTTCTTCAAAAATGAAGGGGAAAATGTGTTGAAGCTGAAAGAGAGAATTGGCGACGCCAAAGAGTCTAACGCATACTGCAAGTGACCCTTGCCTGAAGAATGTGGCAGGCAGGCGCGATGTACCAGCATTGTTTCCTGTGCCAAAACACTCAGCGGTTTGTGAGAACTAATTAGGAAATTAAGAGTAGTCAGACCAGAAGGTAGGACAGATCTTTTGTAGAGAGCAGTGTTGGCTCGATGTATGAATCCCATAGCCATGTAAAAACCTCTCATAGGCCAGGTGGGACATTTATTAAATAGCAAATATGGATTAGTCATTATCAAAAGGACAGCGGTATAAAGTGTTCCTCCTGACTGCCATGAACGCAAATGCGTGCCATGATGAGCAGTATTATGATGATATGCAAGAGTTGGTACCAGGTAGCTCGTTTAATATGAGTGGCTTATTTCATAAAATGAATGGTAACAAATTCTTCAGCAATCCGTATATTTTCTTGAAAAGTTAATTTTCTTTTATGCCAAAATGTTTGCCAACAATATCGGCTGTCATGAAATTTGTTTTTTGCTTTGTGTTTGATTCATGCAGTTTGTGAGCGTTTTTAATCTCTGCTTGTGACTACTTTAAAAGTGTGTGTTTAACTCTGAATGGGGTTCGTTCTTTTGTCGCTTAGTGTGTACAACTCTTGCTTGTTTTGTTTTTGCTTGGACCGTGCATTCAATAACACGCTCGCTAAATGTTGAGGTAAAATGTTACATTACTTTACAGACTTATTCCCCGGCTAAAGGGGAGTGTAGGAACTTGTTGTATAGACAACCCGCTTGGGTATGAGTGTTAGGCTTCGTGTTGGTGTTCAAATTAACAATTGGTATTGTGTGCCTGCCTTGCGTTCTCTATTTGCGTTGTCTTTTTTGCGCCACTTCTCCTTACCAACTAGCCCCACATTTCATGCGTGATTCTGTTGGTCTCATGTATTATTCTGAGTCCCGGTGTGGCTGAGTCCACTTTAAGAAGATTTGCCCTAATTGTTCATGTGATGAGAAATTGACTGCCATCTAATCAGTGCCGAGCTAGCTTGCATCTTCTAGCGGCACACTCGTGAGGAGCTCAGAAAAAGATAGGCGGAATACTTGAGTATGTTAGCGATAGTGTACTAGAGAAATTGCAATAGATATTGGCTGATTTCTTTTATCTCTTAAAATAAACTGACATATTTAGTTGAGTAAAGCAGATTCAACCACTCGTTTCATTCGGAAAATATGCCATTATTATGTTGCTGGAAAATACACTTGTATTGACTCAAAAGTGTGGTACACACTATGACTAATAAATTTTATCTCCCCTCACAAGGGTGCTTTTCACGATGTCTTCGCGAGCTTTCTCATACGGGGATGCGGTTTCCAAGCGGCAATGCACGAATATCATCGCACACTAAGCTAATATATGCAATGTTTTAAAGAGCAATTTTGTGCTGTGCCTTTAGTGTAGATAGTACTCACCCGACAAGTGCCCTTTCCTCGTTGTTGTGAACAAATTACTGGACCAAACATTGGACGACGCTGACTCTGTTTAAGGACAGCTTTCTGGACGAAGTTTTTGCAACGTTTGTCTTTCAAACCGACAAGTTTTACGTATAGGAGCCTCTCACTGATGGTCGATGCTGGAATGAGTGCGAAATAAACCTATGTATACAAAGAAAAGCTAAGTTTAAGTAGTGCATAGATAAAAGTTGTAGATCTTTTTGGAGGTGCTCAATCATTAAATAATCTATTTAATTTTAACATTGTTGGAGTTGAGGTACAACCTGAAGATTGGCTTGGAGAATTCAGTGACCAATTTTGTAGGGGGTAACATTGTGCATGATGCCTATCGAAATAATGGAAATCATCGTCATCACCAGCTGGACTTTTACCACTGCGCAGAGTAAAGGCCTCTCTAATTTCTCCCAAATAACCCGGTCTTGTGATAGCTGCATCCATTTTTCCACTGCGAATAACAAACTCATAATCCTATCTAAATTTCTGTCTCTTTCTGTTGCGATTTCCTACTATTGGAATTCAATTAGTTACTTTCTAGAGACCATCGGCTATCATTTCGTCGTACTAAATGTCTTGACCGCGCTCATTTCTTCTTTATTTCTACTAGAAAATCAATACCTTGAGGTTTTTCTCTGACCCACTGTGTACGCTTCCTCTCTTAACGTAACATCTACCATTTTCCGTATAGTTCTCTGCGATGTCCTCAGATTAGCTACAGCTCTTTTCGTTAGCTTCCACGTTTCAGCCCCATAGGTGCACCACTGTAAAAAAAATTGGTCAAAATGACGGAAAATTCTTGGCAGCTCTATTTCCAAACAATATCCGTCATTTCAACTTATGGTGCTTTTAGTCATTTTGATGTTTACTTGTCAAACTGGAATACATTTAAGCCGCCAATATGACAATTGACCATCATTTCTAAATGACTGTGCATTTATTCATTTCGATATAATGTACTTAAGTTGTAATTATGACAGTTGATCGTCATTCTCAAATGACGGTTCATTTCATTATTTGGTATAATACACTTATGCTGTCAGTATGATGGCTGGCTGTCACTCCACATGATGGTGTTGTTAATCATTTTGACGTACTGCTTGTGAACCAGGAATACAACGGAGTCATCAATGTGCCGTCATATTGACGGTTGCTTGTCAGTTTGAAATCCATTTAAAGCGTCAATATGACATTTTGACATGTTTTCACTTCACGGTCCAATGACATTAAGCACTTTTTTGTACAGTACAGCATCAGTTCAACATTTTTTATCGTTCAACATAAAGCATATTTAAGCCATCAATATAACCCTATAAGAATCCATCAATATCATTTGAGCTATTTGAATCTGAAACACATTCCTTTAGAATTTCCTATAGCCTCGGTTGTAAGAAGCTGAGAAAAATTTAAGTTAAACTTTCTGCCGCTCTGAAATTGATCCTCAAGAGCAAAGTTCAACTGCTTCTCTTTGTCAATTGGATCTGTTCCTTTTTATTTTTAATCAAGGACTTCCACTGCTGCTGCTGTCAAGCTGCAGATTGACTCTCAAAATATCTTAATGAAGTCACAAAAATTAGCACTTTCAAAAAACCTTTATTGTTATAAATGCGCTAAAATGTAATGTAAAAATAAACTTTGAGCTTGCAGCTTGCTGCTCGCAGATTCTTCCCAAAATCATGCATGGTGTATCTAGAAAACAGAATATGACGTATAATCATATTAGATACATGATCATATTAAGGGTATTTAAATAAAACAATATGGGGCCATAAGAAAAGCATCGAGCATATGCTGAAACTAACTTCGGATATAAAAAATACAAACATTCAAAACGTGGGCAACTTCTGTTACCATCATTGCATACCAGTAATTACTATAAAATGAGACAACAGAAATCTGTCCAACTCGTATTTATGAACTTTGAGTCATTTTGTCCAGCCTCTTCCCTGATTCTGCGAGAGATTGTGATTTTGTCAAGCTAGCCCGACATTCCAGTTTCCAAGTCCACTTATCCCAGCTGTTATTTCCCAAAGCCTTAAAAAATAAACAATTTGAACAGAGATGAACCACAAAAGTTGAGATGACAATCAAATTCTTTATAGTACCGTAGTTCAGGTAAACATTTTACACTGTCGGAAGGAATGGCTTCGTTTTCTCACTTCATTACCACTTCATCTCTAAACCATTGATTATATTCATGCAATTACTTTTATGTTTCCCATGTGAAGGCAACTATATTGGTCAATTTTCTTCCTTTGCCTGATTCTCTCAGTTAAAGAACACAAACGCTTAAAATTCCTCGAGGTCAAACTTTCACTTATGGGGCAGTTCATATGCTGCAATTTAGGCACAGTCTTAGTTGAATGCATCAGTACCATCTCACTCAACTGGCCAGCTCCTAGAAACAAATTGTCTATCCCGCAAGGCACATTTGCAACCGCCACAAGGCCGACAACAAACTTTTCAGATTCACTAGGGCTGCAGGAAGGTTAGCAAAATCAATTTTTGTACAAAAACATGACTTTACATAAACTTCCAATTTCCAACATGGTGGAGCAAGAGATTCGCAGTTTTGTTTCCGTTCTGATGCTTGACTGTCTCAGCACATTGTTTACATAGACGACAAGCAGTAATCGATGACAATGGCTGTAGTGGTTCTGCAAGCCTAAGGCAAACATGGGCTTAGACGAAGTTTAGACTCAAAATAAACCTTCCACTGTGAGTTCACTCAAGGGTAGATGCTTGGGCTTGTTGGTAGATGGTATAAAAGGAAAGAAGCATAGCAGAAAAAGACATGGACACACGGTCAAGACACATAGTGCGAACTTCCAACAAATGTTTATTTTAGTAAAGGAAGGTTTTTATACCTTCATATTACAGTGGACAATCAGGCATGCACTTGCAAAGCATATCTGACAGATGCACGAGTTCCCTTGACAAAGTGCGACCAAAGGGCTGCTTGCATAAATTTCTTTGAAAAGAGACAATCACTGGGCTTCAATTATTTTACCTGTTAACCTGTTTTTATGCACTTTTAAAACTACAGGCTTTCTGAGATGGGAAATGCATTCACACACATGGCAGTGAGTTGACAAACTTTTCCCGCACATGCTCTTCTACGTCCAGCCCATGGTCCCGATGCTTATCATTCAGGCATCTGCCCATTTCACCTACATATTGTTTGCCACATGGGAGAGGAATTTGGTAGGGAACATTCTCGGAGCAATAAATAAATTTTTCCCCAAGCTTCCTTGTGCAGCAGCCAACCGGCTTATTGAGCTCTGAAAAAGTTTTTGTGCACAGACGACCCAACTTGTTAGGAGCCGAAAAACCCGCTCTGCTGCTTGATCACTGCGCTATTTTCTTTTGAGCCCAGCAACCCAGTGGAAGAGTTATATTTTTCGGCTCCTTATAAGTTGAGTCATCTGTGCACGAAAACGTTTTCAAAACTCAATAAGGCAGTTAGCTGCACAATGAAGCTTGAAGAAAAATCCATTTATTGCACTGAAAATGTTGTCTATCCAATTTATCTCTCCTATGGTCTGTGGCAAACAATATGTAGCACAAATAGGCAGATACTTGAGTGATAAGCTTTGGGACCATGGGCTGGGCGTCAAGAGCATGTGCGGGATAGGTTTATCGACCCAATTCCATGTGTGCGAATGCATTCCCCATCTCAGAAAACGTGTGATTTTAAAAGTGCATAAAAACAGGTTAACACGTGAAGTAATTGAAGCCCAGTGGATCGCCCCTTTCGAAAGAAAATTATGCAGGCAACCCTTCGGTCACACTGTTGTCAAGGGAACTTGTGTATCTGTCAGATGCGCTTTGCTAGTGCATGGCTGATGGTCCACAGTGATATGAAGGTATGAAAACATTTCTTTACTAAAATAAACATTTGTTGCACTGCATGTCTCTCCTACTTGTGTCCATGTATTTTTGCGCTACATATATTTTCTTTGAGCTCACTGAACGACCACATTTTGTGGGACACTTCCCTGCATAGTCTTGTAGTTCATGTGGCTAACCACTTTCAAAACATAGCAGTTATAGCTGCGAAAAGCCACCACTGCTACTGCGTTGCACTGCAGAAATGTGTGCGAAGGCACTCACAATTCTGAATCATTTCTTGAACATTTCCAAGAATGTGTGCAAAAGCAGATCACTAGATTAAATGGAAAAAAATGGTCCTTGGCGCATGGTTTTGAATAACATTCAGAGCGTTCATTAGGCAAAAGTACTGTGATGCTGTATGTCCTTGGCAGTTCTTGTCAATTTCACAGGGTTATTCAAAAATTCTAAGCATTTACCTCATCTTTTAATGATGAAATAATCAAGATTCTTGTATTTGCGAAGAAAGCAAGCACATGTGAGTTCTGCGAACTTTGAGCAGTGCAAGATTTGGCAGTGGACGATATCTCAGAACAGTAAGAGCTTGCAGCCATTCGTATGTACTGAATGAACCCACTGATGATAATAGACTTGCTTTTATTAGGCTCCTTTCTGGATTAAATTTTCGGCCTGATCACATTTTCGGCCCCCTTGAATTCTGAATTATTGACTTTCCACTCTGCATATTATATAGAGGTTCGGCTCTTTGCAGCAGCACTGCGGCGAATATAAAAGATTTGAAAAACTTAGAACATTGGTCTATGACTACTGCTGTGGTTCCATGAAAATGTCAAAATAATCGAGAGTCGGAAACCTCACAGGTCAGAAATTTCACCTTTGACTGCTACATAGTTGGTCGTTGTGCACATTGCCTGCTTCAAATCTCAGCAACTACAGATATTCAAATTTTTGGAGCTGCAAGAAATAATCACAGTAAAGGGTTTTTTGCCATTTACTTTAACTACCACAGCAACTACCAGCTGCCGCCGAATATTTCCTCGCCTTATTCTCAGACGAATTTATAATACAAATGAATTCTATCTTAATGCAATACACAATTTGCAACTTAGCCTTTCATGTCTAATGGTGCATCAATCAAGTCACACTGAACAACACTTTCTTTAAAAAAGCCTTTCATGTAGGAATGAGGTTCCTTGAACTAAGAGGAGTGAAGGAAATCCTATTGCAGTGTGTAGATGTGCATTAACTCTACCCACTGCTATAAGCTATCACAGTAGCACAAGCCACATAACAGTGACAGGATCAATTTAAAGGTCAACTCACCAGTGTAAAAACACCCGTAGAATGCTCAACGACCTCGGTGAAATACCGCTGGCTGGCCATTTTCCTCGGCCCTTGAAAGGGTTTATTTTTCCAAAGTACCTGTAAAATATGAATAGTACAATAAATTAGATTGATTTGGGGAGCGACGCTGTTAACAATGGTTCATTAAAAAGCAGAGGGGTGGGAGAAGCTAGAAGGCAAAGATATGCATGGAGTAGTTCTAGCATATACTCAATAATTTGTCTAAACATGGCAAGGCCAGTGATGGTATGAAGGAGCACTGGACGAGGATAAAGAGGGTACACCTCAGTTCGCAAGTCGAGCCAATGTTTCGCTAAGTAGACTTGTCTTCGTCTGGCATGACATGGAAATATGACATGGGGATGAATTTTGAGTATGTCAAGAATTATTTTCCTTGCCTCCTCTTTTCTAATTACTTTGCTTCGTTAGTGTCGCAAAAATGAAATAATTGTTAAACCTAGCTTGTCATTATTTTGCAGGTATATCATGGGCACATCTTCCATATATTTTTCCCCGCAGGGGGCACCTGTTAAAGCAGGTGTTTGTGTGTTTTGTGCGACACCACGGACCCCGAGCACCCACGCTTAGCCGTGCGTGGCATCGTCGTGTCTGGGGAAAAGGGGATCCTGGTGGTTGAGCCGATGCCGAGTGTTTGGACCTTTAAGGCCCCTCGGCGGAGGCAACACGCCACTTTGGCCCACGCTTCCCATAGACGGCACCTCCGGGCTGACCCACCCGGGGGAAACCGGCAGTCGCCTTTTCCTATCCTCCCCTTCATCTTTCACGTTCCTATCTTCTATCCTACAACTCTCCTGTCCTCTATTCTCTTCTTGGTTTTTCCTTACTTCCAGGCGGCGAGGGTTAACCTTGTGTGGCTGGCTACCCGGAGTTACGCCATATTAGGTTATAGTTACGGTGTACAGCTGACGTGGAGAGGACTTGCCTGTCAATTCCTGCCCCGTCCCCTCGTTGGGCTCCATGGTAGGTGGCTGGCGCCGCGGCCGAACATAATACATTATTTATGGCTTCTTCCTCCAAACAAACTGATCGCCTTTCCAAGAAAAGGCGGACCGATGTATCAGCCCAGTTCTTTTCAGCAAAGCATGAAATTTTCCCTAAATATCATGTGATCCACAGTGAAAGCCCTGCCAAACAAGCTCGGCTAATATCCCCTTTTGCAGTATCTAGGTCTCTCACAACCATACTAGGCCCAGGATACAAAGTTAGTAAACTGGCTAGCGGGGATCTCCTGCTTGAGCTACAAAGCAAACTCCAGTACAGTAACCTTCAGCAACTTGCTACATTTGGGGATATCCCAATAACAGTCAGTGCTCACAGATCCTTGAACACAGTCCAAGGCGTGATATCAGAGAATGACTTCCTGTCACTCACCGAAGAAGAACTTCTAGAAGGTCTTTCCGAGCAAAATGTAATCGGTGTACACAGGATCAAAATCCGAAAGAACAACCAAGACATACCAACAAAGCACGTAGTTCTGACTTTCAACTCTAGCAAACTCCCTGAATCCATCGAAGTCGGTTACATCAAAGTAGACATCCGGCCCTACATCCCAAACCCTAGACGTTGTTTCAACTGCCAAAGATTCGGTCATGGCTCCCAGAGCTGCCGTGGCCGACAAACATGTGCAAAATGTGCCTCAAATGAACATAAATCTGACGAATGTGAAGCTGCGCCACACTGCGCGAACTGTGCAGGTGAACACGCCGCATACTCACGGTCATGTCCTTCTTGGAAGAAGGAAAAGGACATCATTACCATAAAAGTCAAGGAAAACATAACGTTTAAAGAGGCACGACAGCGATATCTTGTTAAACAGGGCACTTTTTTGTTCACAGCCAAACCGAACTATTCCAATGTGGTGGAGCATGGGGGCAGCACACCACAACAGGATTTGGTCTCCGCCGAGGGTAAGCCTCAGGCAGGGCCATCCCTGCCCCAGGCAGAAGCAGCAAAAGCTGCCCTGCCATCGCAAAAACAGGGCACACTGGCCCCAGAGCCAACAGCCCAAAAGGTTTCTCTCCCAGAAGGGAAGCCTGCAACCAACACTCCTAACTCTCCCCAAACGTCCAAAGCCACTGAGGCAATGGATACAACCCCTTCCTCGTTCACGCTGCAGCGGCGGCATAACTCTCTAGAAACAAAACGGAGAGAAAAAACTCGTATAACAGGACCAGACAAACCTGAAACCTAAATTCAGGTACATTCCATAAAAAAAATGGCGTTCCTCATACACTGGAACTGCCGAGGTCTCATAAACAACTACAACGATATAAAAGACATTTTACATTCATTCTCTCCTGTAGCCCTTTGCCTACAGGAAACTAACTTAGGACCACACCAAAATATTTTAAAAGGACACAACGTCTTTCGCTGCAACCGAAAAGAAGCAAATAGGCTATCTGGAGGTGTCGCTATTGTAGTGCAGAATGGAGTAGCAACACGTGAAATTAGCCTCAAAACCAAGTTCGAAGCTGTTGCTGTCTCTATCATTCATTATAAAACAATAACTATATGCTCACTGTATCTCCAACCGCACCTAATCGTAACCCTTCATGATCTGGAAGAGCTTTTAGAACAACTGCCAGAACCATATCTGGTTGTTGGAGATTTTAATGCGCACTCCACTTTTTGGAAAAGCGATCAAACAGACACTAGAGGTCGTACATTAGAGGATTTTATATTATGCAATGATGTCTGCCTGATAAATACAGGAAAACATACATACTGCTCCCCAAGCACGGGGAAAATTAGCGTTTTAGATTTATCATTTAGCTCCCCATCAATTTTTACTGATTTTAAATGGGACGTCTTAGACAATCCTCTAGGAAGTGATCATCTGCCTGTCATTATCAGCCTAACACCCTCACCCTCCATCACTCTAAGCAAACCCAAGCGGTGGAAGCTGCACCTTGCAAACTGGGCTCTATTCCAGTCTGAAGCCAGCCTGGAAAAGGTCTTTTCCGAAAACCTGAGTGTCGACGAGTTAAATGAAAAATTTACGGCCTGCATCATTGACGCAGCACTTGTAGCTATACCACAGTGTTCAGGAGTGGTACTGAAAAATCGCAAAGTCTGGTATTCTCAGGAGTGCCGAGATGCAAAGAAGAAACAAAACAAAGCTTGGGGAACCTTTCGCAGGTTCCCTACAAACGAAAACCTTGTAAAATTCAAGCAGGCGAAAGCTAGGGCACGGTACGTCCGCCGAAACGCTGAGAAGGCTTCTTGGCAAAAATACATATCATCAATAAATAGCTCAATCACATAAAAAAAAAATGTGGGAGCTTGTTCACAAACTGGATGGTAACTTCTCCCCGTACACAGTCCCCTTTCTAACGTCTCCTGGCACCCAAACAAACTTACAGGAACAGGCGGATATTCTAGGCGAGCATTTTTCTGCAATTTCAAGCTCACTACACTACCCAAAATCTTTCATAACATACAAAAACGAGGCCGAAAAACAAAAACTGCCAACAAGTGGAAGTACAAATGAAGCATATAACAAGTTAATAACACTACAAGAAATAAACACAGTTCTATCTGCCGGCAAGAAGACCGCACCTGGCCCAGATCAAATTCACTATCAGATGCTCGCACATCTTTCTACACCTGCTTTAGAAGCACTACTGAAATTTTTCAACAAAGTATGGGTATCCGGGAGTATTCCTGAGGCCTGGAAAAAAGCTATTATTGTGCCTTTCCTGAAACCAGGAAAGCCACCAACGGCCCCCAGCAGTTATAGACCCATAGCTCTCACAAGTTGCCCTTCATTCCCGAGAACTTCTAGACATACACCAATGTGGGTTCAAAACAGCATGTTCTACCACGGACCATCTAGTCCGCCTTGAAAACACTGTCCGTGAGGCGTTTATTCACAGACAGCACTGCCTTGCCGTCTTCTTTGATATGGAAAAGGCGTATGACACTACATGGAGATTTGGCATCCTCCGTGACCTAGCAAATTTAGGCATACGTGGTAGGATGTTAAACTGTCTGAAGGACTTCTTGTCAAATCGCTCATTCCGTGTGCGCTTGGGCTCAACCTTTTCAAAGAACTTTGTACAGGAGAATGGCGTACCACAGGGATGCGTCTTAAGCACAATCTCTTTATAGTAAAAATGAATTCTATAAGCACAGTTATCCCGAAATCCATAATGTATTCGACTTATGTTGACGATCTACAGATCGCATACACATCCTCTAACGTATCTACATGTGAGAGACAGGTGCAGTTGACCATAAATAAACTAGCAGCATGGGCAAACACAAACGGATTTCAGTTTTTTCCTCAAAAAACAGTAGCTGTCCTATTCTCTCTCAAACGAGGCTTACAAACAGATCCTACACTACACCTGAACAAAACGAAATTACCAGTGAAAAACGAACACAAATTTCTAGGCGTAACTTTTGACAAAAAACTCACCTTTCTTCCTCATATAAATGTCCTGACGAAAAAGGCTTCCAAATCTCTAAACATACTAAAAGTTCTTTCCCGTAAACACTGGGGCGCTGACAGGACATGCCTTAAACACGTTTACAGATCTGTCGTACGCTCCTCCTTAGACTATGGCTGCATAGTATATGGGTCAGCTAGACCATCATACTTAAAAAAACTAGACCCGGTACATAACACAGGACTTCGACTCTCATGTGGAGCATACCGAACTTCTCCTATATCCAGTCTGCTTGTGGAAACGAATGAACCTGCTCTTGAAATCAGAAGAACTTCACTTACATGTGCCTATATATTTAAAATCAGATCTCTGCCAAAGCATATCTGCTAATCCCTAGTAACTAAATGCCCTTCTAGAACACTATTCACCAACAAACCCAATGCAGTGAGACCACTTCTCCTAAGATTTGAGCAAATGTGTCAAGAGGTTGAGCTACCGGATTGTTTACCTAGTATTGCCAAAAGGCCTAACCCTCTGCCATTGGTACCTGGTCCCTGCAGTTTGCGACCTCTCTCTTACACAGTTCCAAAAAACAATAACCCCACAAGAGCACATCATACAAGAATTCCGTCAGCTGAAAGAAAAATACAGTAACTTCCCAGATTTTTACAGGGATGGCTCGAAAGCAGATCATTATGTCGGAAGCGCAGTTGTTCAAGGCGAATGGCAGGAAATAATAAGACTTCCACAGTGCGCGTCCATCTTTACTGCTGAATGCTATGCTGTCTCTGTTGCCATAGAAAAAATAATAAAAGAAAACCTCAGGAGAAGTATTATTTACACAGATTCCCTAAGTGTAGTCACAGCCCTTCACACAAGAAATGCAGTTGTACCAATACTGGGAAACATCATACACAGCATAGCAACACTTTCAGATGAAGGACGAAGCATAAAAATTTGCTGGGTACCCAGTCATGTAGGAATCCGAGGTAACGAAAAAGCAGATAGGTGCGCTGCCAAAGCTCGAGACAAGAAAATAAAAGAAGTGCAGATACCATCTCAAGACTGCATGAAATTGGTACAAAGTAAACTGATACAAAAATGGCAGTCCACTTGGAACACTGAAACAAATAACAAACTACACCTCATAAAGCCTGTAACACTATAGTGGAAATCGAGCACCCACCTTGAACGTTTCAAAGAAGTGGCTCTATGCCGTCTTCGCATAGGACACACACATTTAACACATAGCTTCATTTTAACAAAACAGGATAAACCCCTGTGTGATTCATGCGGACACGAGCTAACAGTCATCCACATTTTAATCTCATGGAGACAACTTGAACAACTAAGGAAAAAACATTTTACACAGTTTTACAAGCAACACATTCCTCTTCATCCAGCGTTGCTATTAGGAGAAAATGCGCTCGTTGATTTGCCCTGTGTTTTCAGGTTTTTAATAGAAGCAAACGTCCTAAACAGAATGTAAGTTTAAATTACATAAATACAACACTCTTAACCATGAAATTGGCGCATGATAGCCTAAGTTGCTTATGCGCCACTAAACCCAACACAACACATATATTTTTATAAACTGAGGCAAATGCCCAAATTTTTTTTTTTTCACCGTTCCCACGACTTTTCAGTAGCCTGTATCTATGCGTAATCGAACATTAAACACTCTAATGCTCAACAAAAATATTGATTTATTTATTAAACGAATTATTAAAATGATTAGAGAATTATTATTTATTAGAATTAAAAATATTAGACGAAGACAAGTGGACTTGTCTTCGTCTGGGCTTAGACGAAGGCAAGTCCACTTTTAGAAACGTTGGCTTTACCTGCGAACTAAGTTCTGCCCCCTTTACCCTTGTTCTTAGATGAAGACAAGTCCACTTGTCGAAACGTTGGCTCGACCTGCGAACTGAGGCGTACCCCCTTTACCTTTGTTCAGTGCTCCATCATACCTTGTAAACCTTCTTCTTTCTCTCGTTCTACCAAGGCCAGTGATGGAGATATTTGAGGTAACATGTGCTATCCTAATCAAAAATAATGCGTGGTATAAATAAATCAATATTTTTGTTGAGCAGCATAGTGTTTTATGTTTGTTTACGCATAGATACAGGCTACTAAAACGTCGTGGGAAAGGTGAAAAAAAAATTATGGGAATTTGCTTCAGTTTATAACAATATATGGAAGATGTGCCCTTGATATACCTGCAAAATAATGGCAAGCTTATTTCATTTTTGCACCCGAAGCAAGAGTAATTAGAAAGGAGGGGGCAAGGAAAATCATTCTTGACATACTCAAAATTCATTTCCATATCATATATAATGTGACTCATATATTTTGGCATATAGTTGTTTAGAATGCCTTCAATGTTTATAGTGCATAATCTTCTTTGAGGTTGAGTATGCTGAAGTGGTGAAGAGAAACATGTTTGGGACATCCTGATGGCAGACATGTTCACACTCTTAATATGCTCAACTATACAGAATCATTTCCTACTATACATGCTTCAAGAGGAAAAGAGGGTAATCTTCAACAGTAGTAGGTTGCAGTTAGGGCAAAAGACTTAACTTACTTCAAGATGCAGCTAAATAAATCGAAGCAGCCTCTACATATGACGATGAACGACAGCAATGAAACAACATGTTCACATTATTACCGCGAAGGCCTTAAATATGAGCCCAAAACACAGGACGCGAACTCAAAACCTTCAGGTAGTTACATGGACATCTCCTAGAGCTCAGTAAAGGAGGCTATTAGATCTCATTAACAAATTGGTTGCTTCCTATTCAACAAAGTAAATAGAATGCACTGTCATGCTCAATACGAGTTGCAACGCATCACGAGTGAATCAATTCTGGCATCCACGCAACAATAAATTAGTGAGCATTTAGGGAGAGCATGCAACTTGTAAAAATAATAAATGAACTCTGTTATCCATTTCTTCAACTGAATGAATAAATTGTGAGCAAGGCTATAGTCAGTGTGTGCCAAGAACTTAGCTTCTACTGCATCTTGTGCGTTGTAGTGCATATTAAGTGCGACAGTACATTTTCAGAAATTTTTATGCAAGTCAGAAATGTCTTAAGCACATGATGTAAAATTTATTACTAATATGCATGATATTTACTAGTGTAAATTATTTAAGACTGCCATCTTGCCATGCTAAATACCTGCTAAGTAATTTTTTATGCATGATAGTCAGGCAAAGAATGAACCAGCAGTTGCTCTACAAGTCCCTTCAGCAATTGCCATCAAACAGTTTCATGCAGGCATGGTTGATCCAAGTGCAGAGTGTTTATTCACCTTTCCTAGTCATCAAAATAAAAAAAAATATCAATTGTGCAAGTTGTTCTATGGAACCCAAAATATACAAAGCCTCAGCAATGATTAAATTGCTCAAAAACTAGAGATGAAATTCTATTTATTTCCTAGCAACTAAAGGGCTTTATCCTTATAGTAACACCTATGTCTTAAATATGTAACCAGTACAGAAATTACAACACCTGATGAAAAGATTTTTTTCCATCATTTAAAACTCATTTACCTCTGCAAAAATACCATAGTAAGAGGGCGCCAGGTGGATAGGAGATATTGAACCCGAAGAACACTCCAAGTAGTAGTGCCATTGCTTTCTCCATGCTTGCAATGCTAATGCACTCTTCATCTACTGCCAGCACAACTCGATGGATGTCCCCCATGTCTGAGCCTGCATGTGAAAACCACATTACCTCACATAAAACTTCATCACGGGTACACAAAACAATTATGATTTGCAACATACTTTGCATAAGTACACAGACAAATATGAAATGATTCTCGAGAATAATAACATACAGGACTATTGTTTCTATATTAATATAAACTGTAGAGTTGTAAGATGAGCAAAAACTCTCAGCATGGTGCAACCCGCCTTTCTTGATTTAGAACAAGTTTTTCTAGCAAGAGCACTGCTTCTACAAAATGAGGCTATCTATTAACAAGAAAATATAATAATATATGTACACAAAATAGACTCGATTGGAAAATGGCTACTGACAGACTATAAGGATTACAGCTACAACTTTGCCCATCTAAATAAAAAAAAATGTTTACAATATCTTCTAATTCTAGAAACAAAATTATTTAAAAGTTATAGCACTGCGAACTCATACTATATTTGACTTTGTTTTGGCTCAAGAGAAGATGCCCCTGCGGCCGAAGAAAGACAAAATCTTGTTATCAAACACCTTTCTCTGCGCATGCGACCATGGTGGCGGGGCTGTCACGCAGACGGCTCTCTGGGCAAAACGCAGCAGCGGGCAGCTCTACTGTGATGTTGACTGCAGTCGTGTAACGCTTGGCACGCGGTTTTTTCCGCGCGTACGTTCGCCTACTTAGGTACGGAGAAAAGCGGGCTGAGGCTTTCAGCGAACATCGTCCCAGCAAAAAGCAAAAAGAGACCGAAGGTATTGTTATCAAACACCTTTCTCTGCGGACTGCAGGTGGTCACACGGTAGACGAAAGACAAGCTGGGGCACCATGGCCGCACTGTGGCCCGCAGCGACGAGTTATATGATAGCTCCCAAGAGCAGCGCCGAAGGACGCAGGTGTTCAGGCGGGCGCTAGGCCCCGCTGCTTGAGCAAATCGACTATGAGCGTCAGCAAGACGCCATCTTCCAAATTTTCCGCGCACGCCACATACCCTGCCCTGGCGGCTAGGCGTCAAAGAGAGATAAAACGATCTTCAAACAGACGGCAGCTCGCCAGGGATCGGATGTTAATCCTTTCAATGTCTGCAGTCACCAAAAGTAGCAAAACACTCAAAATTGATCCGTGCATTTTGATATAAAGAAAACAGCACATAAAAAAACAGCCAGCGTTGTCCTGTGCTTTTAATAGGCGGTTGCACACGTTGAAAATATGAGCCTCGTGACATCACTCCGGTCAACACCACAATATTTCAACACGCTGCTGGGTTTCGTGCTTTTGAACACGCGAGAGCCATCTCTGACTGCTGCTCTTCAATCACCAAGAACAACGTACCATTTACCTTATGCACCTGTATCACGCCCAACGTGCGGTCCATGCGCGCTTTAAAAATTACTTGCACAATGCGCCGTGAGCACCCTGGCCGTGAGCCGCGCCATTATCACATATATTCAGCAACCCCATCTCCACAGCAACTCCTTCCTAATCACCTCTTATACGTAACCTTTCAATTTGTGACGTTAAGCCGCACAAACCAAACCATGGACACACTTTGCACAAATACGCGTGAAAAATTCGCGTTCTCTATACAAATATATCGCGCCTACAACTTTCCCATAACGAATGCTAGCGGACAGCCTTCTGTCGTCATGTGGAGCACAATACGAGCGCACGCCGGCTGCCTTCAGATGCATGTTTCGCATAAGCTCGGAGCACGCGCTTGTATCCTACACCACAAGCTCCACAAAGTCTTCAAGTAAATAAAAAACACGCAGTACACTTACCGTAATCAGGCGGACTTGGTCGGAGACTGCAGCTTCGTGTGCGGGGCCCACTCCAAACCACGCTGTCCTTTTGCAAAGTGCAATACAAAATGGCGCAACACACACAAAGGAAGAAGGAACACGAGAAGCCGGCGAAAACGGTGCAGGAGACGTCGACTTCGCACGCAGTCAACGCAGCGGCAGGCTGGGTCTCGCCCGACGCCGAACAAAACATTGCGATAGGCCAAGTGCGGATCACGGGTTGTGTGACGTAACACAAACGGCGGCGAACGATCTGCGCGCATTGTGTTTGTTTTTTAGGACTCCTGGTCTCTTCACTCTCTCCCGCTATTTGACTCCTCGGGGGCAGTTTATTCTGTTGGCGTCAGCGCTCCATCAAAACTGGGTAGAGGGAGGCCGTCAAAGTGACGAATATTTTTTACAGTGGTACTGGTAATATGCAACTGGTATATAGTTTCCTCTTGAGCGCTACCGCTATAGACTAATAGACATAATTAGTGAGTGGTTGCCAATTGTCCTCCTTCCTAATCTTATTCTTCTATCTGTTTTCTTTGATATCAGGATCTGCCGTGACTACCATTCCTAACTAGTCATATTCGCAAACTACCTCCATGCTTCGAAGACGCCGCCACCTGTGAGGATAATCTTGAGCATGCCGTGTGACGCATGCCTGGACATCCGCCATCGAATCATGACATCCTGCAGCCAGGAAGCTTCTTTGACCAGGCTTCATCCGGTCATCATAGCATTAGGAAGTAACTAACATACTTTCCTCAGTCACAATTTACCCATTCAAACCAACTGTAATGTTTTGCATCAGATCTATTACGACGTTCTTCCTTGTCCTTGATTGGTATGATCAATCGGTGGACAGAGACGAAGAAGAAGCGTGCGGTGGCATTGCCAGGCGCATTCTCAATATGCCCGCTTACATTGAATAAAAGTAATCTCTAATTGGCATTGATCATGCTCTGTTTTTCCTGTGTTAAGCAGTTCGCAGTCTACTAACATTTTTATCAAACAAGCAAAATAAACCTTTCACAATCAGGGCGTGCTATCGCACTAACCGATCAGCATGCACATTTGTCAACAACGTGAAAATCCCTATACTTTTGCCCGCTGAAGTGGCTCAGTGGAACGGGCGCTGGGCTTTGAGGTTACTTCATGTTGCTATTATAAGAGAATTTCATTTTTAGCAAGCTGTATCTACAAAGAAATTTAATAGTCGTGGCGGGGACCTCGCACAACGCCTTGTCAGTGATACATTCAAGACGTCAAAATATATGGCCATGAAAAAGCTAGTGATTTAAATTTCGTAGGTATTCGCCCGCTTCATAGGGCGAAGCCGGCGAATACTTCGCTTCAGCGACCTGGTGCGAAATATGTCTGTGTCATTGTAAAACGGCTACTTCCTGTTCGGCCCACTAGAGCAGGATAGGGAAAGTGTAGGGAATTTCTGTGACATGACACACACGTTATAGAAGCAGCTGGGACGATCGGTGAGCTCCGCCGGACACCAAAAGACGGAACATTCAGCAAAAATGACAACAAAATACTCTGAAGCGTTCTGGTATAATCACAATTACATATATATAGGTATTTGTTTCTATGCTGACAACCTCTATTCTTGTACTATTTTTACCAACACCAAAAAGCAAGTAGCGGCTTTTCCTCCATGGTACACTTTGAAAGACGCTAGCAACACAAGATCGTTCTTGTTGCACCCTAGGCCAGGGCCGCCACAAGATGCGCAGTTTTGCCCTCAGACCTTCACAGTATGGTTTGAGGGGGTTTTTGTGAAGCAAGAAATAGTTCCATACCATTTGCCAATTCCAACAACAAATACAGTTTCAGGCGCTAAGTTGTGGATGTTTCAACATTGTGAACATTTCACCATGTAGAGTATTATGCGTTGTTTAAATATGACTATATTTTCAGCAAATTTTGTCCGTCAAGAATAAAAGAGGTCGCGCTCCGCTACGAAGCGGTATTTGCTCAGCGAACAATACTGAGGTCTCATGTCTAGCAAGCTCAAAACAATATTAAAACAAGGAAGAAATTCATTTCGCCTTTTGCAACATAGAGCGAAGTTCAGCTTTCGTTTATTACAGGCACTTCCAGCCACATTGAAAAGCAAGCAACATATGGATAGTCTGGGACTCCGACGTCGTCATATGTGCAACGGTTCCTTACGGTAGTCCTAGCCTGAATGATATCTTGTGCGATGAATTTATGATATGGCAGACCACCGCACGTGCAACCGCATCCAGAAGGGCAGTTAAGAAGGCTCATAGCTTTTATCCAGACATTTATGGACGAAAATAGTAAATTTATATTTGAACGTTTTATTCCCTACATCGCGCTGTCAATTGTTAAAACAGAAATACATGACAAGTTCAAAGTCTTACCATTATGCATTATGCCCCATCCAGCAGCGAGAAGCGTCTTGCCTCCGACTGAAATCTTGCGCATAGGTAAGCGTACAGGTTTGACGAATGCGTCAAACCTAAGTGGTTTTTGAAGCTGTCGATAAAAAAAGTACACAAGCTTTTTATGAGACGTAGCCAACGCTGGCCAAAATTGACGTCGGATAACAATGTTCTTATCTTCAACTATTTCTCTGCTATCATATAGAATGTGACAATTTGTACCGATTACCAATGCCGCCTCTTTTCAGTCGTGCAATTTTATATGGTCGCAAAATGAATGAATTATTTATTTAAAAAGGATGCCTAGATAGACCGTGGCTCACTTGTTGCCCTGTAACTGTTTTAATAGTCGCTGTCCAGGAATTATCTCGTACACTGCGTTGCATGCAGACATCCGAGGCTAGCACCCAATTTTTTCAGAAGCAGTAATATTTCACATTTTATATTAGGCATTCAACATATTACAACAGTCAACGTTGCTGTTACCAGTAACCAAATCCATACACGAATAAAACTACATAAACGAGGTGTGATTATGGAATACAGAAGAGAACTTGGGCCTAACATAGATGTAGGTTTTAAGAAATTGCTTATACTTAGTAATCTTACAAGGAAGGAACGTAGTACAGCTGGCTGAAATTTTGTTTCGAAATGGCTTAAGCATTGCTAAGGTTATTGGGTGCGTAAAAGGGTTGGTAACGTTCGCAGCTATCAGTGTTTTGGAATCAAACCATGCCTATACACATGCACACAATAGGCCAGAAAAGAGTAAAAGTAAAAAAAAAGAGCTTAAGAAAGAAAAAAAGCAAAACCAAAAAAGGGGAGAAAATGAGCGAGAAGTGGCAAATGAATGCAAACAGACGCAGATCTAAATGCCTCCAACAATTTCTTGTTTATTTATTACAGGGATAGATTTTCTAATAGCACTTCTTTAGCAACACTGACAAATTCATTTGTGGCTAATCGTTTGTTTTTACTGAGTAACCATATTGAAAGGGTTGACTTTAAACAAGACGTATTGAGAGAGTGATGAGGGGACGATAGGAAAAGGTGGCTTAGATGTTTCATTTCATTGTACTTTCAAAGCTACTTTTTCAGGAAACGTGTTTCTGCCAAGGCGATTTCGCCTAAGATTTCAGATTTCTGACGTCTGCATATTCCGCCGCGGGTCTGAGTTAGTACAGTCGAAATGTTGAATGGGAGCATCGTTAGTGCAGTATTGATCCTAAGCAACACAATGCGCTGGAGGTACTCACTCTCAGGAGCCCAACGTCGAACAGCCTGGAGGGAGTGTATTTTGGGTGAGCGATCACCCTCTTGGCGTAAATGGCGGGACCTTTCCAGTGCTCTGTTGTGTTTTAGAACACCAACATCTTTTCTGCATTTTCATTAGTATCTTTTCTGAAATGAAACGAGAATGCAGAACATGCGTGACTGCTAAAGAGGTTTTTAAATATCCTGCAAGGGCCTAGGTATGCGGGCGACAAAACTCCCGCGTTCTGATCCGTTTCAATGAATTTACCGTGCCATCCAATGTGTATCTACTTTGTGCCATAATGCTGAAATGGTACTCACTGCGGATGAAAGCGGGCGTCTTAAGTGTAGCTGACGCGTTTTCGGCGGTGAGCGACCAAAACGATAGCTCCTATGATTACCATGCGTACCACTAACCACCAAGGGCTGCAAAGAGTAGATTGTGTATAATGCCTTAAAATAGTGTTACGAGTTGAAATCACGCACTGATGGGCAACACCATTCTGTATTTGATGGGCACCGCTTAACCACCCAACACAACACTCAGCATCGTCTTCTTCCACACACACACGGACACTTCTTTCTTCACTTGCTGGATGGTACACCACATAAAATTACCCGCGTGGCAGAATTGCAGTCCCGGTGCTTTCGAGATAAACGTAGCACGGCGTGAATAATACGGCGTGAGTCTAGTCACATGCATAATGTCGGAAGCTCGTAGTGCAGAAGACTTCGGGTTCAAAAGTTCGACTCAGTGCAAGATACGGTAGGGGCTTGTGCAGCGTCGTAGAAGTTTTTCGCACAAGCCCACCCGGCGGGATGGGAGCCAGAGCAGAACGAGAGAGCCAGGGGTGTAGTGCACATTGCGGTAGCGACTGTTATAACGGGATTGCTGGGAGCCTTGGGAGGCAAATTGCCTGTAGCGAGCAATGTGGCGAGCATCATTAGCGCAGAATATGGCATCACGAGCTTAAGTACTAGTGGCGGCGTCAGTAGTGGGTAGCGATGTGTCAGAGGGGACTAATGGGTGTCGGCCAAAGAGCAGATAAAAGGGAGAGTAGCCAGCGGTATCATGACGAGAATTACAGGCGAATGTTCCAAAGGGTAGATTAATGTCCCAATCCCGGTGGTCGTCGGAGACATACATTGACAACATATCTGCGAGCGTACGGTTGAGGCGTTCAATGAGGCCGTTGGTCTAAGGATGATAGGCGGTGGTAAATTTGTGGTGGACGGTGCGCACATGAAGTAGCTCGTCAACCACTCTGGAGAGAAAGCAGCGACCACGATCCCTGAGTTCACGAGGTGCACCGTGTTGTAGTACCACGTCGTGGAGGTGGAAATCAGCGACGTCGGTAGCGCAGCTTGTCGGGATCGTGCGGGTAATGGCGTAACGCGTAGCATAATCAGTCGCTATTGCGATCTATTTGTTGCCCGAGAGAGAGATCGGGAAGGGTCCAAGCAGATCAACACCAACACGGAAAAACGCGTCAGTTGGGATGGAGATTGGCTGCGGGTGTCCTGGTGGCAATACGGATGGTTTTTTCCGACGCTGGCATAGCTCACATGCGGCAAAATTATGCTGAACTGAGCAATAGAGACCCGGCAGTAAAGACGTCGGCATACGCTGTCATACGTGCGGGACACGCCAAGATGTCCGGCGGTTGGAGCATCATGACATTGTTTCAGGATGGTGAAGCGCAGATGGTTAGCAACGACGATCAAGAACTCAGCGCTATCAGGTCGCATATTACTGCGGTATAGTGCGTCCCTTTGGAGTACGAACATGGCGAGGGTAGGATGAGACTGGCCGGTAGTCAGACGGTCGATAAAGACCGGAGCGCGGATTCCAAGCTTCGTCGGCTATGTGGGCAAAGGCCGATAAATACAAGAAGCATGCGTCAATATTACAGGTCGTAGAGCTGGGAGGGTCGACAGGGTAGAGGGACAAGCAGTCTGCATCTTGGTGAAGCCGACCAGATTTATAGACCACGGAAAAGGTGTATTCTTGCAATCTTAACGCCTAGCGTCCCAAACATCCAGTAAGGTCTTTGAGTGAAGATAGCCAGCAAAAGGCATGGTGGTCCGTGGTAACAGTAAAGAGTCAGCCAAACAAATAACGGCGGAATTTCTTAATAGCCCAAACAAGAGCTAGGCACTCCGTCTCTGTGATAGAGTAATTTTGTTCTGTCTTAGATAGTAGGCGGCTGGCATACGCAATCACTCCGGTGTGGTTGTGGTGTTACTGAGCGAGTATAGATCCAATGTCGGGACCACTTGCGTCAGTGCGGAAATCGGTAAGGACCGAAGGGTTGAAATGGGTCAAGGCGGGTAGATTGGTAAGAGCGGCGCTAAGTACGGAGGACGCTGACGCTTGGTGAGGGCCTCAAGAACAAGATGCATCTTTTTTCAGTAGGGTGGTGAGAGGGCGAGCAAGGGTTGCGAATTTTTGGACGAAACGACGAAAACTATTAACACAAGCCGAGAAAACTTCGAAATCACTAGATGAACGTGGCGTGGGAAAAGTACGAACGGCGCGAATCTTATCGGGTCAGGCTGAAAACCAGCAGCATTCAGCAAGTGGCCAAGAACTTTGATTTCCCGATTTCTGAAACTGCATTTCTGGGAGGTGAGTTGAAGGCCGGCGTGGCGGAAAAGCTCGAGAATGGTAGAAAGGCGAGAGAGGTGCCTGTCAAAAGTGGACGAGAAAACAATGACGTCGTCTAAGTAACAAAGACAAGTCGTCCACTTTAAACCGCGCAGTAACGAGTCCATCATCCATTCGAAAGTTGCCGTGCATTACATAGGTCAAAAGGCATGACTAAATTAGTAGAGGCCGTCAGGAGTTATAAATGCCGTTTTCTTACGGTTTCGATCATCGACGGAGATTTGCCAGTAGCCACAGCGAAGGTCGATGGAGGAAAAGTATCTGGCTTCATGTAAGCAATCAAGTGCATCGTGGATGCGCGGAACAGAATAGACATCGTTTCTGGTAAACTTGTTGAGGTGGCGATAGTCGACGCAGAATCTCAAGCTCCCAGCTTTCTTCCGGACTAGCACAACAGGTGACGCCGAGGGACTGTTTGAAGGTTCAATGATGTCGTCGGCCAGCATCTTGTCGACTTCACATTGGATCACCTGGCACTCGAAAAGTGAGACAAGGTACTGTCGCTTGTGAACAGGAGCAGCATCATCAGTGTCGATGCGGTCGGCTACAACAGACGTTTGCCCAAGAGGTCTCGCCCCAAACTAAAAAATGTCGCTATATGAAAGCAACAGCTAGTAGAGTGTGTCGACAGAATCGGGTTGCAGGTCGTCCGCAGTCATGCTGGAAACAAGATCACGGTAGAAAGGAGACTACATACGAGCGGTAGGGACTGTGCAAGGTGCTAAATTAGGGTTGGTAATTAGGTCTGAAACTTCACAATCGGTCAGCGGGGAAAGTTCAGCTAAAATTCCGTCGTAGACGACTTGGGTCTACAAACTGAAGTTGAGGACTGGGAGAAGGGTGTGATTCTGAGATTATGTGTGGGACGATGATGTGACGCTGCAGGACGACGTCTGTGATTGGGCACGCCAGGTGGTCTCCGTCGGGCACGGGCGTGAAAGGGCGCATAGGAATGTAAACAACAGCTTCAGGAGGAAGGCGGGATTATTTTGCTGAGCGGAGGTGAGGTGGCGTGGAGAGGTCTTCAAAGCTGAGGGGAGCTCCAGGCGTAAAATGCAGGTTGAGCAGTCAATAATGACTGAGTGAGCGGTCAGGAAGTCAAGGCCAAGGATCAGGTCATGGGGCACTTCTGATACCCAGTGAATAAGACTGGAGTGTGACGACCAGCTATGGTTACGCGGGCTGTGCACATGCCAAGCTTGGCAGTAGGGCTGCTATTGGCGACACGAACGGTGGCCGAAACTGCTGGGGTCAGGACTTTCTTCAGGCGACGACGAAACGAGGAAATGAGAAGAGAGAGTTGGGAACCAGTGTCAATAAGGGCAGAGACAGGAACACGGTCCACAAAGACGTCGATGAGGTTAGATTGTGGAGTAAAGGTCAAAAGAGGTTTTTCAGTCCGGGTCGTGAATGCATCAATAGCATACCATACTGCAAGTTGTTTAAACGCCCAGAAGAGTTGAAAATGTCCACACAAAATAATGGAACTTCTTTGTGTGGATTAGCTGAAAAGTTTTTGAAGACAAGCATTAAACATAAATATTATCAGTGAAATCCAATACAAAGACTTAAAAGGAATTTAAACTCAGGTTTGTACTCACATTTTCATTAGACAGTGAGCCGCAGTCAATATTACATTTCTAGTTATGATGCTTCCGCCACACGCATAGTTACCGCGACTTACAAATCCTATGATTTCCACCTGAAAACAAAAGACAATTTATGGCGTAGCGTTCCTAAGAGTCGAAACATCAATTTATAATTGTTTCTGGTCACAAGTGACAAAAACAGCATTTTAAGTAAACTTCATGTTATGGTCGCTTGAACCGTGTGATCGTTCATAAGAATCAAAACGCAAATGAATTCTATGTACATTAGGTGATGTGAATTTACACTTAAGAGCAGTAGTTAGTGCCAGAAATACATATTCAAAAAAATAATAATTTATTGTCCGCCGCGTATTTAATGTGCGCTCTTTAAGGCTATACTTTATGAAGCACTCTGGTAATCTTAATATAGAGTTTGTCTACCACACTCGGCTATCCTCGGGGTAGAAAGGACGGGATGAATATTTTAGATGGAGAAAGTAGTGTCTAATTTTTATCAAAATTCTGCAGGGAAAACGACTTTTAGTTGAATGTATGATTCATGCAACAGATATGTGCATCTCTATCTAACGATGCGCCGCTCTTCGGCGGGCGCATGGGGAAGGTAAACGAGAGTCGTCCATATCTCGTCGCTGATGCTCTCGACTTGCGTGATAAGCTCACCTGAAGCCACCTACGTATAGTAAAGAAAGAGGGTGGCTGTGGCGTGCCAGAATTATCAGGAAACAAACTTTAAGCGAGCAAAGGAATGCGATGCAAAGGAACTCATGCTTACAACTCAAAGAATTCGACAGGGTTCACAAAACGCCTATCAAAACATGCAAGCTAAAGAGGCCCTAGTATATCACAACTTTAGCTACGATATACAATACATAAGAGAGAGAGATAGAGAAACACGCAGCGGAGTGTTCACTGCAAACTCGCGCAAACCAAAACATGGACAGTAACACTGTGGCCTTCTTGAGGCTGGTATCACGGCTATGAAAACCAATCGTATCAAGCACAGAGGGATTTTCCAAAGGACCGGGCAGGAGCACTTGATCAGTCAAATGGAACGCGAGCTCATGGCCGACGCCACGCAGCCCTGAATTTATAAGGCGCCCTTCGCGCCATACATGTTCGCAGGAGCACACATACACATAGGATCGGTAACACAATTGTCCCCTCCCTCTACTCTCAATATGGCAAGGCATGGCATAAATCTCTCAGAACAAATGTCACCTGTCTCTCTGCCGCGCGGCTGTCGCCGCAATCTAAAAGCCGCATACAGAAAGTGGCGCCAAATGTTCCAATGTTGCTCTCTTCCCACACCTGAAAAAGAAACACCATGTTTCTCGAAGCTTTTAACCTGCTGTAGCGCGTGCACTTCCTTGGAGCAGCACAGGGATCATATATTGTACGCTGAGTTCCGGACACTGCGCAAGAATGCCATTTTTCTCTAAATGGAAGGAAAAATATGCGGATGAATTAGATGCTTTTCTGAATATCTGACGCCAAGAGCTATATAGGCGCATCATCGGCATGAGCTCCAAATTTAAAGGAAAAATGTGAAACTAAAACACACCAATACCATGATGTTCACGTGCAAAAGATATTGTTACATACTCAGTACGTAACGGGGGTGTTTATTTGTCGTCTAAAGTGCTGCGAGTCCGCCAAGGAACACCAGCACACACCACTGTGGCTTCTCTTTCTTTGTCTTCTTCTCCTCAGCTTCTTCTTCCTTTCTGACGCCCCGAAGCACGTGACACTTCCCCCCTCGCAACTCTCCTTCGAAGGTTCCTGTGAGAAAAGGATCCGGAGGCGGGCAACGCGGCGAGCTCTTTCGGCTCGACATAAAGTGGTGGTGACAGAAGGCTCGTTATGGAAGGAGAAAGGAAGGATGGTATCAAGACTGCTGCGGGGAACTCGAGCTTACAGGAGATAAAACGGACTGTAGCCAGTCATCTCATGCTGTGCAGTGTTATACGCGTATGTAATAAAAGGGAGGATGTCATCCCAGTTCTTGTGATCAGAGGCCTCGTACATCGACAACATAGTGGTCAGGGTGCGGTTGGTCCGTTCAACCAGTCCATTCACTTGCGGGTGATACGGCGTTGTATGACGGTAATCGCAGGTGCATAGACGAAGGAGTTCTTCGATAACTTCAGCTGTCGATTAGCGCCCACGGTCACTGATCAGAAATCGAGGAGGGCCATGGCGCAGGACGAGAAATCGCAGAAAAAACAGGGATACTTCCTAAGCAGTGGCTGAGGGTATTGCGGCTGTCTGAATTCTGAATATCGAGTAAGATGGTGGACACATACCAATATCCACCGGTTTCCGTTCGAAAATCGCGGAACAGAACCCAAGAGGTTGATGCCCACCTGCTCAAAGGGTGCGGTCGGAGGTGCAATAGGGTGCAGCGGTCCCGGTGGACAGGAAGTAGGGAGCTTGTACTGCTGACACTTGACACAACTGGCTACATAGCGCTGAATGGTTTGACGAATTGTCGGCCAGTAAAAGCGTTCTTGTGTGCGATTAAGGGTCCGGTCGACACCCAAGGGGCCCGACCTGGTATCGTCTTGCATCATTTCAAGAACAGGAAAACGGAGGTTTTCCAGCACGAAAAGAAGAAAGCGTGCACGTCCGGGGTTGAAATTCTTCCTGTAAAGCAGCCCGGCACGAACGCAGAAACGCGCATCTCTTGAATCATGAGCTGCAGAGAACAGTGGTTCCAGTCTGATCGTTGCGTTGCTCTGTCTGGAACAGTTGAGGGTCAGGAAACGTTTCCGAGATAGGCGCCAGGTAGTCATTAAAGTTGTCATCATCACTACCAGTTGACTAAAGCGACAAGCGTGACAGACAGCGTCAGCTTGTTGACGGTCGCTTTTGTATACCAAAGTGAAGTTAAACTCTTGCAACTGCAATGCCCATTGAGCGAGCCGGCAGCAAGGGTCACGAAGATTTACGAGCCAGCAGAGCGAATGGTGGTCAGTGACGATGGTAAAAACATTACCATAAAGGTAGGGACGAAATCGTTGCACCGAAAAAACTCCTGCGAGGCACTCTTGTTCAGTAACGGTGTAGTTACGCTCCACCTTGCTCAACGAACGACTAGCATAAGCTATCACGTGCTGATCGATGTCACGACGCTTGATGAGCACAGCGCCAACGCCCATGCCACTAGCGTCGGTGTGAACTTCGATGGGGGCAGAAGGGGGGGCAGAAGGACAGAAGTGACGTAGGATAGGTCCTGATGTTAGAAGGAATTTGAGGTGGCGGAAGGCAGAGTCGCAGTCAGTAGTCCAATTAAACGGTGCATCTTTGTGTAAAAGGCACGGGAGCAGGTATGCGATGTCATTAAATCTGGGCACTAAACGACGAAAATAGGAACACAGTCCTAAAAGGCTCCGAAGCTGCTTCACTGATTTCGGTGCTGTAAAAGTAGTTACAGCCGCAATCTTCTGAGGATCCGGCCGAACATCATCCTTATCGACTACGTGACCAAGAAAAATTGCTTGGCTTTTGCCAAAGTGGCACTTCTTAGAGTTGAGGACGAGGCCTGCTCTTTCAATGCAATAAGAACGATGGCGAGGTGGCTATTGTTTTCTTGAAAGGTCTTGCCGGAGATCACAACGTCGTCCAAATAGCACAAACAGAGTTTCCACTTGAGTCCGCGCAGAATGGCGGCGTCAAGCTGCGGTCCGAAGCACCCGATCCGCTTCGCATCTGAGCCCGGCAGTATGTATCCATGGTCGGTGTCGTATAGAATTCAGTCTCGAAATGAGCAGAAACGTTGGGCAGCGGGCAATGATCTTGTAGTAGCAGGCCCCGCCGACGGCAATACCGGGAGATGTGTCCGGTCATTCCACAGCTATAACACACAGGTTACGGGCGCCACCGGTCCGAGTAAAATCGGGCGGAAACTCGTTCTGGTTGGCGGTAGTAATCGGGGCGGCGTTGCTGATGAACCACCTGCCGTGTGTAGGTGGCTCTTCAGCCCTTCCGTGTCTGAGAAGTGCTTAAATCGTTACGTTGTCTGCTCTCGCCAAAGCGTGAGGCATTTAAAGCCAGAGTCCAGGAAGTTGATGGGGTCGACGGTTCTGCTTCCAGCGCGCAACCGTCATACTGGTGTTCGTCCCAGCATGCAGAATCTTTGTCACGCAGCAATTCTTCCCGCACAATCCGGCGTATCAGATCAGCCACGGACTCCGGAGAACTGACATCAACGCTCGCAACAGATGTGACGTTGACCACTCGCCCAAATGTAGGAGGGATGCGGCGCAACTTCAGGGTTAAGAAAGTGTGGCAGTTTCTGATGAAGTCAGCTGTAGGGCTCAAATTGTCCTTGCTGATAAAAAATTATAGGCATCTACAGCGCTATCTTTGAGAAAGTGCCCAACTTTATCTTCCTCGGACATTCGAGGGTTTACAATCTTGCACAATTTCACAATATCCTCGATATATACGGTCCAAGTCTAGCCAGGTATTTGAGCCCGCTTCATCAACGTTTGTCCTCCGCGTTTCTACTTCGCGGATCCGTCGCCAAAGCACTCCTTTATCTCTTCTGTGCAACAATCCCAGCTCGTAAGCGAGTCTTCATGATTATCAGACCACACTAGTGCACTGTCTTCCAAGAAGAATACTCCGTTCGCTAGTTTCACGGTCGCATCCCAACGATTGTACCGGCTCACTCGTTCGTAGTTCGTTAGCCACCCGTCGACGTCCTCGTCAGATTTTCCACCAAATGTGCGCGGCTCGCGGTAGGGCTGCCAGTTGCTCACCGCAGGTGTTGTTCGATCAACGTCGCCGTCCTGAGCCAATGTTATATTGTAGGGGTGACACACCAGCGAGTCGGCGGCTTCGTCGAAGACAACGGGGACCCGTGTTGATCTACCTAGCACCTCCACCACAACTGTCACGTACTCAGTACGTAACGGGGGTGCTCATTTGTCGTCTAAAGCGCTGCGAGTCACCCAAGCAACACCAGCACACACCACTGTGGCTTCTGTTTCTTCTTCTTCTCTCCAGCCTCTTCTTCCTTTCCTGACGCCCCGAAGCACGTGACAATACGAATATTCTAAACAGACTTCAAAACATGTCGCAAATAAGCAGTACAGTACATAATTATGCAAACCTCACACAGACGAAACACAGACTTTCTCCTACATTTCCAAACGCAGCTAACTGCTCAGGTTAGTGGTCAGTTCCTCTCGCATTTCCAGTACGGCAGTTTTCACTCTAAAGAAACACTGGCTCTTGTGCCTGTCGTGCGTTCGGCACGCTTTCTGTTCTACGGCAGCTTCTCATTCGCATTTGTTGTTGCTTCTCGTTCGTAGTCTCTGATTTGCGGTCTGAAACTTAGCCCTTCACTATCATTCTGCTAGCGTGCCGTTGCTGACATAATATTAAAATGCGCAGTAGCGCCTTCTGTGTGCCATATCATCTCTTCTCGGTCTGTGCGTCTGGCTTAGGGCTAAACGCTTATGTTCTCCTTGTAATCCTCGTAACAGATGTTGCATATACGCACTTCAGTGACAGTCTAGGACTGGGATGCAGATAGATTTTCTACGTGTATATTGGCATGTCGAAAATAAAATTATTCCTAGGAAAGAGACGTAAACAAAAAGATGGGTTACCGATATGTAAACAAAAAACTTATAACGCACGCAGAAGATGAACAATGGGATATGTAGCCACGGGACTTAAATATCAGCAAGGCGAAGTTTAGATTGAATAAAGAAATTTTGAATGACGGTAAACATACACACGGGCTGTACCCACGTATGCCGCTCCAAATGACAATGCGATCGGGCTGCTCAAAGTAAGGCAATGCTTTTGCAACGGCTTATCAAAAAACCTTCTTCTCATAATGCTGATGCGGCGGCACAACCTCAAGAAATCTTGCATTGATTCCTTCTTCTCCTCCTCTAAACACTGCGCAGACAGGAGTACGTTCAATATCGGGACAGTGAATTCGAAATTTAGGGGCGGAATACGACAGCACAGCTTTGTTATAGGGTTACCATGATTGATAGCTCTATTGACATACTCATCATCTCGTGCCATTTGTGCTGCTGCTGCTGCTGCAATTAAAATATTTAAAATTTCAACAATGCTGTCACGCTTCAGAGCGATTTTTTATAATTATCTATTTGTCCATACTAGAAAAATAATCTTCAGTAATACAGTATCGTTATTTTTTTATATTCGAGCAATGAAACATCATTAAAACTGAATTGTGTAGCACTGCCTCCCGCAAAAAAGACATTTCGGAATAGAAAAAAACGTTTAACTCACCCTTAGGTTATGCCATGAAATTACCAGCAAAAGCAAATTTATTCCATTTTAAGCTATTTTCAACCGCGCCAACAAGCATAAAGAGACTTTATACGCATTTAGAAGAGTGGATATTGCATAGGAGAAAATGTATCTATATCTAGCCAATATTATTTTTAAGTTTTGATGGCTATTCCATAACGGGGAAGCCATAAGCACTTCTATAAATTAAAAATGTGCATTGAGTTTTATATGTATTTTATACCTGGTTTTACATAATTCAATACTTTTCAGTGCCTGGTAATTATGAAATGCTTAGAATTGCTTTAAAGAGATTCCGATAAATGTCAAAGTTTGCGTAGGTTTTTATTAGAAATAAATTTGTTCACTTCTTGACATTTGAGAATAATCACCGGATTGAAAATATTATGTACAAACTACTGACAGCTCTATAGCTTCAGAAGTTAGAAATAAAGAACAAGGGCTCTATACTGTAGACTAATCGTTTCAGTGGCAACAATTTGTTGAGTCATACCAGAATGCAGGTCTGAACTTTTGCGACTTTAAAGACAGCCCTCAGTTATATCTCTATTTTTACACTTTAAAAAATAGAATGCAATACTTTTATAATCCGTAATATTTCTGAGGTGCTGAAGATTCTTAAAAGGGATTCTAATAAAAATGGTTTGATTTTTTAGGCTGAATTCAGAGGTGCCCCTTCTTGTTGTTTTCAAATTTCGGGCAATTTTTATGCCTTGTGAAGAACATACATTATAATCTAGATCTGCAAATTTCGTGTTAAACTGATAACGTCACCCGCATGATAAACAGAAAAGTTTTAGTGCGAACAAGTTTAGGCATCTTGACATTATGTAATGCTCAAAATGAATATTTTTGCAGCGCATCACTCTTGAAGCAAAGTTTGCGATTTTTTACTAAATCAAGGGCAACAAGAAAACGGGTTTGTAAATCGCTTTTAAATTTAAAACTTGCATAAAACTAGCATGTAGAAATAATGGATGACAATATTTTATGCGGGGGGGGGGGAGGGCCTCCAAACTTGCAACTCTTTGAAATGGCAAAAACCGGCGTTTTCCACCTTGTGATGTACGATTATTTTTCTTTTTTTCAAAAAACCTACGCTTTTTCTGGCAAAACTAAGCTTTATTCCTTTGTGTTGAGATATTTTGCTTCACGCACAAAATTTCATTGAAAAGCAAAACATTGTCATGGGACCTCAATTACCGTTCTGATCTGAACGCACCCATTTAATCCTATACATATCGCGAAAAAAAGAAAACATCACCGCTTTTCCTTAGTTTAAAAATACAAATTTATTTCTATATAAAAATGTATACGCTCGCGTATGATATCCGGCGTTCTCAACAACCATCGTAAGATTAGACGGCAGAACTTACAATCCATGGTAGCTGGTGCCTTTTCCGTATGGGGTTGCCACCAATTATACGTCCCGTTGGCTCCGCCTTGCCACACCCTGAAGAACCAAAGCATATAGGTTGGGGCTTTATTTTAGCTCTACCATGAAGATGAAATTGGGCCTAGATATTGGACGTTTTGCTGTAAGAGGAGACATAAGTGACTTCTCGTACTTCGCTAAGCGTACTTATAAGCTGGGCTACTTGGTTCCTAGTACAATTGAGACATTATTCCACCGCACGAAACAACACACGGACGGACACAGCGGAGGCACCACGAACGCCGGACATCAACTGAGGTTTATTCCACAAACGGGTGTTTATGCACGAAGGAGGCGCAGGACATAAATATATTCCGCGACCAGATAATGTCGGAAACACACACAGCAGACTCGTATGCCTTGCCACTCAAACTTAGCACATACGAGTACCTGCCATCGTCTACTTGGCTTAAAACACATGTTTTAATTGAGGACATCTATTTCGTTTTGGTGTAACGCCACAGAACGGCCACTGACGATGTTCGCTTTTTCATTATATTGCCGCAATGTTATCTTACTGGCGCGTGCCAGTCTCCCGAGCTCGCCACATGGCGGCGCCAGTGAGATAACATTGCGGCGATATGCACTAAAAGCTTGCAAATTTTATTGTCCTTTTCAGTCTTAAGTTTGAGTATCAGAAGAGTCTGGGAGAGACAAATTATTAACTACCAATCTGGCCATCCCAAGCTAATGAAAAGAACTCTAGCAAAAAATTGCGTACGGTTTCTTCTTGTCAAGTCATGCAAACAACATGTGCGTGACAGCATCCATGCCCAGATAAGCCGACTAAACAAGGCTGTTTTCCCAACAAAAACTGTGTCTTCCGTCGTGGAAAGCCTGACTGGGGACATGAATTTTGGTTGGCAGCACAAACTAGAAGAAAACGCCCGTTGAGAACGCCGACCTACCGTTGTGCCCTACTATACGAGGTATCACACCGTTTCCAGATGGTCGGCGACAAGTGCGGGTTGCGTGTTTTATCTTCAGTCCCGGAAACGTTGGAACGCATGCTCCGCATGATATATAAAGCCAAGACGACGCCTATGTACAACTTTCAGCACACCAATCCTCTCGATAAACGTGAGGTTGGAGCGGTTTACAGGATCGCATCGCCTGTGACAGACGGCACATTGTGTAGATGGGGCGCTGCCTTAACGAACACTTCATCGAGCATCGTTGGAGAGCTCATTCCTAAACTGGCGTATTTTATCTGGGTGACCACCTTCGCATTACTCATACAAGCGAGTATGCAGGGCGTCTTTGAAAATGAGACATGTAGTGCACAGTTTTAAGACTCAAACGAGCCGAAAAATGTTTGAATCATTTACTATATTTAAAACAAAAATGAGAAATGTGTCAGCGGCCCTTCTGTGATCCACGCAATAGGAAAATAGATAACCTCAAGGCAGATGAGTTGGATCAGAACAGGAGACGATGAAAGGTGCACTGATGTGGTAAATGGGAGTGGTATGGTACTCGCGCCTGCGGTGCATGTTTCCGAAATTATCACCTGGTCGCGGAATACATTTATGTCCATGCGCCCCCCTTTGTACATAACCGCATGTTTGTGGAACAAACCTTCACTGAAGTATGTGTCTCTTCTATCTTCGTTCATCCGTGTGTTTTTGTGTGCGTAGCCGTTAGAGACCGTTCTACATGACGTTAACACTAATGCAGGAAGCAATGCGTGCAGCTACGAATCGATGCGGCGCTAGACAACACTCTCATAATTACATTGCTTGCTACACAAACACACGCGGATGTAAATTAATGATTACATGCTGTCGTAGCTCAATTAGGTTCCACTTTGCACAAAATTGAATTGTCATAAGTTTGTGATGTCATCTTCTTAATGTACTGTTTCGGTCAGTTACTAAGCAATTGTTCTTGAGTTCGAGAACGATTGCTATATTATTTGACATTATATGCACTGTAAATAAAAATTACACTAAGCTTGCATTCATTTAAATGTGTTTCAACGCTTCGCATATGTTACTACATTTATTCCGAGTGTATTCTTAAATACGGAAAATAATTAAAAAATTTCGATCATCCTTGCTCAGTGAAACTTAGTGAAGTATATAGAGTGTCGGTGTTCTGTTCAGAGGTGTTTTTTACTCCCCATTGTTATATGTTGTGCACAATGTTTAAATTTTAATGCCTTCAATAAGAAACATTTTATACAATGGTTGTAGAACTAGCGAGACACAGCGGACCAAGCCGGTGCACAAGGGCACTCTTTTCTTACAGCAGTTGATGTAGCTACTCTAAATGATAACAGGCAAAATGTGAAAATCCGTCCACGTCTCCGATCTGCTGCTCCAGTGTTCCAAGACATGTCTGACATTGCTGGATTGCTCCTTTCTCGAATGCTGTATACAAAAATTATATATGGTTTGTTTATTTAATTACCCCCAGGGCCTAAGGGCATTACAGAGGGGAGCGGGGGTGAATTAAAAAAAGTAAAACACAATACAGCAAAAAAATAAAACAAAAATAAATGGTATTTATACAGTAAATAATAACGACTGCGCAACAAGATATAAAGATACAAAATCAGCAGCAACACAACCAAGCAGTGCATGGTGAACAAGCAAAAGCACGAAAAACGACCGCAAAAGTATGTCTAACATTGGAGCAAAAAAAGTTAGTAACAGCTGTACTAAAAGCAATGGCATCTGTGATTTCAGCAATGGCACGAGGAAGGCGATTCCAACTGTTAGAATTGTTTGGAATAAAGGAGTCATGGCAGTATTTGGTGCAACATAACGGAATTCCTACTTTGTGACGGTGATCAATGCGTGATGAAGTGTAGGACGATTGCGTTAGAAGTTTCTGTCTGAGATATGTATTATAGTGAAAAATCATAGCCGAAATACTTTTCTGTGTTCCGTTAGAAGAGGCAATGACAGGGAATATGTCATGGCAGTCACGCTAGAAGTGCGATAATAGCTAGACAATATAAAGCGAGATGCGCGATTCTGCACACTTTCTAGTTCAGTAATGAGTGAAACGACGCCTGGGTCCCAGACAGAAGCTGCATACTCCAGTTTTGGATGAACCAAAGTTTTGAAAAGGAGAAGTTTTAGTGCGCTAGTACAATGTGAAAAGTTTCTTCTGAGGGTTAGCATGATTAACTACGTGATGAACATGCAATTTTCATGACAAGTGATTAGTTATGTGAACACCTAAATATTTGTAGGAAGAAACAGATTCGAGAGGAGCAGTGTTGAGGTAGTACGATGGGGCTGATGTGCTCACGCGAATGATACGCATATGTTTACACTTGTTAGTGTTAAGCTTCATATTCCAACGCTGACACCATTCAGAAATGCTGTTAATATCGGATTGTAATATAGAAACGTCATGATCATTGTTAATTTTACGATAAATGACACAATCATCCGCAAAGAGTCAAATTGATGAAGTAAAGTTTGCCGACAAGTCATTTATGTATATGAGGAAAAGCAGGGGTCCTAAGACTGAACCGTGTGGCACACCGGAATCAACTGGGGAAAACATAGAGTCAGTATTATTTGCTGCTACGTACTGAGATAGATAGCAAGAAAAGAGTGAAGCCATGAAAGCACGTTAGCATCTAAGCTCAATCTGCTTAGTTTAAGGAGAAGTAATTCATGTCAGACTTTATCAAAAGATTTATCAAAAGGAAGATAGATATATCTGGCAGCTAGCCAACAGGAAGCTTTCTTTTCAGGTTCTTTCAGTCTGCACAGTTTAACGTTGCAAAATACACCACGTTTTTGAAGCGCACAGTGGAATCCTATAAATATTCCCGCAATCTCAGACTTTAATCGGTTCTGATATCTGTCAGTATGGTTGCAGCGTCATTTTATTCTGTATCAAAAGTTGGTCTCTGCGGCCGGAATGGAACCCCCACCCTGCGTTTTAGCTAAAAAACTCCTTAACCACTAAGCTATGTGGTCGAGACAGTATGTTTGGAAAAATAGCTGCATATTTGACGCCTTCGGGCAAATATTTCAGTAAGTTGTCATTGAAATAGGTATACGAACATCGCAATAACTCTTCGCTCCGCAATTCGTTTATCCAAGCTAAGATAATTAGTTTATACTCATTATTTAACAACAAAGAGCACAAAAATACACTTAGCGACCTCTCCAGTACCTATTAAAATTGATGATTTGGCATTACGTTATGCATTGTTAGCAATCTTTTTACTTACGAATAGGAACTCATCACTACAGCTAATTTTCAATACTAGGCAGTACATTGAAGTCTTATTGTCACTTATCGTTGCTGAGAGAGCTAGGAAGCAGGAAAGTATTTTTGGGATATTTCTAGCTCCTCTTTCCCGTCGAAAATTCATTCACTATGAAGGATGGACATCCAGACTAGGAACGGTTATAATTGGAGGATTTTCGGAAACTTTGCCGTGTTCTTGCTGCTATTGTTTTTCAAAATAATCTGAGCTCAAGAAGTACTGAATGTAAATAATCTTTTCAATTTACTGTTTCTAATAATTCGCTATGTGCAAAGGTGCAAGATATTGACTTCTAGCCCGGCGACAAGGATTGAAACGACTGCGCATTTGACGCCCTCTATTGGGCCTACGGCGCCATTAGGCGCGAAATATGTACATCGCAGTATTAATTTAATGTTGGTAACGGTACCAGATGGAGCCACTTGTCCAAAACGTAGTCGTCTACTTCGCTATTAGATCTTCGTGCTTGAAGGACCATTTTGTTTTTGTATATCCCACCCGTAAACTGCCACTTGTATTGCGAAGGCGCTATAACCTAATCTTACTTTCAATAACCGCTTGAAACCACTACTAGAAGGCCATCTTGTACAAATTACATCTTTGCACTACACGTCGATATATCCAGCCTGAACTGTATGTGTTACTTCTTCATCACATGTCGCTACTCGCTGTCCTGGGCAACAACCCAGGAGAGCAGGCGTAATTAAAGTTATGTTTCCTAACAACCAGTCCCATGTTTATGCCAACAGAACATGAGCTTGCATGCATGCATTCCTGCTGTAAATGGTATGGTTGTAGCAGGGATTAAACCGCCAGTCATTTCTAGTGCATATGTGCCACGTTCATTTAACGTTCAATAAGCTTATGGGGTTAATTAGCCGTGGTAATTTGTAATGTGGCACCTTTTTGCTTTATAATATCAGCTGGTTAGAGTAGGCAGCGATCGCAGTGAATGATCGCTGAGCAGTGGCAGAGATATAGGAAACACTGCTCGCAACTTAAACTGCCCCACTTGATTCCATTTTACAAATTTTGCGTTTCAACGAGGCGCGTTTCTCTCTTGATAGGCTGTTTGTAATGCTGTTTCGCTGAGGTTAGTTTAATCTCTAACAAAGGAATATTTGATCCGCACATTGGTTCAGAAAGTTAACGCCTTAGGGCGCACTACCGAGAAGCGTATTAAGAGCCTTAACTCACCCGGTGGGTTGATCTTAGCATCCGCACCCTAAAGAGAACCACAAAATTCGAGTAAAAGAAAATATAAACTTATATCTTCCATTTTACTCTAGATTACAACGCCATTTGCATATCGAAATGTCTGTACAAAAAAGAGAAATACCAAAATATCACATGTGATGCAATCATCAAGCTGTCCTGCTCCAGACAAGGAAATCGGTTTGTGCCTTTTCCTAGAAGCGGTAGTAACAGTTTTTATTCTGCCGTGCGTGACGTGCACCCAGAATATGAGAATATCGCAAGGCAGCGCATAAGCTGCGAGTTTTTATTTGTCGGGAGAGTACGGCCTGCCTCAACAATCGTCGTAGCCTGTTACCCTGCGTGTTAAGCTGCATAGCATTCTCGTGCTTTTTATTTCGTGTTGTCTACTTGCTGGGGAACTAACCAAACATACAGCCAGGCAGGAACCGGACTAATTTGGTGAATGCGGCAAGTTCGTTAGCGCCCCAGTACGAAAGCCTACACTAGGAACCACCGGAAACTTGTCCAAAGCATTAAAACCACAAAAACGTTTTAGATAGGATGAGAAAAATTGTTAAGGATGAATATCACGGAACTATCGAGTTATATAAAAACAATGGGGAAAGGTCTGTAAAACCTTCGACAAGGCAAACCGTACAGATAAGAAGTTAAACTGGTTGTGTAGAGCAATGAGATGAATTAGTGAAAACAGAGCCTTCACTCGCCTTCACTGACTCATAATCTTTTCCTATCTTGCTGTACCATCACTCTAATTTGATAAGTTGTTTTGGGAGGTCAGAACAACGTGACCATGCGTGGATAATTCAGAGTAAGACAGGTATAGGTTTCAGTCGTCCCTACCGGGAACTTCTTAGTGATGACGCTCCAACGCGCGAATATTGCCGACAATTCTTTAGGATTTGTCACCCAACAGAAAGCGTGCTGGTGCCTGGAACTGAACACTGGCTGATCATGAATTCTTGTTACGCTTCACCTCCAGAAAAAATTTGACACGAATTGGAACTGTCGGGTCCAAACAAAGCTACTTGGGTTGCGTAGCTTACCATATTAAACACTGAACCACCGGAGGGAAGGTGGGGGAGGAGGGGGGGGGGGGGGGGGGGGCTTTCAGTCATTATATCCAGGTTAAAGTCGGGTACGAAAAACTTCATTTGGTGCGTTGCACCGAGATAACATCAAGGACCTGTGGCTCTGAGATCATGCGCAGCACAGTAGCCAGTTTTATATGCCCCGGTGAACCTTCTACCATTTCATCCTGTGGATACCTGATAGTACTAAACGTAAAGCCTCAACTGCAGGTTAACTTGCTTGAGCACAATAGTCGCCTTACAGACCATAAACCCAAAAAAATTTGTTAGCAGCGCCCTTACAACCCTGATAAGCCAGTAAGAGCCTTGATGCGAACACCATGAATAGCTACTATATAATTCAGCACATTTAATCCAAACAGTCACCAGGAAGCTGTAGCTGCAGTCCCCCTGCAACAAATCACCTTTATTACTAGCGTCAGTTTACCTGTGACCTTGGGGGAAAATATTGAACATTATGTCGCTAAAACACATTGCTTGATACAATTCCTCAAACCTGTGTCAGTGAGAGTGTTTTGTAAAGCTTCTTATTGCCTCGAGGATGGCACTATACCTCCTATAGAGGGGTGAAAATTCAGTCTGTTTTACAGAATTTGGGTTCATTTTGTCAAATCATCGTTCAGTAGAAACGTTTGTTTTCAAACACACTCTCTAGAACTCACTTGGGGGGTCCGGACACAACAGAATTTTTAGCAGAATTATACGTATATGTGGTAAAGACCACACTCTACACACGCTGCCGTAACTCAATTGGCCCATGAAGGACAGACTGATTGGTAGAAATGTTCGTGTGCTAACTTTGACAATAAAACGCTCTGGATGAGTCTCAGAAGCTGTGAAGTATGCCAGAAAAAAGGTGGTGCCGAAAGTAATCGACTTTAGTTAAAATATTATTGGTCGAATATTTAGGAGAATCACTTAAGGTGGAGTAGATTGGTAAGAATGGTTTTGGTCGAATATTGAAAGGAATCCCCCAGTTGGAGTAGATTCGTAATAGGAGTGTAATTACTCATTGACGTCCACCTAAGCGCAGCCATAGAGGTAAAAAGGAAAGCTATATAGCTGTCTCAGTAATTTCCTACTAAAAAAAACAATTTGCCCTGGTCCAGGAATCGATATTTAACTATTAAGCTTCACATACACTTTCCAGGGCTTCGCTACCTATTGTGAAATTCTGTTCCTTTCCGAGGCTGTCTGCATATTGATTCTTAAATGTCAAAGATTCAATAAATATCTGGTGAGAAATAAAGGGATTCAATTTTCTTTTTACGTGATGAAAGTATTACGAGTTATGATGGAGCGCTTAGTGAACTCGCGCGACATTGCGCTGCGGACCATGTCCGAGCTCAACCAGGTGACGTATTTACAAGGCCTATTTACATATAATAAATGAAGAACCAGGGCAGATAGAACTTCATGATGCTGACGATATTCACTGTAGTGCGAGGGAGTGTTTTGCAGTAGGAACTTGGTTAAGAAGCGCACTTCTCTACTGGCGATGTTAAACGACCATGAATATAAATTCGGCTTAAACATCCCCTTCAGTACATTCGTAGAAACGTGATCGGCGGTCATAAGACCGTTTACATGAAGACAGCACTTCGTACGATGAATCTGTGCAACTAAGCTACTCTCGCAGTATGCAGTCCATCTTCTGTTCTCGTATAGCATGGCGGCTTTAAGCTGACGCAAAAAGTCAAATAGGTCCTAGCTAAACAACTCACCACTAAAACGAGTGTGAGTAGTACAAATAACACATAGGGGGCGAGCCTTAGCCACATACCACTCCGGAGCTGTGGTAGACGGTCGCTTGGAGGTTGAGGAAAATCTCGTAGAGCCATTCCGATATTTTTTTGTGATGTGCGTGATGGTGTATGCGGCGCCAAGTGCTACGAACCACTTTTACTAAGGTCTTTGCAGAGGAAAGCATGCGGCATTAGATCGTAAGAGACACTAAGACTTAATCGAAAGATGCTGGACAATAAAAGGGAACATCGCTATTTACAGTCTACATATTGAAAATCGGCGAGAACGTTTTAATAGCTATGCTACATCGAAGCTTTATCCTTCTTTTGCTAGTGTTAGTTAAAGGTGAGTATCAAAGGCCCGGTTGAAGGCGAACAGTCGTGCCTAAGCATCCATTGAATGTTTGACACGGCAGTAAGTTGTCAAGGTTTTTGTTCCATTGACATGTATTTACACGCCGAGGACATTGGTAGAGGCCGTGGGCCATAGGGCGTTTATATTCGCTTCGTTAAAAGAGGTTAGGTATCTCATCAGAACTACTTGAAGCACGATAGCAGGACGAGTCTACAGCTGATCTATAGTAAATTTTAAACCAGGATATATACTAGCGGTTAAATATTTTAAATTCTTTATTCAAGCTAAAACAGCCTTTGAAAAGTCCATGCTTAAACTGGGCTCTTCTGTCCGAATAAACAAGGCAAGACATATCAAGTATAGCCCCTGGGGGCAAGCTTCATTAAACACGCCTGTGTTTTTTTTTTATTCAATGATAACGCACACAAAAAGTGGCATTCCATTATCAAAGTTGTAATTGACGTGCTATGTTCGGACTTTTTGTTATATTATGTTCAGTTTTGACATTTCATTTTATTCGCTTTAAACAGACAGGTAATCCACCAAAAATGAGCATAGTTACTTGTTCAAGCTGTGATCTGCTGGCTCACAACATTTATAGCAGTCGCTTCAGAAGTCTCTGCTTGAGGCGCTGTTTCTGCCCTATGTTTTAATTAATAACTGTATATATTAACCATGATGCGATCAGATTTATACCCAATGATTGTAGTCATGAGCAACCGCTTTCCCGTATGTTGAGATTATTGTGGTGTGGGGATATAATATCGAAATTTTCTGTTGGCCTTCAAATAGAGTTACACCTAAAAATATTGCCCGCTTTTCTTGACCTTTCCCCAGTTAAAAACAATTGCAGCCTTCGTAAGACTCGACGGTCTGTGCTAACAGATGATGTTTGCGATATGAAGCGATATATGAAAAGTAGCGCGAAATGAAGTTTATTATAGATTCCCCAATTTCATTTACAGCTGGCTTGCCACTGACGCATGACTTACGGTTAATCATGATTTCAGACTTGTTTCTGACGTTCCCGGTCTGCCAATATTGTTACATCTACATTTGCAAGCAAATAGGATAAATTTAGAATATGCTTCATTAGCAATGTCACCACATATTGCTCTACACATTTCTGCAGGAATATTCATATAGTCCTTGCTAAAAATGCATCTTATTACTTGGTATGTATTTTATAAAGTTTATATAAGGCCACAAAGCATTTAAAAAGCAGCGACATTTTATTTTAAGCAGATTTTTCTTATGACTTATGTTGATGTACAAAGCGGTATTATTATTTTCGAAGGAAGGTTATACTTTCATAGCTCCTTAACATTACTTTTGTTATATACCGACGAAAGTTCGCAGAGCAAATGTTCAGGTTAACTTGTGTTAAAGTGTCGTCGAAAAGGGTAATAAAGTTTTCAATTTCTTGATAGCTGATAATTTTGTTATGATAATTAGGCCATGGATACATTAAAATTAAGAATAACTTTATTACAGTTCTCCAGTGAAATGAATAAGTGGTCTCTGCTCACATCTCAGTTGGTGGGAACTGCTGCCGAAGAATAAATTTGCTCAACTATTCAAATAGGGAATGTTGCTCTTGCATCACGCCGAATTCGCGAGTAGCTACACTAATGTAGATTTTCACATCCATGAACGGAATTTAAAAGTACTTGTCCATAGTAGTTGTTTACGCATTACAAATTGAGGAGTCAACGAAATGCTCGAGTTTACCCAACAATTGTTTATTTTTTTCGCGGTCATTTATATTTTAGGCCTATTGAAGCTTTTCTCATATTAACGCTGAGCACTGCTGCTTCAGGGGAAGAGATGATATTCAGATGAATTTACACACACAGTACTTCGCCAGTTTAAGCGAATGATAACGTCTTCGTTCGCGATTATGTTCATTCGTACTTACGATTAGACGACCTAAGTGAGCAATTGCTGTTTTTAATTCTGTACCTTTATTATAACAGGGGCTTTGTGCTGGCCGTCATAGGTGATCTCTCCCTTAAGAAGTATGAAAGAAGTCAAGACTGATTGTTGCAGGTTGGAAAGCGACCGGATAGAAATTTATTTGTAGTGTGCATTAAGATGGAAACAGAGAGCTTGGATAAAGTTTGGCATACTGTGGATTAACAAACCGACCCGAGTAAGCACAAAATATTTGGTGTATTAATGTGTCGGTTCCATTAAAGATTTCGCCATATTGGGGAGATTATCAAATAATTTTATTATGGGGTCATGGTTGGCTGCCGTTTGTCATATTTTTATTACCGTTTAGTTGTTAACCATATACGCCATTGCATGTATTCATTTTGATGCTCTGATTAGGAGAACAGTTTGGCCTGTTTTTGGTTAAGTAGACCTGAAAAGATCTTCGAAGTTGTAGAAACTATGCGTATAAGTGTCGTCGCATAGCAAGAACAAAATATTTTTCATGTCTGCACAGACAAATCTCATGATGATGCTTTATTTTTATCGCTGATGTTGACGATTTTGTAAGCAACGTATGGTTTAAGATCAGAGGCAAGTGACTTTTTATACTGCGTTTAACATTGTCGCTGCACCACATGTTGTTGCTAGTTTGATCGGCACATGGAAATGTCGCTGTGCGATCTTTTTTAGTAAATTTGCTAGGTTGTTGAGTGACATGTTACGAATGCAGTTTAATTTTTTTTTTACTATGTTGTATTTCTTGCCCACAAACGAAGTCTTCTGGAGAAGCATAGGTTTTTCCGCTCTCTTGCAGGCAGCTAAGCCCGAAGATCACCAGTTACCACCAATAGCCTTTCCTCGCGCTATGGCTTCGATTTCTTAAGCCAAGATCACCTTCCAAATCAGAGTAACGGTGAAGCCAATGGCTTGAAGCAACGATTAAAATTTTATTTGAATACAAAACTTGGTGTCGGTGACATTGCTGACTGCAGTCTCGTTTAAAAGCTATGTACACTTTGAATTCATGCGGATGGAAAGCTCGATACGGCGCTTTTTCCTAGCCAAAGATTACATGTTAAACTTCGGGTCTGAGCGAGTGTTTTGATTACTGATGGACCAGAGCAGTGGCAGTTGCCAGTGATAAACAGCATGAGCAGAAATTGCTACGTCTAAATATGTTCTCGTATTTCAGTTAGTGCCTTTTAATCAGGGACGAGAAAATATTATTCAGCATCGCATGCGAAGCATTAAACAAAGGCACACTCAACGGAAGTGAACATAGTCCACAGTGATAAACAACTCCTTCAGGAACTAAGGTTAAGCTGTGCACCTTTAAAGTTAAAATAATTTATGGTTTTTTATTCCACAAATTAGGTTGATTCATAAAATATTTCTCTTTCATCCCTAAGGCAGGTGTTCGAATATCACTAGGAGCCAATTGTTGTTTTCTTCTTCACACATATTACCTTCTAGTAGAATAAATATGCGGCACAGTCTAGCAGCACATATTGTTAGGAAAAGTATTTGGTCCTGCCATCAGGGTTCGCTTTTTTGCCTACGATTATGGACGTCATCTAGGGGTTCTATTTGTTGCTTTCTTTCTGCAGACGGCCTTTTTTGACGAACCTGCCGCGGTATAAAAGCTTTTACGGCGCTCGAGTATTTACCTCAAGAACACCGGGCCGTATCAAGGCCGTGGAGGTAACTTTTCATTGCAGCCAAAACGCAACGCCTCCGCGGAATGTTAGACATCATTTCTTGTCAATGACCCGAAATTGTCAATAACTATGTTGCACTCTGCTATGATTTTTTATAGCCCTAGTCACTTTTGGGTTTTAAACCTTATAAACCACACACCTGTTATGGCAAACAGAACTAAATGTTCTTCACGGAAGCTTTGCGCGAAACTTAAGAACTAAACGAAGTATTTTCATGTTTTTGTATGCCATAACTTATGTACTAGTCTTTGCCAGGACGAACGCCCCTTGTTGAAACGTGCGCTCGGCTGGCGAACTGAGGTTCTCATTCAACCCGTGTTCAGTGTTCTGTCATACTGCGTAATCGTCTTTTTTTTTCTTGTTCTACTCTATCAACTATTATTGGAAGCATAGTATATCATCTATAAATGTTGACTTCTACCCCCAGAAATTAGTATGGCCTCGTACTATACGTTATTTAACGTGGTAGAGGACACCATTGTCATCACCAACGTTTATACACAGTGTATTTTACGACACGTGCTAATGTTTTCAGATAAAGAGGCACGTTTCCCGCCGTAAAGCAGGACAATGCCATGACACTCCCCCTTTTTGGTGCCGAGGAAAGAATTATTTAGTTCCTGTTCATTATACCTCCTAATATATAATAATATAATATATCATTAGAATTGTCTACCAGCTAATCACTAGAAATGTTTTTCAGGAGTCTTTACAGCCAGTGCAGCTTTCGTTTGATTCCCCTAACCCAAAAAAAAAAGAAATACTTTTCCGACTGAACGTTTCTCTGGTTTAATCTGTAATGCATGTTGTGCTTTCAAGCGATTAATAGGCCACTGTTAGCTACATCATTATGTGCCCAGAAGGAGGTATAAAGATTGGTTTGTTCCCTAGAACTTGACAATTTCTTGGCGTATCAACTGGTTTAAAATATCTGAAGACACTGATTCCATGAACAAAAGAAGTCTGAAATAATTTATTTCAAGGAGACAATTCTGTTGTGGTAGTAACATTGGGAGGAAGGGATTTTAGTTCTTTTAGAGGTGTGTTATCTTTTTCTCTTAATTTTTGAATAGCATGCAAGAAGAACAAAGGCTGTCTCTCCGTCACATCAGTGAGTTTATTTCCTCTTTTCTCAATTTTCCTTTGTGTTCACTTTGTTCAGTGTCCAATACGACGCTAGGATAATATATTTTATTTACACATATGAAGTGCGTGCGGGACTTTTATATTCCTAGGGTAGGTTTAAGAATATGTAGCTTATTACTTTATTATTTTGTTCTTTCAGGCCGCAGTTTACACTGTTCCGAGAGATTCAGTCTCTATAGGTAACAATATCTGATTCTTTTTCTTTGAAACGTGTGCAGCACACACGCTGGCCATAGATGTGCCATCTGTTCAGACATGCCTCACAACTCAGCGAAGTGTATTGTGTGTCTTTTTGTGCACCTCTCTAATTCTGGATAGTGTTTCCTTGTGAAGGGAAAACAGCCTTTTTAATATTTGACCTGATAGGTGGATTCAACGAACCAGTATAAGTTTTGTTGCTTACAGTGAACTGGTTAGGTAATTTATGTACGGTTTCACAGAGGGCACGCCATTCGGCACCAAATACGAACGCTAAGTGTGGTACCATTGTTGCTTTACCCCATTTTATTTCGATACCCGCCTGTCCGCAGTTTTTAGTTAATTTCAAGGGCAGTTATAAATTTGGCAAAGTCTATATATTTGATTCGTAGCTCTACCCAACTCCGTATTGTGCTCATATGCTCTTCGTGCTTTTCGTCAGTGTTCAATTACAATGTCATATATAGAAAGGCAACAACCATGGTGACAACACACGTTTAATGTTTAGGCAAAATTAAGAGGGTAATTTTCTTATATCTTACGATTAGCATATTGCTTCGGGGTGGAGCAGTAATGGCCATATGGACTGAGGGTTTCTCAAAAATATTGTTTTTACACTCCATTGTGTCACCTTGAACTAACGAAAGTGTTTTGGTAGCTAAGGTATTTTCAATACAGGTGCAAAACCGAGCTATTTCCAGCTTTCTGCAAGGTTCCTCATTTGTTTTTTTCCATAGAGAATACGTTGGGGGGGGGGAGGGGGGGGGGGGCAGATGTTCTGTACTTGTGACTCAGACACGCAAATAGAGCTTGTGTAATGGGTCCGAGTGCTTTATATATGACGAACTCGCCGATATAACAAAGAAAGGCAGGTTATCTGATGGTTAGTACTAGAATGCACATTACAGCCTCGCGAAGAATGAGAGGAGGAAATACGCTTCATCCAGTCTGTCTTCTTTCTCGTCCTTTGTATTTCCCGTGGTTCAACTGCGCTTGTAGATCTCGAAATTCAATATAAAATGCAGCTATAATATAAACTCGAGTGTGCAACAAAGGAATGGATTTGAAATATTTATTTATCTCCAGACTCCCAGTGTTTCTCTGAACGAATATGGACATTGCAAAATGATTGTAAAGCTTGTATTAGGGTACTGATGCGTGGCATAAACGCTAGTTTTTAATAAATGTTATGTCCAATGGGTTGTGTTCATTTTCATAGTTTATTCAGTTTCATATACCTTCATGATTAGTTTTGTCTGCATGCCTAGCTTTAAGAGAAAACGAAATCGCCATTGTGTTCTCTGGAAAGACGGGTCTTTTTTTTCTTCCCATTTTGCTTAATTGTATATTGGTATCATGACGTTGCATTTGTATCATGACGTTGATATATTACAGGACATACAATATGCCTCTGGACAGTCGACGTGCACTGTGCACATAAATATATTTCGTTGCTTGTAGAATTTGCTCTTGAATGGCGTGAATGAGGAGCCTCCCTAGGTCGTGCCCCCCTGAAAGGATGATGGATGCTTGGTCTAAATGGTGCATGATAGTTCTTGTAGACTCACCCACCCGAAAATTACAGCCTCTTCAAGGAAAGGGCGCAGCTGATGTGGGATAAGGGAATCACATGCCCCCCGGCAACCAGGGTCTCTACTTCCGAATGGATGGTCTCGTGTTTCACTCAGCGAATCCAATAAAAGAAATGCTGCTTTTAGAACTTCCGCTGTTAAGAGAGAACCTGCAGTTGGGAGCTTTTCCCAAAGACCGTGTTATATATCGGGCGAAGGAGGGAGAAGGCGTCACACTTTCGGTGGGATAGTAAGTGCGGTTTTGGCATTATTGGTTCATGTCGCGTTCGCGGAGGCACCTGCATCAATGCAGTGCGCCGAATCACCTAAGTCACGCGGTCCGAATCGCACGTGTGGTGCGAGTGGCAGCACAGCCACGTGCGCAGGAAAGAAAACAAGGCGACTGATAAAGAGGAAATATAGAAATATATAATTCTAATTTATGAAAAGCGAAATAGCTTCGTAACGATTATTTATAGATCCATGTATGGGACTTCTTTCAGATTTCATACTTATTTCAGGTTCTAACATGTATATCTCAACAACAGACGTAATAAAGTGCCTCAAAACTAGATCATTGTTTAATATAAGAAGATTCGGAATAACAAAAAACTAATATATTATCTTCATGGATTACAACAGTGTGCTCACAATTCGTCCCTCAAATATACATATTCGACCGAGGGGAATTAAGAGCTCTTGAACAAATTACAATTTTTGATGTTAAAGTCTCCTTATATTTGAGTTCATAGTTCCGTGCTGAAAATGTCCACTAAGCTCTCGTTGTAAACGCATTCATTATCGCAAAATGCTACATTTCTCCCAGCATAGTTAAGCTGAATTTACGTACAGCTTTATTTCATTCAGGTGGGTGTAGCTGACAACGAAACACAATTTATATAAATCTTCCGTTTCGAAAGGAAACATTTCTCAAATATGCTTAAAAGCCACAGATCTTACACTGTGCACTTAATCTGTACATATTTATTCAAACATACCCAATGCATGTATACCGAGATTTTCCTCTTGCATCACCCTTCTCGCCACTTATACAAATAATCTGCCCCTTTGTGCAAAACTAACATTCTAAACACATGAGAAGGAGACAAATGATTTATTTCCCATTTCCTCATTCTTTACAAGCTGCAATCCTAGCGCCGAAATATTGCGTCCATTTTAAAGATGTTCAGTTCAGGCGCTCAGTCGTGTCCGACTCTTCGTGACCCTACGCACCATGTCACGCCACGCTTTCCGATCTCTCACTATCTTCTTAACATCACATAGCTTCATCTGCAATGCCTCGAGAATGCCATCTAACCATCGCGTTCGCTGCCTACCCCTTCTCCGGCGACCCTCAACCTTCCCCAACATCAAATCTTTCTCCAGCGACTCCTCTCTTCTCATCAGATGACCAAAGTAGCTGAGCTTTAACTTTAGAATTTGACCCTCTAATGAGCAGTCAGGGTTTATGGTCGACAATATCGACTGATTTCATCTTCTGGCAGTCCATGGAACACTTAAAAGTCGTCGCCAGCACCACAATTCAAACACGTCAATTCTTCGGCGGTCAGCCTTTTTCACAGTCCAACTCTCGCATCCATACATCACAACTGGAAAGACCACAGCACGGGTTATACGGATCTTGGTTGGTAGACTAATGTCTCTGCTCCTTACTAGGCGGTCAAGGCTAACCATTGCTCTCTTTCCCAGAAGCAGGCGTCTCCTAATTTCATGGCTGCAGTCTCCTTCCGAGGTAATCTTGGCGCCCAAGAACAGAAAATCTGTCACAGCTTCCACTTCTTGTCCATTGATGCTCCAGGACTTGATAGGGCAAGACGCCATGATCTTCGTCTTTTTAATGCTCAGTTTAAGCCCAAACTTCTCACTCTCTTCTTGTACGCGCATCAGAAGTCTCTTGAGTTCCACTTCACTTTCTGCCATTAAAGTGGTATCATCCGCATATCTAAGGTTGTTGATACGTTTTCCAGCAATCTTCACTCTAGCTGAAGACTCGTCCAGACCGGCCTTCCTCATGATGCACTCTGCATATAGGTTAAATAGGCAGGGCGACAGTATGCAGCCTTGCCTCACCCCTTTCTCAATCGGAAACCAATCAGTAAGGCCATGCCCAGTTCTGACTGTGGCCTCTTGCCCTTCATAAAGGTTCCTGAGGAGACAGATGAGGTGAATTGGAACTCCCATCTCTTGGAGAGCTTGCCACAATCTGCTGTGATCTACGCAGTCAAACGCTTTAGCATAATCAATAAAGCAGAAGTAAATGGGTTTCTGGAACTCTCTTGCTTTTTCCATGATCCAGCGAAGGTTGGCAATTTGGTCTCTATTTAAAGATGTACACGCACACAACACTGCTTAGACTAATACTGATTTGCGCCTGCTCGTAATATCAAGTTCTTGCTCCATAATGTGATTGTTTGCTGTTTGCAATTTCCCACAGAAATGTCTGCGCACTGTTCCTCGCAATTTGTGTCACTCCTAAAGAAATGCGATCATTGTAAATAATATGCCAGCTGTTTAATCCTATAATGTGGTATTTATTATACAAAAATATTTGCATTTTTTTGTGTTCGAAGGGCTAGTTTCTGTTTCCTGAAGGCTTCGTCAAGCTGTTAATTTCGAAATTTCATCACAGTAACCCAACAAAAGATCAAGCAAAGGAGGATAGACTTTAGTGACAACTTCGCCACATAAGTGACCTCCCGTTTCGTGATGCCAGTTTCTTGCACCAGGGAACGATGCCTTGGCAGCGCTGCGAGATAATTTTTGTGAAAGTGCAAAGCACAACACTTGCTACTTGTTTTAAGAAATCAAATGTAACAAATGACAATAAACCCAGTTTAACAAGTGCCTGCTAAAATACATCTGAATTCAATCCTCAAATGCGCATTTGTTTAAATTTGATTCCCTCTCTGCGACGTACTTTATTTGGGGTTCCTTTGGCAGTTATGCCATGCATATAGGCGGATGGTTCCCCCTTTTACGTAGCTCTTTCAGAAATAACTGGAAACATTATTACTCGGCATTTCATGCCGTATTGATCGAGAATAAAATGGCGGCTGAGACAGGCTCGTATATTTTTATTGTAGTAGTTAGCAAGGTAAATCATAGTGGGCATGAAGAAGCGATGCGCCCAGACATCTCCAACGTCGTTCGAGTCACGCAGCATACATGGGTGCCCCTGCATTTGCAAAAGAAGTTTCCTTAATCAGGAACCGTTGAACACCTAAAGAGCTACCCACATTTGGTTGCTTTGCACTAGATCTCGAAATGCCATTGCTAACGCGAATGCTTTATTGAGGGCATGTTCCGTTTCAGGACAGGTTCTTTTTATACTTAGCTTCCTTTCACGCTGTTCGACTTTGGTGGTTGTGGATCCTTTGTGTTGGGTTTTGGTGCTTGTATCGGTCGAGTAACGATTTCTTTTAATGCGCCTCCTTTTAACTTACACTGTCGTATGATTAAAGTTTAAAGAACGCAATGCCTCAAGGTAAGCACTCAAATCATTTTAAGAAGTTCAAATCCTCATTACTAGGTTACTTCAGGACAAAAAGCGCTAAACCTTTAACTAGTAGCATTACGCGGTTTGAACCTTCGATTCAAAACTCCCTGAAGTCAGTTATTCCTTTTCCTTTCTAGTCGGAGATCATAAATATTCCCTACTGTGCCCTACATTTAATAATCTGTTACAATATTTAACGTTGGTTGAACACTCTGTGTATGGCGACATAAATGGGCCTTATGAGGCACGTAGGTTTTATTATTACCGTAAGCCTATAATGCAGGCAAGCAGTGACACTGAGTCCATATGTACCTGTACGCAGTTTCTTCCATTGTTTTGGACGAGAGAGGGCTCTTTTGATCCAAGGCACGTATGAAGAGACCCGAGCAAAGATCTGTGTTGCTTGTTTGCCTTCTACGCAGGAAGATGCACCCGTTATCACCCCGACTTGTATGGACTTTCTGTTGGCGGTCAGGAGAGACACCGGCCCACCAGAGTCACCCTGCAAGTGCGCGGAGATAATTGTTATGAGCTCTTTAAATAAATTGTCCTTCATTACATTGTTGTTTAAAGGTTTCCTAACGATGCACATGAATGCAGGATTTCACCGTAATGACAACTGCTCGATCAATGATGAAATTAATTTAGCAAAGAAAAAATTGGCAGTGGCTGAACTCAGCAATGCCAAGATGTCAAAATGCGAAAGCAGTATTATTCGTGGGTGAGATCGAATCGTTTCTCTGTTGTTCTTCTCGCACCTTCTTCTTCGCCGTCTTGCGTCATCGCTTTGCAAGTCTCTGTTCTCACTCTTCGGGACTTCCGATCCCTCGTTGAGCTCTACCAGCCTAATGTTTCTATGTGCCGCTTCTTCACGGCGACCGATGTCGACGTGATAAGTAGAGTCGGCTTGTAGGCGAGCACAGCGAGCGATTGCGCAAAGTGTTGCTACCTCATTCATAACATAGCACTACAGACACTGACAGACTTACAGACTACAGCTTTTGTCGGGGTATGTATACCCCTTATATCGGTGTGCGATGTAGAAGGAGCGAAGCAGCAGCAGAAGAATGGAGCGTCATTCATTCTGTGCACCTCACGTGCGAAGAAGAAACGGACGGGGAGCATGCTGCGCGCCGCGAGAGACGTTGAAAAAGGTCGGCTGAAGGGCGAACTACGGCGTACGTGAAACATTCCGCAGCTAGCCCAGTGAAGTTTTCGCTTCCTAATGTGTAAGTGATGGCAGAAATAATAATATTCAGTAGATACATCAGAGGCTTCAGACTGTCCGCCTAGAAGCCGTTCTGAATTCCTAGGATTCGGGCAGCGTGTTTGGCGAGAGCTCACAGCCTAAAAGGCCTCTCGTGCTCCTCTGATCCCTTTCTTCACGACTGTACTGTTATCGCGAGAAATGCGCTTCATATCAGCCGCAAAATTATAGAAGCCGCCCACATTTAAATATACGAGAAGATTGTGTAATTAGTAATTCGGAGTAAATAAATCGTCCTTTACTAATTTAGAAGCTTTAATGTTTCAGATTCCTGGATTCGTGTTTTAGTTCTTATTGGCCCTTTCGACCCTTTTCGTCCTGAATTTAACGGCCTTTCAGAGACAATGCTTCACTTGTCTCATGAGTGGTGTGCGCAGGGGTGTGTCAAACGAGACACGTGCAAAGCCAAGCCAACACGAGCCACATAACAAGGTTGACAAGAATTTAACATTTAAGAATAAATAGTTCACTGTAAATTGAGCTCCTACTCACCTGATCACCAATTGAAGGCGCTAACCAACGCCTGGCACGCTTGAAACGTTAATTGTAATAGTGTTGTAATAGTGTAATTGTAATAGAAACCTAATAGTGTTTCTGTCGTCTCCGTGGCAGCGTAGGTGCGCGGCGACGACGAATTCACCTTGTTCTCAAGAGAGAGCGTGATCGGCGGCAGCCGAACGTTAACATTGCCGCGCGCCAAGAGCGCGCCATTGCTGGGGAAGGCTGCGGAAAGTATTTCGCCTTATCGCTCTCAAGGGATCCTAAGTGACGCAGGTGACTTTGAAAGTGCCAGGTACTTTCGCAAGCTCTTAGCGGCAGGCTTCAGCGAGATGACAGAACGAACAAAACACATTACTTTCATTCGCAAAGTGGGGCAGAAGTGCGAAAAAAAGCCGATGGTTTAGCTTGATTTAACTTAGGCGGTAAATGAAATATTAGTGACTAATGGTTACACGTGGTAAAGTTCTTTATTTGGAGAAGAAGAAACCGGTCAAATGTAGCAAGAAGATTCGGAAAACGCCAAGAGTAACAAAGCGGGAAGCAAGAAAATTTGGAAGTAGCCAAGAAGAAGACCACAGATGCAGAAAAGAACACAGGGCTCAAGCGATGCTATGGCATGCGCCTGGGACGGTGGCTATGGCTTTACATGGTGTAGTGAAGCTTTCGCTTCAGAAGGCACGGCCATATGCATAGCTCCTGTTTGTTGTGATGGTCTGTTTAGTCAAAGACATGCTATACAACTGTCAGCAGTAACAATCGCTGCTCCTTCATAGCAAAGAAAACCAAAGCAATGCTACATTAAGATCTTGAATGACTAAATTCATAAAAAAATCTAATTAGAGTATATGTTCAAAATGCATTATGGTTTCAAGCTGTTGAGTCTCGATTCTGTGATTTGGAGCTGCGTCTTTCGTTCCTGGTTGCCCTTGGGGACCCTTCATGTCAGTTGAGTGAAATCAGACTTCTTATCGGATTATATAGAAGGTGTTAACACGCTTCTTAATGATATTTAGAGGTGAGGGCAAAGTAACAAAGATAATATTGTCCCGTTGGCAAAAAGACGTGTGAAGGCCGCAGAGCCGGTAACACACAGAGCCGTTGTTGGCGTAGCCCGGTATGTCCTGCTTTTGTAACCTATCTGAGTGCGCGGCAAATGATCCGCTAAGTACATAATAATCGTCCCCAGTACCCACGAAACGGTTACGGGGATGCCGTCAACTGAAAGCTCTATATCGGCTGGCGGTGGCATCACGCTGCAGTAATGTCGAGGTGTCCGGTCTCGGATGTGATGCATCCATGTGGTGCGTTGTTGTAGACAGGTAGTCGGGCTACGAATAAGTTTGTTGGGTTGTCGGCATGTTTTAACTTTGTGCGGCTGTGTAATCGCTATGATTTTCTCTGTGTTCGCCGTCGGTGAAGTGGGTTGCTTTGTTTAGGGGTAGTGTATTATTCATCGCTGAGCAGCCACACCTCCAGAGGATGCTGTACCTAGTTTACCCGAAAGTGTTTTCCAGACTGGTCCCGCAGCAGCGAGGAATCGTAGCGGTGAGGAAAAGGTATTCTGTTGCGCTTGAAAAAATCCAAGTTATAAAGATAAACTGCCATCTTCAGTGGGCGCTCACCCAGCAGCGGAGAGCGAGCACCGAAATGAAACCCGCGAAGACCCGTCTCTTTATACGCGCAGCAACGCCAGACATGATCAGCTTCGCCACGAAGGTAGCATAGCGGTCTGTACTCTGAGGTGTTTCAAATGCCAGTTCGGCGGCGCCTGGTCGCCGGATGAAAATGAAATAGAAAGGTTTTATTCGGGGAGCGGCCGGTACAAGTGCTGGCACGGGGTGTTGGAGGCGGCAGAAAATGGCTTGCGACGGCAGCTTAACTCATTGTAGGTGGTCCTGGAGGCGTTGCAAGAAGCAGCAGGAGCCCAATTCTTGTGGCACGCCTTCAGGAACAACATCAGCGATCAGTGCAACATGCAACTGTGTCAGCACAGGCAAGTTTTGCCAGCTCTTCACGCTCAATGGCCCAACATCTTACGCAGTGTGTCTCTTGATGACATGGTGGTTCTCTCATTAAATGTGCACAGCACTGACACAGTCGTGCACTCGTACTGCCAGGCTCTCTCGATGGAAGTTGATTTTTTGACGAAAGCATCCACGGTCACAGGCGGACTACGAACCAGGCCGGAGAAGAGCTATTCCTTCACACCCCTTATCAGTAACCACTTTTTCCCTTTTCCGACATGTTCGGATCTGGGCGAGGTAACAGTAGCTTAATCTCCCCCGCGTACATCACAGATTCGTCTGGATGCTGGATGCGATTCTGCAGAAGGTTGGCCGTTTCTTTCCGGAATGTGCTAATAAATGCCTGCTGCAATTCTGTTTTGAGCAGGTCCCATGTTTGCGGGCGAGATTCATGGTATACGTACCAGGTCCTCGTCGAGTTCTCCTGGCCAAAGTACATAAGGCGCATCTCCGCGTTAGTGTCTTAGACATTGAAGGTGGCCAGCCGGTGGAACAGGCTCAGCCAGTTCTCGGTGTCTTCATGGTGAAGACCATGAAAACAAGGGGTCTCACTCGTGAAGCTGTACAGTTTCAGCTACCGCTTGTGTGTTCATAGTGACAGTGTGTGTGCTTGTAGACCGTAGATCAGAAAGCGGGACGAATTCGGGAGGTAGACCACGTAATCGCCGGCTGCTCTGGTGAACAGGGATGTCTACCCTGGGAGTTTGTCCCTAGCTTCAGTCGCAGCCTGAAGGGAGCGTTCGGTACATGAAAGATTTACCCAGTACGGCCCCACCAGATGTCACGTTGGCAAAAATACGTGTGAATGCCGCAGAGCCAGTGACACAGAGAGCCGGTGTTGGCGTAGGCCAGGGGCATCCGGTCCGGGCTCGAGACGGGTACTTCGGCGCTTTCTTCTCCTGATCGTTGACCTCTTCACACTGGCATCAATATTGCAGATTTAATAAGGAATGGTAGGCCTAATTAGAGAACAAGCCCCGAGCTCATACGACTGGCGGCTTTGCTACATTACCTTGCTTATTGGACAACAAGGATATAAAGTAGCTCTAAATGTCATTATCGCCCACACCGTGACTCGGCTGCCCGAGCAGATGCGGCCGCGTGTTTAAATTTTGGCGTGTACATTCCATGTTTACGTGGTCTTCCCGATCAACTTCGTGCAATAATGGAAGTTGGCGAATGCGGTTATGCACAGTACCAGTAATTGACTATTTTATACACCCGATACGAGGCTGCAGATGACTAGTTCATCCGTTGCTGTCATTTATTGCGCAATAGGGACACTCTTCAAAAATGTAGGAAATAAAAGGGTTCAAAGGAAAGAGGCAATAGGCGATCACAAGTAGTCCCCTACATACGTCAATTGAGGCTTTGCCTGAAAAACGTGCAGGTATGATGCAATAGTAGGCTGGCCTGCGCTAGAACCATAAGTTGTTCATGGGCGCAAATCAGGAAAGATGATAAAGATCATGGCCTAAAGAGAGGCATTTTGTGAACAGTGAGGTTGGAGTTGTGTACGAAATGCCGCTGACTTGTGGAAACGTTATATAGGCCAGGCTGGTCGGTGTATTAACGCAATATCAAGGAAAAATGACAAGTTATTGGAAAATAGAAGAGGTGAAATTTACCATCTTATTGCCAAGTATGCAAACCTGAGCTTATGCTGAACGGTACTTGGATGCTATGCAGGAGTCCGGATCGGTAGCCCATGTAGCGTTACAGGCGTATAGGACAAAAAGAAAAGGAACAATTATTTCAATGATGATTCTCTTTTAACATGACGAAATAATTTTTTCGTGAATTTTCATGAGATGCTAGATGTGTTGCGAGGGGTATTACTTTTTTTGCTTTGCTTTGCGCTTGAGTCGTTGTGTTTGGTAGCGTTTTAGCCTCTATGTGTGACTGCATATAATGCGTTTGTTTAACTCTGTTTTGCCTTCGTTGGTTGGCCGCTGAATGTGCTTAACTCTTTGTTGGTTTGCTCCTTGGACACTGCCTTGAAAATCACATCTGCTGAATATTTTCGTAGGAAAAAAATCATTTGTTGAGCAATTATTCGCGGGCTATATATAGGTGTACGTGATTGTTGAAAGCCGAGTGCTTGGATATGCAGGAGAACGTTTTGATATTTGTGTTCGCATTACCAGTTGGTATTTTGCACCTGTAGTGTGGTCTCCCTTTGTGTTGTCGTTTTCAGCGACTTTTACTTAATATGATGTCCCAATTAGGCCCAAAAATGGTATTTTGCTTTATTCCGAGTCCCGGTGTGGTGGACGCCCATATATAAAAAGCTGCCCTTATTGTTCTGGTGAGAGACAAACCAGCAATTAATCACTGCCGATCCAGCTTCCATATGGCACCTGTATAGTCGTGTTGAGAAGCGGCAAACGTGAGCGGAATGCCGAGATGGCTTCGCGATTTTGCGCTAGAAGGATCCGAGTTTATATCGGCTCATTCAAGTAGCTGTCAATATATATTGATATGTGATGGTTCGTTTGATTTAGAATACCTTCTTGCTTTATGTTGCTGGAATTTACACCTCTATCAACTCAAAACTGATGCACAAAATGGCAAAGTAAACGTTTATTCTCCTTCACAGGGGTACGTCTCATGATGTCTTCGCAAAGATTCCTATATTTCATTATATTTATTTTTAAGCTGCAATTTTATAATTTCACCGCACAATAGCTAATATATATAAAGTGCTATTTTATGGATTTCGCTTAATGTTGATAGTACTCACCCGACAAAGGCTCTTCCCCCGTTGTTGTGTACAAATTGCTGGACCAAATATCACACGGGTCGTCTCCACCTTGACTTTTTGGACGAGTTCTTCACAACGTTTATCCTTCAAGCCGCGCAGATTTGTGAAAAGAAGCTTTTCACTCACGCTGGAAGCTAGAATGAATACAAAAGAATCCTATGTAAGCAAAGAAAAGTTGATTGTTCACAGGAGTGCACAGGGGAACATGTTTGGCTCATTCGGGCGTGGCCCAATCTCAATCAATCATTTTAATTTAACACTGAGCGCTGTTTGAGGAGCATTGAAAATACAGCCTCAAGATGGGCTTGAAGGGTTTCGCTGTACTGTGTACATACAGGGACATCCAAATTATGTTGGAAAGCTGCGCAGCGTGGCCGCGCTGCGCGGAGCATCAGCATTTCCGGCGCGGCCGCACATCGAAGCAAGGTGAGGCAGGCATGAAGGGGCACGAAGACGGTGCTTCGTGCCCTCTGCTACAGGAGTGAAGCGAGTCGTGCTTTCGTTGTTGAGAAAATCACAGCTCAATGTGTACCGAAAGCGGCCAAAGGCGCCGAGACGATGTTGCCTCGTTTCACGCACCTCAGCCCGTTGTTCAGTAGTATGGAAATTTAGTGACTGACTGACCATGCTAGTCATGCGCACGAAACAGCGCAAGCGCACAACGACGAGATCAAGAAGGTAAAAACGATGGCGATGAACTTACAACTCTCTTTATTAGGAAAAAAACACATCAATCTATATTCTAATGAAAGCAGTGCACAACCGCAACGTCAAAAACATGCGTCAACCCCAGACGTACTTATCGGGAAAATATAATTTCCAAATCACAAGTGTGTACACTGAGCCTTTATCATTTGTGTAGTAGGCTCAATTCTCTGTCTGATAAAGTCACTCATGGTGCTCTGACACACCCGTCTGTTTTTCTGATTATATGGAAAGACTCAGCCAGCTCTCTTGTGTGCCGGTCATTATTCACAAACAACACTTCTGCATCTACGAAGAATGGAACACATTTACACGAAAAGCAATTTTTGGCAAAGTTTCTGGCTTGTTTTTCTTGTGCATTACAATGCTCCTTGAGGCTAACGTTGATACATTGGCCAATTTGGCCGATGTATACGTGCGGCCACAAAGAGTGGAATTTGGCAAACTACACCCTTGTGACACGGAACGTGCCCACTTACATTCTTAATGTTACACTTATTCCCTTTGCGTCGTTCACTCTTCCTTTGTACGACAGCCCCGAATTTTTTTTAGTTTGTGAAGGACTATTTTCTAGTTTGTTTGTTTGTTTGTGTTCTAGTTTGTTAGTTTACCAAAGCAAACGTTATAGGAGCGGGCGGGTGATCGATTTGATCCGCCTGATGGCATAGAGTTGAAGATTCGGCTATAAATAAAAACACACTGTGGGGCTTCTAGGGGTAACCCCAACGCTTATATGCTTATGGAAGTAGCGGGGTTGCCTCCATAGCTGACTTTTAAATAAACTCGCAACGCCTACAGGAGCACTCTTGCAGCACTTTAGGCCAGAGCCGCCATAAAATGCGCAGTTCCGCTGTCGAACCTTCACAATGGTAATTTAGGAGCTTTCTGAGACGGCTAAAATAGTTCTCTACTTTTTCCAACTCCAAACAACACCTTGTTTTTATCGTGTCTTGTAATTTCGTAGTGCGAGAGTTTGTATTTTTTTATGTGCCAAAATCACGAACCCCATTAGCACAATGGCCTCCTAAAGTAAAAACATATATATGACAGTCATTTTCGGATAAAAATGGCTCGCATAATGTAGACGAAAATCTCCATTATGTTGCAACCTTCTCCAGCTCTAGGTATTTGCTACAATCCTGGCGCACAACATTGCGAACAACTCAGAGTGTAATACAATCAAGAGTTTGACAAAAACTCGTCTGGTTGGGATGGACTGTTAAACATGATACTGTTGACGCTGACAAAATACAAAAAAAGAAAAAAAAAACACAACATGACGTTTAGGCTTTCATACGGGAGCCTTGCTCATAATATAATCACAATTTGTTCACAATCTGTTAAAAATCTAGCATTGGGAACAAGGCTAGGTTTTCATGCTGTGCTTTTTTTTCTTTTGTGTACTTGGTCGGCGTCAATAATGCCACTTTAACTCACCGTGTGTGGTATTATCAGCTGTCTAAATACGACCCCATATTTTCAGCGCATTTTGTCCATCAAATAGCAAACGAGGTCATGCTCCGCTACGAAGCGGCATAGGCTAAGAGCACAATAGTGAGTTCTCAGGACATGCAAACGGACATGAATATTAACGTAAGGAGCAATATTAACACAATGTATATCATTCTTTGTCGCCCTTTTCAGCACAGCGTGTAGTTCGGCTTTCATCTTAAAGAGATACTTGCAGTCACTTTGGAAGGCAAGCAAAAAGGGGCTCTAGTGGATTCCGACACCATATATGTGCCTCCGTTGCTTACGAAATTCCTGGTTTAATTATATTGTGTTCAGTGACGTAATTACATGGCAGACCACCGCACGTGCAAGCGAATTGAGAAGGGTAGTAAACAAGGCTGATAGCTTTGATCCAGGCATTTGTGTACAAATAATGTAAACCTATTTCTGCATGCTTTGCTCCCTAAACCACGCTGTCAGTAATTAAATCACCAATCAATGATAAGGTCAAGCTCTTACCATTATGCGTTATGCCCCATCCAGCAGCGAGAAGCTTCTTTCCTCCGACTGAAATCTTGCGCATAGGTAGGCATACCGGTTTGACGAATTTGTCAAACCGAAGTGGTTTTTCAAGCTGTCGATAAGCAAAAAGCATTAGCATTGGATGCGACACAGCCAACGCTGACAGAAAAGGATGTCAAATGAACACATGTCCTTATTATCAAAAACATTACTGCTATGATGAGGCATTGTGGGAATGTGTACTGAATTTAGCATTGGATGCGTCACAGCCAACGCTGACAGAAAAGGATGTCAGTTGAACATGTCCTTATCATCAAAAACATTACTGCTACGATGAGGCATTGTGGGAATGTGTACTGAATATATTAGGAGCCTATTTTTCGCCATCAATTGAAGCACTTGCTCACAAAAAACATGGATTATTAAAGTAAAAAGAATGACTAGGTAGACACACGGAACATTTTCAATCCTGTAATAGTAGCTGTTGTAATAGTCACTGTCATGAAAATATTGCATGCACAGCGCTGCATGTTGACATCTGAGGCTAACACACGACTTGTTTACAGGCAGTAATATTTCACACTATTCGTTAAGCATTCACCAATCTCTAATAATTAGCACTGCTGTTGCCAGTAACCAAATCCATACACATTTAAAGCTACTGAAAGAACTGTCATTACGCAATACAGTACAGACCTTTATATTAAACGATATGTAGGTTGTAAGAGATTGTTTATACTTAGTAAAATTACAGGGAAGAAATTTAGTACAGCAGGCTGAAAATTTGTCTTGAAATGATTCAGGCGTTGCTTAAACGTTGACTGCGTGAAAGAGTTGGAGCCACATTTCGCGGCTATTGGCGTTTTGCGAGCAACTCTCTTTTCTTTTTTCCGCGCCTTTTTCCTTTTCCGTATTTAAAATTCTTTATTGCATTTTTCGCGTGTTAGCAGTCGCCGTCTATTTATATTAACTATTGAAGGCTTTAACGACATCAACAAAAAATCCTGCGACAAATAGAATACGTTCAGAATACTCCTGCTGATTGCTGCTAGCGCTTTCTAGATAAGCTTTCCCCAAAACTCTATAGAGAAAAATTAATTCTGCGTTCTTTTTTATGTGTCACAGGTTTAGAAAAGCTGGGACCGGTAATTAAATCGCGCTGACTGAAGTGCAGCTGCGAGTGCCAAAGCTGCTGTTTTACAGGCGAGTCACGCTATCGAAGGCCGAATTCTCGCGCCTTTTCACACCAAGACAAGTTCGTCAGAAGGCGTCAATTTGGCAGCGTTACAAGCTTGTTCCTCTTAGCTTGACGCGTTGATGAATAATATTTGATGCCCATTACAATGGCCACCGCGACTCTAGCGACTTGTTCACAAAGCTGCGCCTAATCCAACCAAAGACAAGAACTGAAGCTTTACTATTTGATTCCACCCTAGCGGCACTTATTGTATTCTACTGGTGCTCGTTTTATTCTATGTACTCGTGTTTCACTAACTGCAAATGAAGGGCACGTGTATTATATAGACTGCGAGCAAGAAGTGTAGAGTGGCAAGTGAGGAATATTTGGTGGTGGGGATCGGGTTTACGTAGGATCCTCGTTCGTAAAATTTAACTTTGTGTTTCACGAGTGGTTAAGGATCTCCGACAAGAGCAAACAAGACCAGAAAACCTTAGCGCACATCCTGATGACCTGCTGTTGGGCCAACGGCGCTACGCGCAGATGCAAGCGGCATCGATGCTCAAGAGTGGAGAACTCGCGAGATAATAACAACATATTTCACTGCAATATTTACATTCTTAAGCATAGAATGCTACCAACTCGCCCAGGAACAAGTTTTCTTAGAGGTTAAGAAGTTCCCAGGGATCAGGTGGATGCAGCTAGCACAGGACCGGGTAAATTGGGGGAATATGGGAGAGGCCTGCGCCCTGTAGTGGGTATAGTCAGGCTGCTGCTGATGATGATAATGAAGCTGTTTATCTGCTCTAGGGTGCTCATTGCTACGCTGCACAAAAAGACGACATCATAAGGGACCTGTCAAATTAGAAAACTCGTTTGAACATATTTGCTTCCATATATTCATACGAGCGCTAAGCCTACATTACACCTTGCACCTGCCGTGGCGTTCGCGATCTGTCCCTCTGTTTCTAACACGGTGTGCTTCTATAGACCGTTCACGTGGCCTCTAATGAACGTCCTTATGAAACACGTTCCACTTCGTCAGAATTAACTTACAAAGTGATAGGCAATTCCATTAAATACAAAGCCATCATAAATCATAGGTGTGCGTAGACAGTGCGTCCACAAAACTTGTCAAACCGTCGCTGCCTAAGAATGACGGTTTCAATAAAAAAATGGTTTTACGTTGTAGAGGGTGAAAAAAATGTCTGGATGTGCAAAATTTTTATGATGTAGATTAAATAAATAATTCTATTTATCTATCCATTTAGATAGTTCTAACTACATAATTACAGCCAAAAAGTAAGCTTGACATCGAAATAGCCGTGGGTGTTGTGAAGTGTGCGGACGTCAGAATAGCCTCGAAGATTGAAGTTCTGAACAATTCGTAAAATTTCGCAAAAATGTGCAAAAACGTTACGAAGCTTCATTGTCGGACCTTGTCATTGCTTTAGAGTAAAGGAGAAAAATGTAATAGAAAGAGGAAGAACAGCAAAAAAAAAACAAACAGAATATGTAGAAAGTGTAAAAAGAAAAACAAAAGATTGCTATAAGACTGAGAAGAAAAAACGAATAAAAAAGAAACGGCAAATGACTGAAAAGCGGCAAATAAATCCAAACAAACAAAGGGAAGTTTTACCGCTATTAAGAGAGATCTGTGTCCCCAACGAATTTGTTGCTTAGTGTTTGACTTGGGCAGCTTTTCAAAAGCAACTCTTTATCAACACTGAACAATATTTTGTGAGTAACCTTTTGTGTATACTGAGCAACCATACTGAGAGGATTACCTTTAATCAAAACATAACGAGAGTGTGAAAAGGGGATGATATGCAAAGGTGTGAAAGATGTTTTATTTTGATGCACTTTTGAAAGGTACCATGCTTAAAAAAATATTTCTGCATGCTCAATATAGTTTTAACTGATGTTTTTAAATGTCTGTTGTCGGCTTGTTTTGCCGCAGATATTTATTTATCGCTAATTAGAACAGCCACAATGCCAAATGGGTGCATAGCTAGTACAGTATTAATCATAAGCAACGCAATGTGCTGGAGATACTCACTTTCACAAGCCCAACGTCGAACAGCCTGGTAGGAGTGTATTTAGGATGAGCGATCATCCTCTTGGCGTAAAGTGTCGGGCCTTTCGAGTGATCTGTTGTGTTGTAGTACACCAACAACTTTTCTGCATTTTTGTTCGAGCCTTTTCTGAAAACAAAAACGCGACTGTGGTAGATGAATGACTGGTAAAGCTGGGTTTAAATATCATGCAAGTGCGTAGTTATGGGAGCGCCAAAACTCCAGCTTTCTGCACCGCTTCAGGGAATTCACTGTGCCTTTCTAGAGGTATCTACTTCGCGCCATAATGTTGAAACGGTACCGCTACCAAGCTTAGCTGGGCTGTTGACAAATATAATCAGAAAACGTTTTAGATGAGAACTGCGATTCTGACACAAAGATTGTGCAATGCAGTTACATAGCACGATGACGCTGGTGAAAATTTTGAAAACGTAATTTTAATTGCTGCCTATTATTTCAGTTCTATTTCACCGCTTCAGGTACCTATGATTGCTCAGAAATGCCTCCTAAGCTAGGGTAGATTTTTTATCTCGGTGTGAGAACAGAGGCCGGGAAACGGCTGCTGATGCATATTGCTAACCTACACTGTAAACACCGCAGTCGTTTTGCTGAAGGTTTTCCAGTGGATGTCCTTTTGTTCAGTTATATTTATGCATAGCAGTTAGAAAAATTTTGAATAATCAAACATCAAGAATTACTAAGCGGTAGGACGTGTCGATGCCATTCGAAGCCAGATTACAAAGAATGGCTCTGCATCGCACAGACCTTGGGACTATTAATGGCATATACATGCAGTCGTAATCGCTTTTTTTGACGCTTGTGCCGGCACTTACATTGCAAAAACCATTCTCTGGTGTTATCTATAGTAGTGCGTGGTAAACACACCTGAAAACAAATGGCGGCATGAATTCACCAAATATTACTCAAGACTGAAAAAGCATCATTCTGTAGTGCAGTCAAGTGAAATTGGTGAAATTAATTACCCTGCAAATAAAATCAACTTCCATCGTTTCTCCTGCATTCTTCCTCACTTCTCGTGCAACTCGAAATTATGAAATTCCCGTTGATGTGACGGGCGACGTATAATCGACACAGAAATACGAAAGTTAATAAACTCGGTGAAAAAGACAAAACTTGTTAAGCGCTAGTAGCGCAAATACTAAAACTATTTATCAGAGAGGGGCCACTGCTCTTCTACAATCAAAGCCGAATCTGGTCTAAGGACAGCTGCACAAACTAGCACAAAAACGAAACAGGTCCTCAAAACTCTTTTAAACGTTGATGCCTCACCTGGAAGCTACAGTCGCGCAGCAACGCGCTCTTAAAAAGAAAACATATTTCACTTTTCTAGAACTGAGAGGTGTGCGAGAAAGAGCGCCAACTTGCAGCACACGTGACGTTCAACTCCCCGCCCCCATCCTTATAATGGTCCTCGAAATCATCGCGGCCTTAGCTGTGCTCCGTCTCCAGAGATAAAGTGCCCCTGTCAATGGTGCGCGGAGAAGCGGAGCCAGGGTCGAAAGCGCAAAATTCGGCGCGCTTCCTTCGCGAAGCGCGCCAAATTGTTACTTGGGTGTGCCTAGAGTGCTGTACAAAGACCACCGCGGCTTTACACCTCTTATTATCTTCTTTTACTCTCGGCCCTCAAGATGCAGGTAAAAGGCTCCCTTCAATAGCGGCAAAGCTGACCGCTGTTAATATCTACAACACAAACTCTTGTCACAGCGTCCTCCAAAGACCCACAGGTTCCTCTGCTCTTGGCTAAGCAGCCAAGATTACTTGAGCTGACTTATGTTTCTTTGTTCCTGTACAAAAGTGACAAATAACAACGATTCCTGCCACATGGGTGGCATGGTGTGTTCGCAACTCCTGCTACTGGGATTGTCATTCAGCGCTAGCGCCATTAATTTATACTGATGCAAAAGCGACAGTCATGCTGGCAGTGAGTCCAGCACATTTAAGGCACAGTCAGGATCTGTAAAGGAATTACATACAGTATACTACATTTTGATACAAAGAACTCATGGATAGCACCATTACGTGTTTTGTAAAGGTCCCCACAAATTGGAATATTGTTTCGAAACTGATGTGGCCCACCTTAATCATTATACAAAGCAGTTCAGTTCAGTCGTTCAGTCGCGTCCGACTCTTCGTGACCCTATGGACCATGTCACACCACGCTTTCCGGTCTCTCACTATCTTCCTAACATCACATAACTTCACCTGCAGTGCCTCAAGGATGCCATCTAACCATCGCGTACGCTGCCTACCCCTTCTACGGCAACCCTCAACCTTTCCCAACATCAAATCTTTCTCCAGCGACTCCTCTCTTCTCATCAGACGACCAAAGTAGCTCAGCTTCAACTTTATAATTTCACCCTCCAATGAGCAGTCAGGGTTTATGGTCGACAATATCGACTGATTTGATCTTCTGGCAGTCCAAGGAACTCTCAAGAGTCTTCGCCAGCACAACAATTCACACGCATCAATTATGCGGCGGTCAGCCTTTTTCACAGTCCAACTCTCGCATCCATACATCACAACTGGAAAGACCATAGCACGAGTTATACGGATCTTGGTTGGCAGACTAATGTATCTGCTCTTTACTAGGCGGTCAAGGCTAACCATTGCTCTCTTTCCCAGAAGCAGGCGTCTCCTAATTTCATGGGTGCATTCTCCTTCCGAGGTAATCTTGGAGCCCAAGAAGAGAAAATCTGTCACAGCTTCCATTTCTTGTCCCTTGATGCTCCAGGACTTGATAGGGCAAGACGCCATGATCATTGCCTTTTTAATGTTCAGTTTAAGCCCAAACTTCTCACTCCCTTCTTGTGCGCGCGTCACAAGTCTCTTGAGTTCCACTTCACTTTCTGCCGTTAAAGTGGTATCATCCGCATATCTAAGGTTGTTGATAAGTTTTCCAGCAATCTTCACTCCAGCTGAAGACTCGTCCAGACCGGCCTTCCTCATGATGCACTCTGCATATAGGTTAAATGGACAGGGCGACAGTATGCAGCCTTGCCTCACTCCTTTCTCAATCGGAAACCAGTCAGTAAGACCATGCCTAGTTATGACTGTGGCCTCTTGCCCTTCATACAGGTTCCTGAGGAGACAGATGAGGTGAATTGGATCTCCTATCTCTTGGAGAGCTTGCCACAATCTGCTGTGATTTACGCAGTCAAACGCTTTTGCATAATCAATAAAGTAGAAGTAGATGGGTTTCTGGAACTCTCTTGCTTTTTCCATGATCCAGCGAAGGTTGGCAATTCGGTCTCTAGTTCCTCTGCCTTTACGAAACCCAGCGTGCACGTCCGGAAGCTCCCGATCCACATTCTGCTGCAGCCTACCGTGGAGGATTTTCAACATCACCTTGCTAGCATGCGAAATAAGCGCGATCGTGCGGTAGTTGGAACAATCTTTGGCACTGCCTTTCTTTGGAATGGAGATGTAAACACCTCCAATCCTGTGGCCAATGCAGGATTGTCCAAATCTTCTGACATAATGTATGCAGAATGTTAACAGCGTCATGGTTGAGGTTTTGAAGCAACTCAGCTGGAATGCCATCAATTCCGCTAGCTTTGTTCTTAGCAAGGCTGGCTAAGGCCCATTCAACTTAACTCTTCAGGATGCCCGGCTCGAGATCAGTAATCACAACCGTCTTATGTTGTGTTCGCACTTTCGGGTCCTTCTTGTACAGTTCTTCTGTGTATTCCTGCCACCTCTTCTTTATCTCTGAGGCTTCAGTGAGGTCCTTGCCTCGTTTGTCCTTTATCACGCCCAGCTTAGCACAGAAGCTTCCTTTGATATCTTTGATTGTCTTATACAGAGCTCTTGTGTTCCTTAATTGGCTGGTGTCCTCAACTGCTTGGTACTGTATGTTCAGGAAGGCATTCTTATCTCTCCTTGCTATTTTCTGAAAATCCGCATTGAGAACCTTGTATCTTTCTCTTTCCCCCATAACTTTTGCCATTCTCCTTTCCTCAGCTATTTGCAAAGCCTCTTCAGATAACCAGTTTGCTTTCATGCATTTCTTTTGCTTCGGAACTACCTGAGTAGCAACTTCTTGTATTATATCACGAACATCAGTCCACATCTCTTCGGGCTCTTTGTCTTCTAGATCTAATTCTTGAAATCGATTCCCCATTTCCACAGCACATTCTAATGGAATTTTATCCAGATCATACCTGAAAGGCCTTCTAGTGTTCTGTGTTTTCCTCAATCGAAGCTTAAATTTGGCAACAAGAAGCTAATGATCGGTGCCACAATCGGCCCCAGGCCTTGTTTTTACTGCTTGTATAGCGCTTCTCCATCTCTGCCGGCAAAGAATATAATCGATCTGATTCCTGTACAGACCGCGTCCGGTGAAGTCCATGTGTACCAGCGCCTCTTGTGCTGTTGAAAATGAGTATTCGCTATGGTCAGGTTGTCTTCTTGACAAAACTCTTCTAGCCTCTGCCCAGCTTCATTTGGCTCACCAAGACCGAACTTGCCTATAATTCCGGATATTTTTTCACTCCCGACCTTAGCATTCCAGTCTCCTATGAGAAAAACAACGTCTGATGGTGGGGTGCGGTCTAAAAGGCATTGTAGGTCCGCATAAAATCTCTCAACGTCAGCTTCTTCAGCAGTAGTGGTCGGTGCATAGACTTGGATAACAGTTCGTGCTGTGGCTATTTTGACCGCCTTGACAGCGGTAGGAAAATGATCCTAAATATGTTCGGTGCGTTGTATAAC
>JAJIZL010019599.1:717400-727833 GCA_023969395.1 Amblyomma maculatum
GTCCCACTACGAGCAGCCGGCGAGGAAGCTGAGCTTCCGTGCCACCTGCACAGAGGTGTTTCTTGTACGTGACATGTGTCCGCAGCCCATGGTGCAGAGTCACGGCCACGGCAGGTCCGGACAAAATGGGCAACGTCTGAGCTGAGTAGGTAACAGTTTATATACCCTAACGGAAGAACACACACTGCGGAAGAATGTTCTAGCCGATAAAGTAGAGTTCGGTGGCTGACTAGGTCGTCGTGGTCGTCTGCGGGTATGGAACGTCAGTAGTCCGTCTAAAGGTCTCCGTAGCAGGTGAGGCAAAAGAGTTGTCGACCACACCGCTTTTATCCCTCTAGGTATTTCATACCGTGCAAGTCATGGGTTGCTTCTCGTGACCAATCAAAGAGAAGCAAGTAGTTCATCCTCGCTTTGGAATGCGCCCTTCTATAACTAACCAGCGTATGGCCATGACGTCGCTCCATTGTACGGGGAGCGAGGGGAACGCTAAGTGCCTGCTACCCCAACCTCTCTTAGCGGGCGCGCATTGTAGCGTGAAGCTGCAGTCCTCATGGCTGGCTATGAAGGAGAGTGGGATACAAGTGTATCCCCACACCCGTCGCTTCTCTATTAGACGAACATTTTGTAGCCTTCATGTGTGCTTGAAAATATCGCTGGAGTAAATTCTCTAGGATCTTCGCTGACCCATATTAGGCAATGAAAGAGTACTGAACAAAGGTGGAAGGCGGGAGCCTTAGTTCGCAAGTCGAACCAACGTTTCTACAAGTGGCCCAGACGAAGACAAGTTTCCTTGTCGAAACGCTGTCTCGACTTACAAACTGAGGTGCCTCATCTGTCCTTGTTCAGTGCTCTTTCATACTGTGTAGCCGTCTTCTTGATCATATTATGTATGTTGTGTATTATGTGTGTTGTGTTCGATCCTTATCGGTTGGTATTTATTCCTCAAGAACGATGTCGCCTGGACGTAAGATGCAGCTTTTTCATCGCTTGCAGTCAACTAAACAGTATCGCCAACTGCCTTTAATCGAGGTGGCCATTTGTGGCCTCGATTCTATCACGAGATAGGATCTAGTTGTAGTTTGAAACCACAGGAGCAGTGTAGCCAGTGAACTGAAGAGCACGTTAGGAGACATTCAAAAAACGTTGATGTTGGTGACATCTGTGACAGTAATCTCGTTCTTGCAGTATGTGCACATTTAAATAACAAGCATCCAAGCCCGATGCGGCGCTTTTACGATACGAACAAGAAATGTATATTTTCTAAGATACTCTGAAAGAGGACTGATCGCATAGTAACATGGGAATTATTTTCTAATATTACTGCCTAAGGTTAAGCTTTAGGTTGAGCTAGCATTTTTCATACTGATGGAACAGAGTAGTGTAAGTTGACCTGAATAAACATAAACAGGTATTTCGATTCATCAAACAATATTTTCGCATTACAGCGAGTTGTGGCAGTCATCGGAGAGTTCCCATAATATTCTTCGGTGAGGTACAGGCAAATAGCCGCTAAGAAGAAGCACACCTATAAAACACCTCATTTCACCAACTGTGACTCCTAGGCTCTGATGTAGTTGCTCCGCATAACGGTTAGCTTCCTGCACGAGAAGTGCGATGACGTCGTTGTCAAAGAATTTCTCGAATCATTCCGCCGGAGAAAGTAAACTTTCATGCTCGTTCTTCTCCAGTCATTCGCTGTGAGGTTATTTTGTTTTCAAGTCTCTCTTTTTCCATTGAGCGGTGCATTTGGTGACCTTCTTGTGTAGCTCACAATCGTCATCGTCTTCACTGGACGAATTGTCGAGTACCACAATTTCCGCTCGAAAGAGACTTCCACGCAAGTGAGCCATGTAATTGTCATTTTCCTCACAACTTCCTTCGTCTGTGACAGTGGCTGCAAAATTTTCGGAAGGCAATATTGCCAGTGTAGAGGGCACACTGCCTCCAGTGTCAACAAGGCCTTGAACATCGTTCAGACATTTGAGTGGTGGTGCCTTCGCATAGAACATCAGATATTGTATTCTTTTACTGAAAAAAAGTCACTAAAACGATGAGCTCGTATTCAGATTGTCAAAATAGCGTAAATGTTCCTAGTAAGTCTTTTATTATGTATTTATTGGCGCAAGCCATGCAGTGCAGCGAAAAAAACGCGTCTCTTCAAAGTCTTTTTCAAAATACCGTTAAAAGAACACAACTAACAAAGCTCATTTATGATACACCAGATAGTGTAACATGTCCGAAGCGGTGCGTGAACAAGCAACAAAATGCTTAGTCACATAGTCAAACTCTGTAATCGTTCCTTTCGTTCTTCACTACTTCCCCTGGCACCTTATTTTCCCAGTGTCCTAAACATAGGACGGCTAGGTTTACCATGCCGTAACTTATAATCTCTTCAGATTTGATTAACACAACTCACCTCAGTTAAGTTCGCAACTGTTACGAGCTGGTCCAAAAAGTATTGCAATTACTTGACAACAATGAAAGTATCATAACTTAATTTTTCTTCTGCTTTTGCCTCGACGTAAACCAGGACAAGCTCATTTGGGAGTTGAAGTCCCTAATGAAGTGCAGCCTGGGCTCGTTTCTTGTGGATTACGCTTGCAATGGCTGTGAAAAACTCAGTCTTGAATATCTCCCAAACGTTTAAAGCTGCCTCGTGATTTTCAAACTATGTACGGCCAGATCCTTCAAGAGCAAAGTAGGCTTGCCTTAGCTTCGTCGTTCTAGGCGTTGAATGTTGCCACGAGTTCAAACAGGTTGAGCCAATTTTCTGCATCCTTTTCCGGTCGTCTCTGGAAGCATAACTTCCTGCAAAACGTCCCTGTAGACCAATAACTTGAGTTACTGAAGCTTGACCGGAAATCGGGAAGGAATGGGCAACGGCAGGACATGTAGTGCGAGGAGGAGAGACCTGATGCCTACGTAGGGTAACAAATTGGACTCCATGGCAGAAAATAGTAGCAGGGGGGGACAGCAAGTTAGGTCGGCAGATTAGGACAAGAAGTCTGCAATGGTCAAGTCAGGGGTTCGGCATCGAGAACTGGGCGCGTGCGGAAGCTCTCACCCGCAAGTCGACCTTCACGGGATTTATCGCGCTTGGTTGTCTCGTCTCGCTTCGGAGATATTTCCTGCCAGCACGTGGGCTACAATCCACCCGCTACTCTGCTGGTGAGTTGAACAACCTATTCAGTGGCATGTTTTATCGCTAGCTGGCGTTGTTGTTATTGCAGCAACAAAAGTCTATTTGTTGTCAGCACGACTTGTTCCTTTCTTCCTAGGAGCACTGCCTGCCGCGGTCGGCGTGCGCTATGTGGCACACGCGACTACGGGGTGGGGTCAGTGATTTGCACCGTCAGCAGCGAATTAGCTGTGAAAACGCATTATCCCCTATTAACACCACACGCCGTGCAGTGTTGACAGATGAAGCGGAACAAATTATGAGTGAAAATATATTTGAGTACCACGGAGTTATAGTGCCCTCTTGCAGTATTTACTTCCAAGCCTTTTTTTGGTTAAAAAGAGGTGCGATAATGAAAAGTCAGTCAGCCTCATATTTTCGACACTCATAAAAAGCACCTCCATGGTTCGGGAAGATATTGTGTCCAGGTGACATGGCCAAACACTCACTCATCGGCAGACTGTAATGTAATGTAATGAGACATGCCAGAAAGTTCACAGTAGCAGCTTAATGAAGCTTCGAATGTTATGATGAAGATTAGAATAGGCGTCTAACTCTCAAGGCTCTAAGGTTCTGAGTCAGGCACGCTGCCCCTAGGCCAATGAGACACTTTCGTACATCCGATTAAAACAGAACTTTAACTATGCTGCGTGGTCAATTGCAACCTTTAGCGCAATAATGTTTCTGCATAGGTGTGCATGTTATTGCTCACATAGGAGATAATAAAGGTGAAATTTAGATTGAGCTGAGCTGAGACAACATATAGGCGAATGAGGAACCAAAAGGGTAATTTCAGGCAAGATAGATAAAAATTACAGTTCATGCCATAGTGACGGGGCTTAAGAGCCCCCATATTGATTTACGAACTATATTTGTTACTAAGCTTAAAATATCTATTGCCAAAAACTGGCCCTTTGAAAATGTTTATACGTTGGGAATTCAAAGCGCCTGATGCGAGCACAAGTTGGTATACGCCCTAACTGTTAAGTTTCACTAAATACGGCAGATAGGAGACGAAACGTGACGTCGGCAATTTCGACTCTTGGCTGTAATCTATTTCTGCTGTGACGAAGTGCATCAATATAACACACTATATCTTAATGCCTTCAAAAATTTCATTTTTGCTATATACGTGACATATAAGTCTACAAATGCAGTACTATCCACTGAGCAGATTGGTTGGTGAAAGGCACGTATAGTTATAAGTCGTATTTGCTCATTTTGTGCCCAAGAAAAAAGCAGGTTGCTTGCCTTTTTTTAGTTCCCACTATATTTAGCTATCACCGCAAGAGTATTAAAAAAAATCAAAGTGTAATAATTGATCATTCATCACACTTGTTTTATGATTCAAATCACCGTGAGATTTCTCTAGAATCCATGCCATCATAAAAAATAACAAGTTTACTAGTTAGTAAAAATCAATATGATAGACAAGAAATAACTCCGTGCAACCACTGTTGCTTCAGACTACAGTGGTTAATCTTTCTCTGGTAGTTTTACTTTCTTTACTAACGCTATTTATACTCGTATTATAGCCTCTTTAATCGGTACAACGCCGGTCTGCTTTAAAATATTTTCATTCAGTGCTTTTATTAGAAGCAATTACTGAACTCTATTTTGATGCTATCATAAAATTTGTAAAATATTTTGTATAAGTCAATAGTTATAATAGCTTTTGTTGGAATGTTAGCGCGACGCATCTAAAATGCGCAGGCAATGAAGGACGATATATTGAAGAACTGTAGAGTTCGACCACAGGGTATATTCATCATGCCCTCATGTCGCGTAAGGTACCCGGGCGATTTGCTTATTTAGTGGAATGGCATATACCATACTCTAAGTGATTATTTAAATGACAGTGCATTGGGAAGGATGTAGTAAACACAATACAAACTTGGATAAAATGCATTTTGCTGTTCTCGAACAAGTTGACGCCGTTTGCTGAACCTAGTGTTCATAAATGAATTTCTAAGCGCAATCATCACTTTTCGTGGGTTCTTTTGAATTTTACATAATCATTGTCATGCGTGATGCAAGAATTGAGAAAGCAATAAATCGATAACGCATTTTCTCTAGAAAATCCGAGGAAGAATGTCATACAGTTTTTCCACGTGCCACAAAATTCAAATATTCATTGTAGGTTATCATTGAAATTTGAAGCTCCTTATCAATATCAAACACTCGAATTTGATGCGTGCGCCCAATCAGTATTCCGCTGTAAATGGAAACTGAGAAGTAAAGTAAACACGAAAGGGTAACCGATTCCAACATTACGAACAATAATTTAAAGCTGAAGTATGTTATAAACAAATATCTCAAGGACATGCGGGGCCCCTCAATATTGGCCCCAATTTAGTGTAAAGTTAGTTCTTTTCTCAGCAATTACTGGTCAGCACATGCCACGAAAAGTAGAAGTAATCTTTTAGACATAAATTGTTGTTTATTCACACAAGGAACATAGTTCAGGAACACACACTGCTGTAGGTTTTGTCGCAAGCTCTTCCTCCGCTTCGATCGTATAAGAAAATAACAATTCAGTTTGAGAGCATATATTGCATATGCATTTGGAGCCCCATAAAAGGTTCATGGGACGTGCTAATGACAACGAAATTTAGAAAGCGTCCTATGCTTGTCATCATGACATTATTATTACGGTAACTGTTCGAATCCCAACCATTTTATATGACGGCAAAATTTAGAAAACGTCCTAAGGTCGTTTTCGTAAGATGTCGTCATTACTATAACTGTTGTAACCCAATATCACACGCAAAACCATGAATTGACATCCAAATATTTCATTGTCAATTTTGGTTACTTGAGATACAGAAAAGTATAAGATAAATATCTACGCGCAGACAGAGGCTTATACCCTGTGCTCGGTAGACAATAGAGCTTTACGTATATTATAGTAATAATTTTTCTCAGATTTATAACTGAACACAAATAAAAGACAGGCATCGCAGCTTAAAAATGCTGGGCTGTAATTAATTGTTCACAGAAACACGTGCTTCGAGTTCCTGGAATGGGTACGAAAAGTAACATGAAGGGTAAACCGTCCCTTAACAGGCTACACAGAAAGCAACACCACAGAAGCAGACTCTTTGCTGTGCGAAAGCTTTGACTCCTTACGTCTCTGGAATGGATAATACTATTTTAGTTTATTCAGTGGCAGCCATTACGTGTATGACCAAAATATTTTCTGAATACTTTTGCCACAAAGTCGGTGGGTGTAACTAAATTGAGACCTCTCGTACGCAGGACGTACTTCTGAGTACAGGCAAAAAAAGCATTAAATCTCCCTATCTTTAAAGCTATCTCCTTAAAAAAAAGGAGCGAATGATTGATTGCTGAAAGGAACGACAAAAAATGTAACACATAACTGTCGGCCCCCGATGAGAGTGTAAACCACACATTTTCTACAGAACATACTTTGAAGGCGACGCGTCTATAAGGTTTGTTTGATTGGAGCTTTGAGGCCATATTTGCTCCTTTGGGCAATTAAGTATTTCAATTTTGAGGCCCATTTCGAGAACACTGTCAGTGTGGTGTGGACATAATCTCGTCCATTACAGCAGAAATTGTAGGTCTGTAAGTATTCTAAACTAATATCACGCTTTGCCACCAAGAAGGGCCCAATTCTTGCGGAAGGGCCTAAATTCACATTGAGGGCCCTTCCGCAAGAATGTGAATTTCGAACGTTTTCTCTCCAAACAAAAGAATCGGCGGTAAAAGAAGTAATGAGGCTTTTCACCCATAAATTGCCATCGAAAATAGCGATGGAACTGATAAATCTTTCCTAAATGCTGTTGTATAGCTGCAAAACAACTATTTTCATGCATTCATTGTGTACTATTTATGAAATGGAGTCTGACGAGCCAAGGACAGACCGCTAACTTCTAGCTAATGGCAGTAACTACTTTCGCATTTTACGCATTGGAGGTAATCCTCTTTTCTCCAGGGCACTTCAGTGTCACTTGAAGACGCTAAAGCACGTATCTCCGCCATGAGTGAAAACTTTCGTCATCATTTATGTTAAGTTCTCACGCCAGCTCGGTTACAGCTGCGTGCTGCTTACGGCGGAACGGTTGGCGTTAACGGAGTCTGCACCGCTCGCGTTAGTGTTACTGGCCTTGACCTCCGGATGAAAGTTCACTGTTTTGACCCCTTGTGCCCATGACCTCAACCTCGGCCTCGTTTTTCTAGGAAAGCACTTTTCAATGATCAACTGCTCGAAAGGCGTCCTGTACCTAGATCTTTCAATCATAAATCCTGAACCCTTGAATTCTTTTCCCTGAGTGCATTGGCCCCAAGACTTTTCTCTGCCCTTACTAGACGTTTCATTCGTTAACTTGCATCCTACCTCATCTGTCATGAATGGTGACTCTCAGCTGCACCTATTCCTCATCTCTTGCTGCGCCGCAACGTTGCACTACCCTATACCGCCGGTACAGCCAAGGGGAATACTGTGTCACTGCCGCTGACCAAGTTCAGCTATTCGACCCAAGTGCTCCCACTTGACATATACGGAGTGACGGTCTCACCTCTTGGCTCCTGTAAAGTTGCGCCATTGGACACTGATCATACCCCAGCATCTGCATGCCCTGCCCACGATTCTACTCCGACTGACGCGATATGGCAATGATGCCATCCGATTTTCTCTCTGCCCAATCTTGTCAGCTGCGTGCGCTTCTCGAGTCCTATTCCGACATATTCGACCTTCATAACAGTGCCCTCGGCTAGTCCTTTACGTTCATGCACCGTATCGACGCCAGCGACAATCCTCCTCTCCGCCGCCAGCCATACCGGATCTTTCATGCAGAACTACAGGTAATTCAGGCAGAAGTAGCAAAATGCATCAGTACATGGCTCATCCCTCTCACAGTCCTTGGTCTTCGCCGTCGTCCTGTTCAAGAAGAAAGATGGCTCGTGCGGCTTCTTTGTGTATTGCGCTTACCTGAATAAGATTACTCAAAAGATGTCTATCCGCTTTCTCGAATCGGCGATGCCTTCGATTCCCTCTCGGGAGCCAAATTCTTCTTTATTGACCTACGATCTGGCTGGCAAGTTTTAGTAAATGACCAGGATCGCGGGAAGACGGCGTTTGTCACTTTGGTTTGGCTATATGTATTTAAGTTTATATATTTCGGCTTAGTTACCGCCCCAGCCACATTCGAACGCTATATGGAATACTTCTTGCAGATATTTGTGTAGTCTACTTTCGTTTGCATTTAGGCGACCGCATTGTGTATTCACCCACGTTTTCACTCCACATGGCAGATCTTTCTAAGGTTCTGTCACTCTTCCGCCATGTCGGGGGCAGGCCAACTCTTCAAAACGCCATTTTACCCGTCGTCAGCGCAATATAATAGGCCATGTTGTGAATACTACGGGGTTTGTTCTGATCCAGACAAGATCCGAGCATTGAAGGACTCGGTGCCCCGTTCGAGCAGTGACGTCCGCAGTATTTTGGGTCTTTGTTCCTATTTTGGTAGCTTCATTCAAGATTCTGTCGCCATTGTTCAGCCACTCACGCTTCTTAAAATGATGTAAGTTTTTTGTGGGCGTCCTTTCAAGGCCAAGTCTTTGCTCAGCTTATACAAAAGCTTGCCACAGCCCTAATCTTGGCACACTTTTATGTCTTCGCTCTACTGAAGCCCGTACTGATACCGGTTGCCACGGCATATCGGCCATCCTTTCCCAGAGCAGATACAGGACTCATCCTGTAACTTCCTATGCCAATCGCTTTCTTCCCAACTCAGAAAAGTATCGCATTACCGAACGAAAATGTTTGGCCCTCGTCCTGACTGCTGAAAGATTTTGTCGCTACCTATATGGAAGACCATTAACAATTGTCAGCAATCATCATGCACTGTTCTGTTTTTCTTTTCTGAAGGATCTTGTTCGGCATAAGGCGTCGGAATCTACAACTTGAAGAATATGATTACGCTATGATATGAAAATCCCGCATGCTGAACTAAGATGCCGACTGCCTCTCTCATTACTCTCTTGCCCAGATTGATACTTCCACGATCGCATGCACCATTTACCTGTACTCTCTGCTAATGTTTACCACTATTGTCGAAGATCTCCTCTCCATCCTTGAACGCTAAAGTCCACCCAAACCGACCAGTTGCAGAACCGCTTTGTTCTTGTTTAGGGCATTTTACACCTATGGAATCTGCAGCCTACTTGCCCTGATCTCCTAGTCGTCCTCAAGCACTTATGAACAGTCGTTCTCCACGAAGTCCCTGATCTCCCGACTGCTGGCCATCTGGACGCTACTCGCACGGACGACTGCATCTGTCGTCAATTCTGACAGGCCTCCACCGCTCTGGGCGCCGTAGCGTTTGTGCTTGCCATGAGTATCAGCGCCGCAAGTGGCCTGCATCTCGTGCATTTGGCATTCTTCAGCCCATCGACACCTATCGGGAGCCGATCTACCGTGTCGATTTGGACCTTCGTCCTTTCCTGAGCCCACTTCTGGCAATACATGGGTTGCAAAGCCACAGAATATACCACACGGAACACGATACCGCATGCGCTCCTAACGAGTACTGGCGCTGATGTTGCTCACTTTCTTCTGCCCGACCGCATTCTTCATCATGGAGCTCCCCACTAACTGTTCACAGACGGTGGCCGCACCTTTCTTTCAGCAGCTGTGGACGACACCCTTCGCCAGCGCTCACCTTGACACAAGTTGACCACCGCTTAGCACACGCTAACAAGGCTCCTCACTGAGAAGGGCAATCACACTGACATGCTCACCATGCAGGTCTCCTCTGATCACCATATTTGAGATGTCATCCTCCCATACGTTACATTTGCATATAACTCATACTGTGACAGCCCTGCCGGCTACTCTCCGTTTACCTATTGTACGGCTGTGAGCCTCAATCATTGCCTGTCATTGTTTCGAACATCTGGTCCTCCACATTCTGAATACGCATGTGAAGCCATTGGCTGTGCCGACCATGCTAGCCAAGTTTCTCACTCACGCTTGCAAGCCTTCCAAGCTTCTCAGCAAGGGCACTAATAAAAAAGAAGGTGTTCTAGCGGATATCTCATGGAGTGCTCTCTCAGGAATTGCAAACTTCAGTGATACTTCAAGCTATTTGTTCACAGACGTTCGCGAAATGGAACACGCTGAGACAAAGGCTGCAACGCAATGCTCACTGCTTATGAGAATAACACGGTCCTCATAAAAATGCACATACATACATACATACATACATACATACATACATACATACATACA
>JAJIZL010019599.1:735884-793283 GCA_023969395.1 Amblyomma maculatum
ATTTCGAGCAGCTTCTTTGGCGAAATCGCCCGGCGACAGATTAGCCGCAAAGAATGCTGTTGCTGCTGCGTCAGTAGAACGACGACCGTGTTCCATTGCACGAAACGTTCGCCAGAGCGAGGCATTCGAATGATTTATCAGAAAATTGTTCACACCATGCATGCCACTGGCGTCGCGAGAGATCGCGTTCATATCTCCGAGCCTTCGCGGTAAGATATTTCAGTCGTGTACGTACCTGCCCCGAAGTAGGGTCTCGCGTAGCAGCCAGCTCAGCTTGACGGCGGGCTGCCCACAAGTTAAGCAGGCCGAGATCTGGTGCCGGTCGACCTACATCAATCCAGGTAGTAGTCGTAGCGCTGTTTAGTGCTCTCTGTATACGGTCAACAAGGAGTGACGGCGAATCTGAAGACATACTGTCGAGACATGAGCGAAAGCTGTCCCAGTTTATTACAGAACATTTGCGGCGTAAAGGGCGGAGACGGGAGGGATGGAGACCGATGAGGATAGGGTGGTGATCACTTCCCCAGAAGTCCGGCTCCATGTGCCATGATGGAGTTAATGCGCTCAACCACCACGTCAAGTCTGGAGCATAGGCAGCACTACGTATGTGACGCACAGGCCTTGTTGCTGTCCCAGGATGATTAAGCAGAACAAACAGGGCATCAGTGAAGGCGTCCCGCACACGCCTACCACGAGGGCTTGCAGTCGGATACCCCCAATCTGGGTGAGGGGCATTAAAGTCGCCTCCGACTAAAATTGGACACCAGGGGTATTGCCGACGAACACTCAATAACCAGCCAAGATTAATACGGGAAGAGGCGCCTCCAGCTGGTCGAGCGTAATTAGAAACAAGAACGGTTCCTTTCAGAAATTTCGCAGCAACTGCTACTACCTCTTGGTATGATGTGCACCAGTTTTCGAGAGAAAGGCGTACATGAGGAATACTCGTTTCAACATATATCGCCGCCTTTCCCGGGGGAAAAGCAGTCTGCACGCGACGGTCGGTCATTGAAGGAGAAACGTAGCTGCTGAAGCCAGGAATAGATGGCAAGGCGTTCGTTTCCTGAAGTAACATAGCCCACACCCGAAGCTTGTTGAATCGCAGTCGGGCCTTGAGCTCGGCCACCTTCGTGGAAATGCCTCTACAGTTCCACTGTAGTACACCAGGACGACCGAATTTCGCCATTTTTGTGTGCTAGTCCGAGCACTGTAGTATCACGGATGTCAGGTTGGACAACTGGCTGACCATATACCGGAGCAGCGATGTTGCAGAGTTATCATTGGGCGTTGTGGTACTCTGGGAAGAGGCAGCAAATGGCCCTGTTGCGCGGGATGAAGGCGTTGTGTTGGGCAATTACTAGATTTGGCGGTTACTTCTGCAGCTCGCCGACGTCGAGCAAGCATTTCGCGGTGTTGTCGGAGCTTAGAGACTTCTGCTAAGAGACGATTGATTTGCTCATCCACTACAGCCATATCGTCGTCTGGTAGATCAGTACGCTGCTGTATTGGCGTTTGTCGACGGCGTTTCTTGAGCACCGTATCATTAGACTTTGTCTTAGCTGGAGGTGCATTCGAAGCGGGCTCAGGAAGCTCTGGCCACTCGTCATCATCATACTGAAGAGCTGCAAAGCGATTGGATGTCTGCACCGGTGTCATGTCCTCTATTGGCCAACGCTTAGTGTTCCGAAGACGAGCCTTCTGCGTTGCCTTTTGCTTTGTCGGACAACTTGGAGATGTTATCTCGTGGTCGTCCGATTTGCAGAGGCCGCATCGGTACGTAACTTTTCCTTCAGACGCACCGCCATCGGCACTAGCAAAGGGGCAAGATTTGCGCATGTGCCCTGCCCGAAAACAGTTATAACAGTAAACCACACTCGGTTTATACGGCCGTGGCCTTAATATGCAGCCGTAGTAGTACAGACAGGCTGGGAGAGTCGGAGGGCCTTGCAAGGTGATCATGCAGGAACGCCCCTTTCCTATGTGTCGGGCCTGTATGACTCGGTGCGTTGGGCAGTACAGCTCACGTTGAAGGGTGGTTTGATCTTCGTTTATGTCGACGTTGTAAACGACGCAACGCTGCAAGTCGGAGCCTTCAACTAGATACACTTGCACAGGCACTGAGATCTCACTTGTGACTGAAATATAACTGAGCGTTTGGACACGTTCCACCGCAGTAAGTGTCGGGAGCCACACAGCTATAGTGTTTGACTTCTTCCTTGCCGTGGAGCCCCGAAAAGCTCTGGTTCCGAGACGCGCGTCCAAGCTGGTTTGGATGATCCTGTTTGGTATATCGGTGAGGCTTTTGTTGGCTAGAGATTTAATCGCCACCTTATAAGATGACGATCCCGGTGTAGGTGCAACCTGGTTTTCGATAGTTAAACAGGGGCGCTTTCCTTGATAGCCACCACTTGCCGAGGACGAATTCGGTTGATTATCTTCCGAAGGACGCTTGTGAGGGGCACGGGTGCTCGTTGATACAGATGGAGGAGCCGATAGGTCCATTGGAGAGCTTGTCTCCTCAGGTCGCACTGTTGGATGTGCATCTCGTCGTGTTAGCTGAGTGGCCATAGCCGTGCTCCGCCCAGGGAACAGTTCTTACGGGCTGTTGTCCATTTTGGGAAGGCTGAATGGGCGCTGGTGCTGAAGAACCGGGAGCACCAAGCTGGACCTGAGGCCGATGGTCAGGTTGAGGTGTCGACGGCAGAGCAGGAGTTGCAGCGAGCAACTCCGGCGAAGCTACCTCTGCCAGCGTGGCAGCGGCAGCACTAGGCCTAGCCTCCGTGCCGACCTGAGCTGCAGTCATGCATGAGTAGCATGCGCCGGAGGTCTCGCAACCTGACGCGGAGAGGACGTCTGGAGCTTCCTCGGAAATAGAAGACCCACTTCTCTGGAGACAGGACAGGTGCTTACAAGGACGGCAAGAATTTTCAGAGGAGCGATGAAGCCACCCTAAGAAAAAAACTTGCGTCGTCAGCATACTGAATACAACTTGTATGTATAGCATAGACATTAAAGAGGAACTGGCCGAAAAGGCTATCTATCGGGACACCACATTCAATGAAAAAGGAGCTAGACTTGTGATTATCGACCGATTAATGACCTTCTGGTGCATTTTTAAACAAGAACGGAAGAGTTGGAAGGAAAGGCCACGAACACCATAGCTTTCAAGTTTAGAGAGTAGTATTTCATGATTAAGAAGGTTGAAAGCTTTTGTAAAGTCGATGAAAATACCAAGAGTCAAACTTTTAGCTTCGATATTATTTAAAATAATTTCCTTTTGCAAAAATAAAGCAGATTCCATGGATGTGCCCTTTCGAAATCCAAACTTACTGTCATTAATTAAGGCATGTTTAGAAAAGAACCCATCGATTTTCTTGAGCATTACTTTTTCAAGAGCCTTTGAAAAAACAGGAAGAATAGAAATTGGCCTATAGTTTGTCATCTTGCTTCTATCGCCTCCTTTGAAAATAAAAGTTATGTTCGCATATATCATTCGTGCAGGAAATATTCCTGATGTGACACGCTAAAGATGTAGCTTAGGCATTGTGCTAAGAGATCCGCAACAAATTTAACTGGCCTAATTTGGAAGTCATCGGTAGTGACACCTGGGCATCAAAGCCTTCAGTGTTCATATTTGCACTTGTTTCCAGGGTACCCATTTGATGGTTCTGCTGGCTATTGTGAACAGCAGATATCTTTTTCGGCTGTTTCATGTGGGTGCATCTGGGAGGCTGGAGCCTTCTTCAGACTCCCCTATTGGCCAACACCTACACGGGGGAAAGCTTAACCTGGCTCTTGCAGCCGAGCTTCCACAGTCAGAAAATGTATGCTCTCTAGTCTTCATTGGCAATGAAGCCTATCAGTTTCACCCAGATTTTATGTGGTCACTGCCAAATAGCCACGCTGATACCAAATAACTGCTATTCAGCTATTGCATAAGCCATGCAAGGAACGTATAACAATGAGGTTCAACTCCTTTCAATGGCCTTTTCAAGCAATATGGTTGCATAATTTCTTGACCATGGTACTGAAAACATTAAAAAAATGCTTAAGGTGCTCTTTTGGCTGCATTTTATTGCCCGGTATTACAGACGTGCTGCCTTGAGATATTTTCACAAGCCACACAGGCTTGTTACGCACGCTTATCGAGGCGCAGAATTATTTTGCTTGTTATTATGAAAGGGTTTACTTTTGCAAGAAAAAGTGTAATTGATTTTTGCTTCACAGCAAGTACGCTGACAATGCCTTCGAGATGCTGGCGTCCCGGTGATGTATCTTTGAAAGGCGCGTCAACCTGAAGCCCAAGAATGACTCCAACTTCGTGAAGGCCGCATGTGTACTGCGCACTCTGATTTGTTTGCAAATCATTTCTGGCACTCAATAATGCCATCACGGCTGCGCTGACGGCCACGACGCCATCGAGAACATCAATTAGGAATCATGAACAGGAGAATCGAGGTCCTCTATGTGTTAGCGGCTGCTGCGAATGCACGAATCTGTATGCAAAGTGCCACTGCAGTCAGGAACAAATTTATTATTTTTTTGTGTGTAGGTGGGAAATGCGGTGGGAACGGCGTCTGCCCGGTGTCAGAAAGCCATGAGCTTTTCCACTTATCCAGTACGCAAACTAACTTAAATATATGAAACACGTCGGGCACGTTAATACATATTCATGGTTGCACAACAGCGATGCTAGCACGGAGAGAGCGAAGACTTAGATAAAACAAGCGCTGACTAAAGCTGAGCTGCAGTCTGCCTTTGTCGCTGTTTTCTCTGTGTCCATGTTTGCTGCGCTTTGCTTCATCATGAAAACTAATTTTTAGTTTCCCTTGGAGGGCTTAACTTTACCAACACAGTTCAGGTCAAGTAGGCCATAGCAGTGGACGGCTCGAGAAATTTTGACTGTTGCGGTTCTATTACGCAGACTGGCATCGAACAAAACACGGGTGCTCTTGCTTTTCGCATCCATCGACAGCGGAGCCTAGGCAACAAGTTCTGTTTACCATTACCTGCTGTTTTGAGCGCTTTAAGTTCCCCTGAGTTCATTCATACATGGAAGGCTACCAACCCATTTTAGGATGATTGACATTCTGCGTTGAACGCTTTTTGAAAATTCAAGAACCGGAGGCTATTTTATCTTTGGTGTTTGTTGCCGCGGGTATGCAATGTTAGAATGCAATTAGTTATGTTGTGCAAAAAAATAGTTCTCTTATTCTATGTTGAAAGTTGGTCAAAAACAGACTACTGTATTTCACTAGTGCTTTATACCGAATATTAATTAATCTTGTATTCAAGAGGGATAAGTTCACGAGCCATAAAGGAGCGGGAAGTATAACTGGTCATATTATTGAGGTCTCCTGTAATCACTTTTCAGTAAATATGACATCTTCTGCGTCACACCAAAATACATTTCCTCAACTGTAGTGCTGGCGATAGAAGTTAATTATCACTTCTAGGTGTGCATAGCATTAGATGCTATGATACAGGTTTTGAGCTGCTTCAAAGGGATTCTTAGGTGTATTTCTCCTGGTATTTATTTTTATTTTGCCTAGAGCCCTAACATGCATTGTGGATATGTTTAACAGGGTCTCATTGTAGTGTAGTACAAGCTATATTTTTTCTCATTTCTGCATCGGCTTGTTTCACAGTCGACTTAGGAAAGGCCACGTTTACCGCCTTGTAGGAGGTGATGACTAGTCAAGCTACTGCTGAGGCTTTCTGCCAGATCGTTAATAGCTATAATTAAGTCTACATGCAGACTTTTGCTTGTGTTTGTTACTGCAGCAACGGTCACTTTATTCTTTTGCTTGTGTTTGTTACTGCAGCAACAGTCACTTTATTCATATTGCTAAAATAAAGAAACATTACGCACAGCGGTTGTCGCAGAGAAATATACAGACGCCCGAGTTAAAAAGGTATTTGATGACGTAAGTAGGACGCACAGAAAGGTCGGATTGAACGTTGTATGAGGGGGACTAAGATAATATTCAACAGTCTTGGCAAGGAATTGCAATTTACCATATGTAGCGAAGCACTGGAAGTGGTAGGTGAGTATGTCTGCTTAGGATTGGTAGTAATTTGCAGATCTGGACCATGAAACGGAAATAATTAAGGGAATAATATTGGGAGGGAGCGCGTTTGGCAAGATATCGTAGATTATGGGTAGAAATTTACGGTATCGCTCGAGAGTAAAGTCTGCAACATAGTCATTCTAATTGTAGTTACCTATGGGGCTAAAATGGGGAGGCTAAAAAAGATGGTTCTACGTAAATTGAGGACAGCTCAGCGGGCTGTCGAACGAAACATGGTAGGTGTAAATTTAAGATATAAGAAGCGAGCACAGTGGATCAGAGAGATATTCTAGACATTCTAGAGGAAATAAAGAAGGACTAATGAAAATGAGCAGGGCGTGTATTGTGAAGAAAGAATACCCGGTGGTCCCGTAGGGTTACTAATTGTATTATAAGGTAAGGAAAGTGTAAGAAACCGGCTCTACAAAAATAGGTGGGCTGATGAGGTTAACACTGCAGTGGTCTTGTGGATGCAGGTATCACAGGACCGGGTTAATATGGGAATATGGGAGAGGCCATAGCCCTACAAAACGCGGCCTCAAATTTACCGCCGCACTGACCGACTGACCTGTGCGTCCGCCTAATAGAACTGTTTTGAGGCTCTATCCGCGGAATGAATGAGTACCCGACTACAGTAAATGGGCGCATTCTTTGTCGATGCATGGTGTTTGCCATATTTCGGAAAATGTAGGTTTTAAATGTGAATTTAAGCTCATCTTATTGATAGACAAATATCCGATTACCTAACTTCGCTTGCTCACGAATATTTTCAAGCATAAATATTCGCCCTTGTCCTCAACACAAAACAAGACATAAGGGGGAATCAAAAAGAATGTTATCCAACTCTTCTTCCTTATGGACCAATTTTTTATTCTACAAATGCGTTACCCACAAGTCACTGCAAAGACAGCACAAACGGAGCCTGGCAGTCGCTTTTTACAAAGAACATAATGGTGTTATTAGCTTCCTTCCAAGCGGTCCATATTCGCACCCAGATTGTGTGTGACTATACAAAACGCTCGTCGGCGATTTCTGGTTGCAATATATTTTGACAGTCCTCATAATAGCGACGTGTACCGTTCTTAGTACATTCGCTAAATTTTTGTTCGCATTCCTTGCTAGGGCCTTGTGTTATCGACGAATTCCGTACTCTAAGGTCGCACCAAGTAGTAGTACCTGCAAAACAGAGAAATCATGCATAAATATAATGGAACACTTCTCGCGTGACATTATGCAAGCAGTCCTGCTTTTTTGCGTGATGGAAAGCATGTATCTAGAATTCTGGCAGACCAGACGGATTCGGAAAAAATTTCAAGTAGACTGGACCGCAGAAAAGTTACGAACAATAAATAAACAAAAATTGGGCACATTCAAAATGTAGGTTCCTAAAGGCATGTGAACAAAGCATAGCCAAAAGAAAGACAAAGCTTAGCGGAAAACGATAGCACCAAGTGTCATAAATTTTTAATCTTTGATAAGGAATTTACATGAAAAGAGAGAAACAAAATTTGAGGTCTGTCGCGCATCGACGTTCGTAGGTTCCTCAAATACCCACGAAAGTGCCTTCAGTGGGCAGCTTTCATGTCCGAATATTCACTTTGCGCATAAAGTTAGGATTTAGCACTCACGCAGCAGTTTAACTATAGTGCAGGCGCGTGATAGGAAGTCGCAAGAAGCACTCTGAACTTTCGAAAAGATCTTGGTGGGCGCACCATTTCATCGCAATTTAGGGCATTCTGCTAAAAGGAAAGTGCCTTCGCGTGATCAAGCTCTCTGAGTTTTTAAACTTACTTTCATTTGGCCTACTTGGCGAAGCACTTAGCAAATGTGCTAATAACAAGCCTAAAGATTATGTTAAACATCGCCCACAACGATGAATTATTTTGGAGCCTTGCAAGAAGATCTCTCGGCTCTCAATTCGCGTACAGCATGGAAGTCAGCAGCTATATTGCTTTAGATGACTTCGACAAATATCACAAGTTATGGCTACACAAATTACTGAGAAGATAATACGTACGGGGGAAAATTTCATGTGGTCTGCCTGTTCAAAGATCATTTCCTGATTTTTCGTGTTGTTGACCGGGCGACATTAATGGAACGCAAAATAATAGGTAGGCGTGGAACGAAACCTGTTCTTCAGAGTAACAACCACATCGCCCTCCACATTTACGTTTTTGCAGAAGGTGCATGTTTCGTTCGAATCGATGAGCTACACCCTTTTTTTGAAACAGCACGCAAGCTGGCGGAATTTTGCAGAAAGGCGAATGATTCTGTTATGCTCCAAACTAGTTTACCACCAGATGCCTGAAACCCTCATTCGTCCTTTGAGAAATGACGTTTTTTTTTTCTGATAACGTTGTTTATCGGCTCAGGGCATATTGGATTATGTTAAAAATTTTAAAAGAATAAGAAAATAAAGAAAAAATGTTGGTTGTTCTAATAAAGTTCAAAAGAGAGCGATGATAACGCCCTTGCGTCCAAGCAATGTGCGAAGATGGGTTGTCCGACGAAAGGCCCACTGCCATCAGGTGCCGAATTCTCGTCGGCTTCAGTGGGGGCAAGTCCACAACAAGTGGTGAATATCTGCTTTATGAATTTGTGACTTGCAGACAGGACATCCTGGACGTTCATATAAATAATGATATTGAGGCCATGTTTGTGTTAAAACAGGTGTGAGAGGAACCCCGACCCAGATCATCCATAGCGAAACCTCCTCAGCGCGGGTAGGGCCGCTGGGAAGGGTTACCGCACACGGTGAGACAAGAGCATGTGTGCGGCGCTGGAGGTGCCCGTTCATGGTGAGAAACAAAGTGGCATAATCTATAGCGAGGAAGCGTGTAACTGATGACGGTATAAACGCCTGACGGGTTGCAGAATCTGTAGATGTGTGCGAACTGAGTAGGTCACGTGGGGCGCACTCAATTCGAACGATTTGAGAGATGCGAGCTGCCAGATTATGTATATTCTGGCAGATTTCTCGGCTGCGACTGACGCGTCGGAGAAGACGTGTTTCTTGAAGGGAATCGGTGCGGATGACAATTCTGTCTGTAGCTGGTAAGGTTGTGACGGACAGAATGCGAAGCGTGTCATGGATGGCAAGCAGCTCAGCACAGACAGAAGAAGGAGGGTCTGCAAATCGAGGCTATTAAGCGCCTGCTCACCAGGATAATGAATTGCAGTTGTCGTTTCATACCTGTCACTGCTAGCATTATTGAGCCTTGGGTCACCGTGCTGTCTTGCGCTGCAATACATTCACGGAGGGATGATGCCGCATAAGATGTGGTTGGTCTCTGAATTTTAGTAGGTGTGTTTTCGCTCCGCTGAACAAAATCCATTGAGTAAGAGCTTGTGATAGCGGCAGCAATATGGTGTACAAAGTAGCATAGACCTGGAGTGTTCGCGGTGAGTCCAAAAGGGTCGCCTTAAACCTACGAGCATGATAGCGTTGCTGTACCAGTTCATCTAATGTGCTGAGCGGAGCGTTCTCTTGTGGTGCCCTGACCGGTGTGATGCAGGAGAGACAAGTGAAGTTCTCATCGCCTCGCTATTTATTGCTTCTAGACTATCCCACTGAACTCTTGTCAAGTGTTGACACTGTGCTTGGAAAGTGAGCCGTGGCTTCAAAAGCACTGTCACCAAATTCCGTGCGACATGGGAGCGAGTGCCACCGGATTTAGGAGAAATACGTCTGATTAGGTCCAAAGTCTGCGTTGTCTGCTTTTTGCCTCAGAAAGCCAGGCTATTGCCGTTCCCGAATGATGAATCGACAATTCCAGAATGTTTAATGTCAGCCTTAGGGGGACTCCAGATAATTGGAAACGAATCGGCGTCGCCTCGAGTTTACGGCGACCCCAGAGGTTGGAGACCGACGTGAACATGGTTTCGCTCGTGGAAATCTCTAGTACGACAGATTTATCATGGCTGGCAGTAATATCCTGGCTGACAGCAAGGCTTCCACTTGAATAAGCAGGTCATGGTGTGTACTCCACATCCACACCGTAATATCGTCAGCATAGGGGAAAAAGTTGACTTTATGGACATTATGCAAGCGCCATTGAAGGCAATGTTAGACAGCGTTGGCGAAAGTAGCGAGCCCTGGATTACACAGCTATCAGGTCCAAATAATCCGATGGAATCGCCATTAAACCGTATTGCAAATCTTTGTTTACAAGGAAGGATTTTATGAAACTGCGTACCCGAAGAGGGAAATGCAGCGCCTCAATACAATTTAAAAGGACGGCGTGGCTAATGTTATCATAAGCCTTTTCGACATCCATCGCGAGAATTGTGCTCACATTGCGGCTGCGGTTTGACTACAGAAATTGCGAGGCCGAAACAGCCAGCCCATTTTCAGTGCCTATGATATGGATGGAAGGCAATTTGTTCGTGGTGATAAAAACCGTGGTGCTCCAGCCATGAGTACACTCGTGGAGAGGAGGATTATGTGAAGTTTCTCGTATAATAAACAGACATGATGAGACATTATCGCGCTTCATAAACAACATGTGCCGTCTAGGACACAACTGGCTACAAGCTACGACGTGAAACTCGCCAGTGAAGTCTTGAAAACTCGTTCCTTTTTTTCAATAAAATGCGCAATATCTTCCAGCAATGCTCTGAGTTAGAGTCCAAAATTATTAAAAGCTTTTCTTATCTCACGAATGTAAGTACACTCACTTCGCTCTAAACATCTTTCAAAGGCACCGAGTGATCGCCCCAATTGTAGACGAGGAACTTTGTCGATGCTTATGACTCCGTGACATGACTATCGTAGGGCCTAGATGGCTGAAAAAAAAAAGAGGAAAGAGGAACAAAACTGTTTTCCGCTACAACGAGCCTAGGATGATGCGTTCGAACCAATGGTCTCTAATATCCGATGACCGAGGCACACGCACGCATCGCATAGCATAGGCAAGTCATGTGTTGATGTGTGCGGCGTCTTGGGTCGGTAGGTCTCAGGTCATCAAATCGAATCACTAGGGTCTCATGGGCTTCGGCTGTGTCGCTATGTCTTCTGGTCATGTGAATGGCGTCTCAGGCCAGTCTCTCTTGTGTCTTGTCGTCAGGGTGGGGGGGGGGGGGGGGGGGGGGGGGGACGGGGGGGGGCGGCCGAGGAACCGTAAGGTCGCATCAAGTCCGGCAAACTGGGGACCAACCAGGCGATGCGCTCCATGGAACCCGCTGCCGACGGCGCAAGCAGACACAGGGCCAGGATGATTATAGATGATGCACCCAGCACCTCCGCCAAAAATTACGTGGCGGCAAGCCGGTGAACACAGGAGAAAGAGAGCGAAGATATGACATTCGATGACAGTGAGATAATGTTTAATCAAATGTTGGCGGACCTAGCGCTAGCTCTCCTGCCCGCTCCACTGCCCGCTCCTTCCTCGTCCGTAACAATAATTAACTGCAGGGAGAAGACGGTAAAGATGATTACCCTTATTTCGCTGGAATTTCTAAATGTAGTTTGAAACTTGTGGGCGATTCCTCTGCCCGAGGGATGCGTACGACAAACACACAGTGGGCCGTATAACAAACATCTTTTATCTCACGTTAAGCGCGGGCGTCATCGAGGCTGTCCGGGGTCGTCGTCCGGGTGGCTGCGGGTCGTTTCCGTGGATAGAGCCGGAAGCGAAGCAGGAGCGACGAGCCAGGGACCAAGAAGAGGCGAGACGACGGCACGAGCCTTCCTTTATAGACCCCTCGCGCGGGACCGGTTATCCCCGAACGAGCGGGGAGAGGGAAACCGGCAGCGCGCAAGGAGCCTTGGGATAGTGGCGCGGCCGTTGAAAGTGCGGCGCGGCACGGGCGCTAAAGATATGTGGCGTAGCGCCCCACAAACTCTTACGGCTCATTGTAGCACCTAAACTACCCGCGTTCGTTTTTTCTCATTTTAATGTCCTGCGCTGGAGCATAGGCATTTACAAAGCGGACATTGAGGAGTGCGGCATCTTATTTCAGCAACGATGACGCTAGATAAGAGCGGCTGAAGCCACGCCCCAGTCAAGGGAATCGCTGCTACTTTGTCACGCTGCTGGTGGGCGTCGTGACTGCGGTGGCGCGTTCCAGACTTTCTTGACATTTTTTTACCGCGCTGGCGGACATCGCCATCTCCTAGGACACGCTACAAAGGTGTATGACTGCAAGCCCCGGGAAAAATTCCAATGCAATATTTGGGTTACATGGCCGGGCTGACTGCAGCAAAATCAGTGTTAAGCATGGAAATTGGTCTAATTGGTAAATAATTACATCTGCGCATGCACGGATCTTATCAGCAAACTTAGGTGAAGTTTAAGAGCATTACTCTTCAAACCGTTTCATAGCGATTGCGTTGAATCTTTGATAGTTTCCGCTTCCCAGAAAGAAATCAGTGCTTCCTTTCTATTAATGCTGCGTTCACCTCGCCAGGTGGTAGCACGGGTCACAAGCCGCGAAATGAAAAGATTTCCTGGTCGGCTGTATTTTACGACCGCTGCGGTTTTATTATTCTAATAAATCTTTTTTCCGCCAGGCTTCCTTACTCGCCAGTAGAGCTGTGAAGCGCGATGGGTTGGAAGTAAACAGTCACATATTACGAGTCAGTTTCATATATATATATATATCAAACCTTGATCTTGAAGGTCATCAGAAAGAAAACCTATTTCTACTTATTTCTCAACCTTAATCGCACGTATGACTTTCGATACAACTCCTGTTTCCTTCCCTCAGGGAGAAATATTGTTTGTTATTCATACAGCAAATTTCCTAACAGTAAAGTATATTGTTATGTGCGCTGATAAGACCATACTGTAGCGTTTGTAACAAAATGTACTTACCGGCTTGCTGTAGTGAAACACGGATCACAGCGCAAAGGTAATCTGAACCGACATACACCAGCTGCTCTGTTCGATCTACTAAAGCACCTGTAAAAGAGGAAAAGGAATGTATGAGTCTTTCAGTGTTACGCAGTACCAAGTAGAATTATTTCCCAACTGTTCGATTTTGCCAGCAATCATGGCACTTCTACAAATGCATTTTTCCGCGTTTAATTTTCGGGTAGTATGGGGCATGTTTCATTCCAAATATTTGCCGATTAATTATCAGGATTGCAATAGACCTACCAAAATACCTGCCAAATGGGTAACTGGCAGTAGTGATTAAATGCTTATTTTGATGTGCTCAACGATAAAAATGTAAGCGACAATTGAATGCACGATTATCAGCTTGAAATTGAGAAATGAAAGTTCTTAATTTGAGAATGACCGTTTGAAACAAAAAACTAAGAATAAGTTATGTCACACTGGCTGCAACAGCAAATATTGAACTGGGCATTCAACAGTGTGCGACCATTCTTCGCGCAGATGTGTTAAATATACGCGTAGATCGTGAACCACATACATAGATGAAAATATTACCATGAATTCTAAACACACACACGCACACACATTGTTACGGACTTGGTCTCAAGCAGAGCACGGAGGAGGGAAGAAGGAAGATGAAGAGTGCGCGCACGTTCGACGATTGTCTTGTGTCACCTGGGTTGCTTCTCGCTGGCCGTGTGTACCTGGCGTACTGAACCGTCTAGAACATCTCGGTCGCTACGCTAAGGGCGTAACGTCGTGGTGGAGGAGCTGGGTGGCGATCCCTGGCCCTACACTCAGAACCGATACAACTGGAGCCTCGCCGGAGTCGTCGCCTTGCGGGCCTCGAACTTCCAACCAGCGCCATGCAATGGGCCAATGACCCGCAAGCAGCCCGTGGTGACGCGGTACTCCAGGCTGAAGACCGGCCTGCGGGTGAAGCGAACAGTTCCTCAAATCCCTATCGGGAGCTTCGGACTTTCGCAGGAGCGGCAGACGAGGACGTCGACTAGTGGCTGACCCACTACCAACGGGTTAGGCGCTACAACCGATGGGACGCAGCCGCTCAGCTTGCAAACGTGGTTTTCTTCCTCACACACACACTGCTCTTGTTTCGTTCGAAAACCACGAGGACTCACTTACCACCTGGCACCGTTTCGTTACCGAATTGCGCCAGTGCTTTGCAGGCTGCCTTGCAGGAATGAAGCGGGCTGAACATGCACTCGCGCACAGAGCTCAGCTGCCGGTAGAAACATGCACAACTTTTATAAAGGAGGTCCTGAAGCTATGCAAAACAGCAAGCGCTAATATGACCGAGGAGGATAAAGTGGGACATCTTCTGAAGGGCATCGCAGATGATGTTTATAATTTTCTAATTGCCAAAGATGACCTGAAAGCCGTCTGTGTTGTAATTCGGCACGTCTGCACATTCGAGAGATTGAAGAATCTTCGCATAACGCGAAAATATGGGTGGCTCGCCAGCGTTCCATCTGTGGCGAGCTCTGAAGACAGCTTCATGGACATGTCGTCGACGATCCGGCAAATAGTTCTCGAGGAGCTGCAGTGGTTCGAGCTCCTAAACGGTGTCCACCATACTTGCCCTCTCACGTTGTCGGCTCTCGAGGGGCTCCCTCCTTGCACCCCTCGATGCCCGTTCTGAATTCTATCAATACGGCACACGCCGAAGCTTGCTCCAACAGCTTTTGGAGAAAGCGTTGGCGTGTGCCGTATTGCCCGACTCAAGGTTCGATAGCCCTGGTCATCCGCCTCGCTACAACTCACGCCCGGCTAATTTCTCGTCGCACTGCGATCCGCACTATGAGTAACGTCTGCAACCACCACCTGCTCGCTATTCCCCAGCCCGAAGGACTGAAGATGAGTTTCGCTACCCAATGCGCCCTGCCTCATCGGAACCCTTCAAGGAAGAAGGTTTTCGTCGCAAAGCCCCCGTGAGTCACCGCTGCGGCATTGAGAGTAATATACCTCGATACTGCCGCAGCCACCCACTCACCTGTTACGATCGGCCCGCCCAACATGCTCCGCCACGTAACCATTTCTACGACTCTCCTTGGCAATGGCCCCCATCTACATATAAATCTCTCCAGACGGATGGACCACGCAGCCGCTCTCCTGCTTCCGACCGAAGTTTCACCACCACCTGCCACTTCTGCGTGCCACTCTCCGTCACCACAGCACGGCGGCGGTCTCTACCGCCTTTGCCGGAAACCTAGTCAGCGCGGCCGCTGGCGGTCAAGCCGCTGGAGACTGAGCGTGGCCTGTAGAAATTCCTCCATCTGTTTTTTATGTTCAAGATATGGTCTACGTGTTTGTGGATGGTGTGGCGACAATGGCTTTATTGGACAATGGGGCAACCTTTTTTAATAACGAGTTTATCTTTAGGAAGCGGTTAGCACGCAAAGTTATGTTTGTTTGGGACAGAAATGTGAATTTTCATGGCGCGGGTGGTGAGGTGTTGTGTCCCTTGGGACTGTGTAGTGCTTCGGTGTCCCTAGGTGGAACGGTATTCGCAGCGGAGTTTGCAGTGCTTTCGCGATGTACGCATGACATAATTCTAGGTATTGACTTTTTGAGAATGTGTGGCGCTACTGTCGACGGCCGCTCTGAGGAACTCTGCGTTCATGGTTCCCTTCCTTCTGGACTTTTAATGGAGCCACACGTGCGCCAGGATGCGTTCTGCGTAACAGAGGATACCAATGTGCCAGCCCTCTCTATGATGTGCGTCCCAGTCTTGAGCCCCAGCCGTGCCTCCGACACCTTCGATGCTACTGTGGTACCGCTTCATTCAAACTGTGCAAAGAAATACTTCCTGGTTCCTCATTGCATACTGTCGGTGGTCAAAGACTGCTCACGGCTGTGGGCCATCAGTTGTTCTTCGCAACCTCTATTTTTGCCTGTGAATATGAAGATTGCGACGTGCAGCCAAGACGACGCTACAACGGTGGCTTTGATTACTGATGCACCTGGTGAAGGTGCTGGCGCTCCAGCCCCTGACTCACAACTGCATCGGATGATCAGCCGCTCTCTAACTAGTGAGCAGCGTGACGCTTTGGAGGCCTTACTGGCCAAGTATTCTTCCACTTTTGATTTTTCGGAGCCCAGCAGTTCACGGTGCATTCCCGCGACACGTACCCGGCATCACATTGACACAGGCTGCTCACACCTAATATGCACCCTGACGACAAGGAGAAAACGGCTTTTATCACACCCGATGGCCTGTTTGAATTTAATGTAATGCATTTCGGGCTCTGCAATGCTCCTGCAACTTTCGGGAGATTTATGGACGCGATCCTGCATGGACTAAAATTGCAAATATGTATGTGCTACCTCGATGATATCATTTTTCAATGATATCATCAATGAGCACAATGAGCACAATGAACGCCTCGCTCTCGTGCAGGACTTCTTCAACAACACCGATATAGTACTTATTTCGAAGAAGTGTCGCTTCGGTGAGTGTCAGACTTGTACTTGTCGATCGTGAGAGTGTCAGACATGATCCTCAAAAGACCGCGGTCGTTGCTTTGTTTGCGACAACTCAGAACGTCAAGGAACTTGAAAGCTTCCTAGGCCTGTGCTCATATTTTCGCCGCTACATTCACCGTGTTGCTGACATCACTAACCCACTTACGTGCCTTCTCCACAAAGACGCTCCCTTCGAGTGGACATCAGAATGTGACTTCTTTTCGCCAGCTAAAGTTTTTACTAACATCACATCAGATTCTCCGGCAATTCAACCCTTCTGTTCCAACAGAACTGCACAGAGACGCCAGTGGTGTTGACATTGGTGCTGTGCTGATCAGCGTTACGGCGACAAGGAACATGTTATTGCTTACGCCAGTCGTTCCTTAAGCAAACCTGAACGCAATTACACAATCACAGAGTAGGAATGCCTCGCTGTAGTTTTCGCCGTTCAGTGGTTTCGCTGTTATCTATATGGGAGACCCTTCACAGTGGTTGCTGATCATCATTCCTTGTCATCATCATCATCAGCCTGATTATACCCACTGCAGGGCGAAGGCCTCTCCCATATTTCTCCATTTAACCCGGTTCTGTGCTAGCTGCATCCACTTGACCCCTGCGAACTTCTTAATCTCATCCGCTCACCTAACTTTCTGCCGCCCCCTGCTACGCTTTTCTTCTCTTGGAATCCAGTTTGTTACCCTCAACGACCATCGGTTATCCTCTCTTCGCACTACATGTCCTTCCTTGTGCTGGCTGATAAACCTCCGTGACCCATCTGGCCGTCTTGCATGGTGGGCAGTCCGTTTACAAGGGTTCGATTACACAGCTTCGTGCAAGGGTGGACGCTGACACGCTGACGCGAACTGTCTCTCACGCTTAGCGCTTCACAAGACGGAATGTGACGCCGACAATTTTGATCAGTACATAGCTGCGGTTTTACCTCCACACCCCGATACCCGTACGTCCCGCACTGAGCAGAGGAAGGAAGAGAATCTCCATCCATTCTTTACCGCTGCAGGTGACCGTACAGCTTGCAGTCCCTATTGTATACGGGGTGGTCTCTTGTATAAAAAGGACTATTCTGCCACTGGTCTCCGCTACTTTCTGGTGGTGCCCGTCAGCCTATGCTCCTCATTTGTGCGCGCTATGCACGATGACCTCACTTCGGGACACCTGGGATCTGCGCGGATACTCTATCGCATCCAAGAGCGTTTCTACTGGCCACGGACGCGTGAAACTACTGAGAAGTATGTGGCTAGCTGTGCTCAGTGCGCGAGTCACAAACACCCAACCGGCACTCTTCCTGGTTTCCTTCATCCTGTGACGCCTTCAAGATCCCCTTTTGAAAAAGCCTGGGTAGACCTCTTGAAACCCTTTCCCAAGTTTCATTCTTGCAACCGCTGGATCGTCATCTACTCTGTGACACGGCAGCTCTTCCATCGGCTACTGCACACCAAGTCTCCCTCTTCCTTTCTGCGCTCTGTTATACTGCGCCGTGGGCTTCCCCTATTGCTGATCAGCGACCGAGGTCATCAGTTCACCACTGATGTTGTCAAAGAACTCCTTTGTTAGTGTCAAACGCATATACGACATTCTACCCCTTGTCATCCGCAAACAAATGGATTGACCGAGCGAACTAACCGGACCCTCACCAATATGCTTTCAATGTACGTCGCCGCCGATCATAAGGACTGGGACTCTGTATTATTATTTATAGCATACGCATACAATACCGCCCAACAGGAAACAAGTTACAGTCCGTTCTTTCTCTTCTATGCCTGGTCTCCTCGACACCATCCTCCCGTTCTCTACAGACGACGATCCAGGGATTTCTGAGATCTTCCGCTGGGCTAAAGAAGCCCGCCGGATAGCGCGCCTGAGAACTCTCGCCTCACAAAAGCGCTCGAAATCCCACTACGATGACCACCATCGCCACGCAACCTACCTCCCTGGCGAGATGGTCTGGCTTTGGCGTTTACAAAGGAAACGTGGCTTAAGTGAGAAATTGCTCGCGCACTATATCGGTCCCTTTTTATCTTCGAGAAAATTAGGGATCTCACCTATCGGATAGCACGCCTCAGCAAAAGTGGCCGACGTTCTTCACGAACGGAGCTTGCTCACGTCGCTCGTTTGAAACCCTGTCACCCTCGTACTGACGATTGCAGGAGCGACAACCGACAGCCACTTGTTAGGAACCGCTGGAAGCAGCGCCAACTGCGCGCTTTCGTTACATTTTTTTCCTTGGTTTTATGTGCATTTGTTTAAAAATTCTTATGGAGCCCTTCTTCCTATAATCATCACAGCGGCATTTCAAAATGTTGCGGCTCCATTCTTTCCAAATACAGGCGGCGCTCTCAGGAAAGAAAGGAACAGAAATATTAAAATTACGAAGACAAAGCGGCGGTATTAGTGCAGATGAAAAGGAATGAAGCGAATGCTACAAAAAACGGCATTGATGTTACAACGAAAACATGAAGCCAAAAGAAATGAAGGCTCATAAAAAAATATGCCGAAAGACTTGGCAAAGTAATAATATCATGAGACCATATTGGGACCTTTAGTTATTTGCCTGTACACAGAAAAGAAGAACACAAGAGATAAGATTATAAACTTAAGCAAATGGAAAAAAAATTATAAACACAGAAGAAAACTGTAAGAACAAATCAAAGTACAGAAGGTAAAATGTAAATCAAAAAGACAGAATGGGGGGTAACACGCTGACGGATTGCAGCCCGCTAAGCCGCCGCGTGAACTCGGTGTGCTTAGATTCTGGAAGGATGACTATTGTTTTGCTGAGAACGAAAGTCGATGTTTAATGAGAGTGGACAAAGAAAACGACTAAACAGTAAAAAGAAAGAAAAAGGAAAGAAAGGTATAAAGAAAAAAGAGAAACCGACTGGCTTTTAAGCACGAAGTGTGCAGGTGTAGCTAGAGTCGCTACGGGCTGCTACTAACCTCACGTTCTGATGGCTTATAGGGGATAGGATTTCAATCAAGGCGCTAAGCTTGGCTAGTTGGAAAAGAATTTTTTGTCGCTTCCATTAGGCAATAAACTCTCCGAGTAAAAGCGTTCATGTCATGGGCGAAGTCAAACTTATGTATAGTGTATGATTCTCTTTGTTCCCTGTTATAGGTATTAGAGAAGCCGTACTGGAGAAGAGTAACACTGATATTTTCGAAACTCTGCAATGGCAGACGCAAGTGTTTCGAAAAAGGCAATACGGGTAAGGATGAGTTTTGAGGTTGTTAAAGCGGCAGCGAAATTGTCTTGGTCTGCGTGCTGTACTCTTGCCCACAAACCTCACAGTATAGTTTAAAAATCACATCGCTTGAGTCGCAGTCGAGGTTTTCATTTATGTAAAACAGGAATGTGTCGGACCTGAATTTTGCCACTTTGATGTCGGATATTTGCTGATAGACTTTACCCCAAGGTTTCTAGAAAGAACGGCACTCAACACGGCCTGTAGTCATTTGGTTTCGGCATTTACAAGTAAGTCTCTCAAGTTCTTACGCCAGTGGTATACAACATGGGGTGGCTCACTGGATATTCATAACAGCCGAGTACTCTGTGTTATTGTGTTAAAATGAGTATGTTGCTTAGTATGTTGCTCACTCTGAGAGCCGTTGAGGAGTAGGTTAGGATTAGGTTTGTTTTTCTCCGTCCTTCTTCAGTGCGTTATCTCGTAGGACAGAGGCACGTTACAGGTTGCGGAGGCGCTCAATAGTGTCTCCAACTGTCTGTTCCAGGTATTTTTGCCGTCACAAGGTGGCTTTCAGGGCCAAATTTCTCTGTATTGGAGCATATCCTTCGTTATCCATGCACCTGGGAGTATGGGGTACTCGTTTTTCAGTGTTTCGGGTGGATTGTGTGGAAATGAAGATACTGCTGTCTATCCATGGGCTTTTTGTATAGGGTAGTCGAGAGGGAGTTACTGTCTATAGAGATCTCTGGGTCGAGAAAACTAATCCTTCAGTAAGAAGTAGACAGAAAACTATTTCTGTCTAGAAATAATAAGGCAGAGTACTCTGCTGTCATTAGTAAGTGAACCTTGCCTAGAACTATTAATACGTGTGAGCTCTAGAGTTTGTGAGAACAATATTCTGCAAAAGCCGCTAGCCTGTCAGATACTTGAAGCCAAGTACTATGTACGATATTTCTAATACACTCAATTCAATGCGCCTGGGCATGATACTGCATTTTTAAATATCTCTTCTTTCATGCAAAAGAGGGAGCTTTAGTGAAGTGAGTCTCATGTAAAAAATGTCTGTATCGCATCGAAGGAGAAAACAGCCGACGTGTCCAGAGAAATGCAGGCGTAGTTCACGTCATTTTTCAACAAAATAACCCTGCACTTGAGAAAAGGCTCTCGGCGTAAGTTGAATACTCGATCAGCTTTTCCTTCGCTACTGTGTAGTAAACATTTTCTAGGAATCTAATTTTTTTTTCAGAGCACACCACGTAGGCACGCTGACGCTGCAAGAATATATACGCAGTGCTATATCAAGATCACCTATATTCCTGGTAATTTTTTGAGTACAGCTGACATAATATTGTTAGGTAAGACCTGCAATACGGCGTATTAGGTAAGACCTGCGCTGCAAGCAGCAGAACTCTGCGCATAGACTTCAAGCGCCGTTGACCATTCACACTGTCTGCGTCGTGGTCTTCTGAAACAGCCGTTCATCTTTCACGCGCTCCTCGATTGTCGTCGTCGTCGTCTGCGACCACACCACTTCGTCATCCACGCGTTCCCCGGTAGCATTATCCCCCCGGCAAAAGGCACCGTCCCGGTGCGTGTTAGCCGTGCAGTGCAGAGGGGGAATAATATGGCTTGAGGCGGGCCACATGCACTATTTCGAAAGTGGGTGCAGCGGACGGTGACTCTTGGCGGAGCGGCGTAATTTCATATTTTACGTCAGTCACTGGGCGTAATACACGATACGGACCTGTTTAGTAGGGCAGAAGTGTTACGCACAACCCCACACGGCGGGACGGGAGCCAGAGGAATACCAGAGAACCGGGAGGATAATGAACATCACGGTAGTGAGCGCCGTAGCAGCGTTTTTGTGCTTCTTGGGAGTCAGAGAGCTTATGACGAGCAATCTGCCGAGCAATCTGCCGAGCGGCATATATCCATAGATAACGTGGACCTCCTCAGAATGGTGAACCACAAAATTCGTGACATATATTCGAGCTGAGCGAGTTAAAAGGTAAAAAACTGAGAATGTGGGTTTCGGATGAAGGAAAATCCGGGGTACTCTTTACGGAACGTCCCAGAAAAAAGAAAAAAGTAACAGAATAAAACGCGAGCCCTTCACGAAATGTGATGTGGAGCAAGAAGAGCATGCTAAGAAACGGATAACTTATTCTTTAGGACCAGAGCAAATACGCAAGCTTCCAAAACAAGTGAATGAAACGAAAATGTACGTTGCTTTTTTTCCCCTTGATTCAAAGAGAACCACTTTTCAAGGGCATTCCTGGGCCTTCCTGTGAAAACACCTTTCACAAATACGGCCACAAGATGCGTTTAGGAGCAATAATTCTGTTATTGCAACCTTCTTGTTACGAAAACCTGCTGTGTGTAGCCTAGGTTGTTCACAGACATTAGACACATGATCCATTTTGTTCCCCACGCAAGCCTCCTTTTTGTTGTGCGGACACGGTGAAAAGCATGAGGCGTTTGCGTTCCTGTACACTGCTATGATCAGCCTGGTAGCGTTTCTAGAGCTTACTAGCACCAAATTGATGGCAAAGGTCGCCTCTTTTGTGGAGTTTTTTTTTTTTTTTTTTTTTTTTTTTATTCAGCAGAGTTGAATCTGCATTGGCTTTTAGGTAAGCCAGCTCTTTTCTGTTTATTTTTTGCAGAAATTTAGAATCGTGGATTTACTCTGGGGCAAAAAGGAACTGGCTGCAGCTTCCTGCTACAACGATGATTTTCATGTTAGTGGTGGCGAGGGTGCCTGCCCATTCAAGGACACTACAGGGCAGACTTTTAACGCCTTCTCTCTGGATCCTTCATTCATGTGTGAAATCCAACAGGGGCGCAGCGTCCGGTTCCTGGAAGTAGATCTGAGTGTCCGCCCTAGGCACATTAGTTGGAGGTAGGAGCCTCGCCCCGAGACGCAGTCTCTCCCCAAACGAAATTTACCTTTTGAAAAACTTTTAAGCGAAGATTAGCGTCTACAGCATTGTAATCTAAGCTAGAGCGTTCGGGTGCATATCACATGGCATCTAGTTTTGCAGTACAGATATCGAGACTGACACTAGTTGGTTATTCATCAAAAATTGTTTTCGCTTCGTAGGAAGTTTTGTTGCAGTTTTACAAAACATTGCTGCCGTTAGAACCTACCGCTGATCTACGGGTGCGAATACTGGAAGCAAAAGTTTTTATGCCGCGCACACATCGGTTCGTGTGCAATACCAACAATATTGCCGAGATGTGTGTTTCAGTATTCTTTTGTTGCACCTAGACGAGATATCTATGTGCACAAAAGTAAACAACTGCGAAACGGAGCTAAAACGTGACACGCAACACCAAACAAGTACACGACATGTGAAGTCCGCTTATTGCAGTCTTCTTATGCAAAGCGGAAGGATTTGCATGAACTCAAAGTTATGTCTTTTAACAAAACGCGTGATGGAAAAAGCGAGTATCGAACAGAATGTTTGAGGGAGAGACATGCCTCAGCGTTGTAAACACTGGCTGCGAAGTGGATGCAGTCCGCTTTTGCAGTAATCTGCTCTCCTAACTAAAACGAATGTTATGCTGACACGCAAACTTTTTTATGAGTGTGGCTTTTGGTGATTGAAAGGAAGCGTGCATTATCTTTCGGTTTACCAGTAACTAATCTAAATTTGGTCAGTTTTATCATTTGCAGCTTTAGGGTACACTTATATTAAATTTTTTTGTATGTTTAGGTCACTTTCTTTTGCAGGTTTTTGTCGCTCTACTCATAGCGCAACTTTGCATCACTAGAGTTTAGTGATCGCATTTTGGTCTGCATCTGTATTCTCTAACGTGACCGCTTCTGATCATCGGCCATTGCGACGCATTTGTTCCTGTTTTTTAACCTTCGCTCACCAATTACATTACATGTGCGTTTGTTTTTCCTTTGTTAAAGCTTTGTTTTTGATTGGTCTTGTGTGCATGTCTTCTTTACAGTGTGACGTTTAATTGCGACAATCTTTGCTTCATTCAGTGAGATGATTGTCAATATTTTGGAGAGGGTGAGCTTATTTTTGAGGGCGCCCCAACAGTCAATGCTTCGATGTTCATTTATTTGTTTGGGGTTATTTCCGAAGTTTAAAATTTGGCGTCATCATGTTACGTCTGCATGTCCAGTCATGACGTTAAAAATTGTCATTTATTTCCAATTCTGTTCAAAGGGAGCGCGCTGCTTATATGCCGCTGACTGGATACATGTTATTGAATAGAAATGGGCCTGTTCTCAAAACTCGAGTAACTGCTCACTTTAAATAAACGGGATTATTTATTTACTATTGATACAGTGCGGTATACGCTTGTGTGAAATCCTTATTCATCCTTTTCTGGATGAATAAGAACTCAAAAATTAATATATAACCTCTCAAATATTTCATTCTTAATTGAACCTTTTTGTGTTTGCTGCATGTTTCCAGATACATTCACTGTGCTTATTCATGTGTAAAGAACTAGAGAGAGATTTGTTCACATACCATAGACAGACACCATCATGGTGTCGAACGACGTGTCCATAAACTTTCCTTCCATAAGAGTAGTCAGCCTGTGAATCAAGACATTAAACTGATTATGCGTGAACATACTGAATAAATATTTGATTTTACCTTTCATTGTCGTAGTACCGCGTTCTGTTAAAAATAATGTGATTTCTGGACATGTTGACCATCAAATCAACTTGGCATTTGAATTGCACATGTGAACTCGACTTATATGTCCATATTGGTTTTGGTGATCCGACAAACTGAAAAGGATAAAGGCTTTTAAAATAAATCATGAACTGAGAGAACAGCCTGTTGATTCAATACGCAAATAGTGTGAGTGGAGCCTCCAAATATGTATAGCCATAACTATACTTAATAGCAATAAGCACCACTCAACTCTCGGGATGAAGTGTGGGTCGGCGTATCGATGTCGTGTACATTACTCAATTGTTAGGCCAAGTAAAGAATCCATTGCTTTTTCATAAAGGTTATTATTTAGATATTAAGCTTCTGCGATGTCTTTTTGCGAAACGTGCTTTGACCTACCGAACTCACTAGTATTATAAATGTGGGAAATTGTTCATTCCTTCATTTTGGCAAGTCAATGAATGAACAAACATTTTTCTCTATGTGACAAAAATGTCGATTTATTTGTTCAAGGCTTCCTGATATATTGGCATTGTGAAGGTTTAATATTGTATTGTAATGACACCAACTGAGGATATGTTCCGACGTTTTCAGGATTTCTGTAATTATCTTTTTATGTCAGATGTCAGCGGAAATATAGGGTATGAGCTGTTGCTGGAAACGGACCTTTGTTAGTGGTCAAAATCTCACTCGCGCTGAACAGTGCACAAAATCGGGCCCGCATTGTATGCGCAGGATTATCCTGATATATGATAAAATAAAACAGGAAATTAAGTGGTACGGACAGCAGACGTCCTTACTTAAATGTCCTACCGTTGCTATTATATCACTATTATTTTATAACCTTCAGGCATGCAAGCAATGAAAGTGTTAGGTGGTATAATGAAATTAGGAAAATCGCCGGCAAAGCGTAATCACAGCGCAATGAATGCACGTCAAGCTAAATAGGCCTTTTAAAAGCTTCATATAGCAGTATGAACGACTGTAGCGATGTAGAATATATTATGCTAAAGAAACGGTTTGTGCCTGGCATCTAGGAATAATAGCCCAAACGGAACTCCCACTTGTGAGGTACAGAATACGTCACCATTTTGCCATTGCGAACAGAGAGTTTAGGCACCTTACATACGCTGACGAACAGAATAAAATGCGTAAAAGAGCTTTGCAAACGAGGAAGAAAACGCGTTTCATTTTTAGAAAGGTATATTTAAATATGTTTTTAGGTCCATAATAACTTAGACAATATTAGGTGATAGGGAAATTTAAAATTTATCCATAGACTTTGCTAAGTGATGGGATCATTACACTTGGGCACAGGCAGCATGGTGAGGAAAGGTTAGTTTTATTACGCAGCCGACGCGGCCAAAATAACTTTCGGAGCTTCCTTATATTACCCACTGAGAAAATACACAGATAAATCCGATGAAGCAATCTTTCATATTAAACGTCTCGTAATAGTCAATGCCTGCGCCAACAACTGTATATCCTGTGGTCGTAAAATACACTCAAAAGTATCCAAAACACGGAGTGAATAGAAAACAGTAGAAGGAAAGCAGAAGACATGAAATATTAGGGCAAAGCGAAAAATCTGTTTAGCCCGTACTGAAACGGATAACGAGCAGCACCGCGGCTCATGTAGTGTGCCGTAAACTATTGAAAAAATTACCTGTTGTTAATGCCCTTAATCTCGATGTTCTCATTTAGACAAGTTTCCTGTCGTTTGACTCGGATTGAAATACTTCGAGTAAACCCTAAGTCTGTATGCAAAAATTCAGACCCCAAGCTCACGGAAGGACCGCGTAGTTCAAATATAATGCTTTATATTACAACAGCTAAACACTCCGGCAGAAAAAAGGGCCAGCAGTGTGCTGCCAAGATGGAGATTTTGTGATATGATAAAACGTTTCAGGCTACACTGCGATTTAGAGATCAGCACTATATGTTTTTAAACGTGCGGTATCATATATCAAACAACACACGAACGTTTATTTTCTGTTTCAATCAAAGGAAAGAATGAGCGCCTTTTTCAATTTAAGCGAAATGATTTCCAGAAATTATACAGCATAAATTGAATAAAGATACCAGTATAGTGGGGAGATTATAATGTTATGCCTTTCCTCAGTCAAACAGAATTATAGCATTATTTTTTCACACAGCATTGGTAAGTTCAGGGAATTTCTAGTACATTTCTCTTACATATGTGACTCAAAATTGTCATGGTGTTGCAAATTATAAAGGGCTTCCTATATTTCGTTTCATTTTTCAGCCAAAAGATATTACTTTGAAACTTATACTAAATGTTAAAGAGAGAAAAGCGTTTGTTTCCGTTAACATACAGCTCTGCTTCAAATTTCAAAAATGATGTTCTTGCAAAGACTCAAATTATTGCTCCCGTACTCATAACTGTGACGTCATAATTTCGAAATCTTTCTTTACTCAAATCATATATTTAATATTAATCAATTTATAAGGGGTTTAGGCTTCGCATCAAAGGCGTACGCGGTAGTTTATTTAAAATAACCTTTTCAATCTGAATTGTTTTATTATGTGTATAAAAATGCAATTGTTTAGGTTAATATGGCACCCATCCCAGCAAAACATTATTAAGTAATATGTACCACGACACTTCAATGATAATTGATAATTGTTTGTAAAGATAAGGTTTGGAATACCCGCATTAAAGGAACCATCTTTACAAATTCAGTTTATATGAACCTTCATCTGATTTCTGAGCTTTTTATGACAATATTATCTCGTTTATGTTAAAATAAATTATCAAATTATGAGAATTTTCTGCAAGCAGCAGAGTGGCTGCGATTGAAAATGGCGGGACGGCACTTCAACAAAACCAGCCCTTTATTCTATCGCCCTCAAAAATAGGGGGAGATCACGTAAAACGTGACCTACTTTAATATCACTTACACTGCATTAGAAAAAGAAAGAGAACAAGGTAGAGCTATAATAATTTCAAAAGCAGTCATTACCTCAGATATATCTAATGTTCTGAAATGCAGATGTGGTACAGTAGTAGTCGTGTGCGGTGCTGCAAAAGCAAAGAACAGGGAAAACAGGGCGGCTGAAAATATTAGACTTTGCATCGTCTTGATGGCTGTCGTTGATGAAGCAGCTACTACACCGCGAAACCAGTTTGCTTTTATATGATCCTGGGAGGGCAACGGATATGTTCACATTTGACATTTGTGAACTGTTCGGTGCGAATGTCATCAATAATACACATGCCTTTTTCAATAAACATCAACAAAATTGTTTTGCAACACCTGTGCTCAGAGTTTGCACTTCTCATTTTCTTACATCTTTTTATTTTCCTTACGCCAGATTATTATTAAAATATTCCCCAGCCGAAGCCCAAAATTATATTATGCACAATTATGTTTATCCTAAAAGCGGGTATTTTATTCAATTTAATTATTACGTAACTTAAGTCTAGACGCTGATTATAATCTGGCCTATAGTAGGTTCGCATATAATGATATTGGTGAACAATGTTATTTTCTAGGCTAGTTGGTTTAACATTTTATTTGGAAGCGGTGAGGCCGACAAGGACAAGAGAACTGGACGGGACAAACGCTACTCGCAAATGTGTTTATTTGCACATTCCTATTCGATGACCAGTCCCTGCACAGACGCAACAGCATCGACTCGCGCAACAAAATCCACAAAAATAAAACAAGCAGCATTTATTCCAGGGGTAGATGCCACGTGTGCTTGCCACTAAATACACAGTGAGGACCGTTTCTTAACCGCCAACTTTCGTAACACACAAACAACATCTCTTCCCGCTAAATAGACAATGAGGACCGTTTCTTAATCGCTAACTTTCATAGCACATAAACAACATCTCTTTTTGCAGCAATATCTCTGACGTACCTTCCGCCAAAGTCGTCAATAAGCGATCGAGGTTTCCATTATTTATCTTTCGAGCGGTGGTTTCCTCATCCCAGGATAGTAGTGTTGTGCAATGCAGGGAAGCAGCCTGAGCACGTTTTACAGTGGAGTGACAAGTTCGAAGCATCGCCCAGTTTCTATACCTGAGTGCCAACTAAGCAACTCCTGCTACCCGAAGGCTATGTAACACGCGTTGGCGGAATCGATTTTAAGACCAAGTGCCCTCATTTCGATTATTGCGCATTCGAACACCAACCAGAAAAGAACAAAAGTATGAGGTTAGGCCTTACCAACACAAAGTCTGAAATAATCTCAAAACAATTGCCGCGAAGTATGGCACACAGTTGGTGTTTTCCGCAACGTGCAATCTCTCAAAGCTGTGCAGGCTTGAAGAAGGGCCGCATTGCCGATATGATTGCAAAAAGAGACATCAATATATATGTTTTCTGCCGTACGGGTGTCGTCTAATAGATTCTTCTCAAATGTGGGAGAGTGTACATCGGCCAAGTCGGCCGATGTATTAATGAACGCCCCAGGGAGCATGAACGTTCCTTGGTAACGGACAGTGGTTCGAACTTGCCCCTCCACCGTAAAAAGTGCTAAGGTTGCTCCCCTGCACTGCACAGAACTACTATCGTGGGAAGAGGTAAAAATACAGATCGAAAGACAAATATTAAAAGCCTCGTTTTGATGCCTTCGGGGAAAAGTGCGTCACAGATATGTTAGTGACATTGCTACAGAAATAGTTGTGTGTAAAGAAAGCTATTCAGACATCCTGCTCATTGTCTATTTAGCGGCACGCACATTTGACGTCTACCCCTTGCTTAGATGTCGCCTGTTTTATCTTTGTTGATTACGTTGCGCTAGTCGATGCGGTTGCGTATGTGCAGGAAGACTGGTCACCGGATATAAAGGTTCACATAAATACAGTTGCAAGTAACGTTTGTCCCTTCCACCTCCCTCATCCTCATTTGCCTTAGCGCTTCCAAAAGTTACGCTAAAGATATTAGTTGTCCTGAGTGTGCAAGAGTGCACACCGGCTAAAGAGGATCTCCAAGATGAGCCGCGCTGGACTCGTTGACGCTAGCTTGTCGCTCCCACAGAAGTCCAGCTAAAATGCCCCATAATTCATCATCATCGTTATTAGCCGAGCTATACCCCCTATAGGAACAAGGTCTCTCCTATATTCCTTCAATTAACTTGCTTGTATGCGAGCTGCATCTACGTGACCCCAGCGAACTTCTTAACCTCATCCGCCCAAGTAACTTTCTGCCGCCCCCTGTCACACTATGTTTCTCTTGGAATCCAGTTTGTTACCCTTAGCGACATTCGGTTATCCTCTCTTCAACCTGCATATCCTGCCCATATCCATGTCTTTATTTCCACCAAAATTTCATTAACTTGAGGTATTGTTCTGACCCACTCTGCACATTTCCTATCTCTTAACGTTACCCATGCATTTTTCGTTCCATATCACTCTGCGTTGTCCTCAACTTAAGTAAAACCTATTTCGTAATCCTACACCTTTCAGCCCCATAGGTGAGTAGAGGTAAGATGCAACTGTTGTAAACTTTCCTCGGAGCGATACCGGTAAGTGCCAGTCATAATCTGTGAGTGATTGCCAAATGCGCTCAATCCCAATCTTATTCTCTTTGTTATTACCTTTTCATGGTCCGGATCTGCGGTCACTGCCTGACCTAAGTACACATTCGCGTACTACTACCAGTGCTTCGCTACCTAACGTAAACGGCTGTTCTTTCCTGAGGCTGTTGAACATTACCTTGGACTTATATTGATTTTAAAGCCTACTTTTCTGCTTTTCCTGTCCAGGTCATCAATTATTATTTGCAGTTCATTCCCTGAAATACTTAGGAAGGCAATTACAGCGAATCGCAGTTTACTGAGGTATTCTCTATCATCCCTTATCCCTAACTGCTCCCATTCCAAGTCTCTGAATACTTCCTCTAAGTAAGCTGTGAATAGTACTGGGGAGATTGTGTCTCCTTGCCTAACACCTTTCTTTATAGGCATTCTGCTATTTATTTAAGCAGAACTATGGTTGCTGTGCAGCCACTAGATATATCTTCCATCACTTACACGTACACATCGTCTACACCCTGATTTCGCAGTGCCTGCATGACCTCCACTGTTTGTATTGAGTGAAATGCTTGCTTCTAAGCAATGAATGCTATTTATAAGGGCTGGTTATATTCCCAGAATTTTTGTATCACTTGATTGATGGCATGGATATGAGCGATAGTACAGCACCCTTTCCGAAATCCTGCCTGATCTTTTGCTTATTAGAAGTCTAAGTTTGTCCTAATTCTATTAGTGATTATCTTAGTAAAACATTTACACGTAATAGATAGTAAGCGGTTTGTTCCGTAATTTTCCATGTCCTTAGCGCCTCCTTTTTTATGAATTAAGTTAATATTTGCGTTCATTCATGCTTCCCGTACCGTCGATGACACCAAGGATTGCGTATGCCTAATAGCCATTTTTCCTTGCACGACATTTCCCCGTCTTTCAACAAATCTGCAGTCACCTGATCCTCTCCAGCTGCTTTCTCTCTTTTCACATTTTCTAAAGCTTGCTTAAGCTCGTCCTTCGTCACTTGCGGAATGCCTGGCTGCTTTCCCCTATAGCAAATTTTATTATTGTCTTGACTAATTTAGTTATTGTACAGATTAGTATAGAATTCCTCGGCTACTTTGACGATATTGTCTATATTAGCGATGACGTTCCCCTCCTTGTCCTTTAGCGCATACATTTGCATTTTGTCTATGCCCAATTTATTCTTCACCGTTGAAGGTTTCCACCGTTCTCTACAGCATGCTCAATTTTCTCCCTGTTATACTTCCAATATATAATCACCTTTAAGCTTACTAATCAGCTTTGATATCTCTGCCAGTTCTATCTACTCTGATCCGTTGGAAGGTTTCATTGTTTGGCGTTTCTTATTTAAATCTTTCGTTTTCTTAGACACCTTGCCACTATCCTGTCTGACTATTCTACCGCATACCTCTATAGCGCACTCAGTAATGATATCTCAGAAATTATTTTTATTGCTTTTAGGCTAATGTCGTCATCTTCATTTAGAGCCGAATATCTATTCTGTAGCTGGATCACGAACTCTTCTGCCATCGTCCTAACCGCAATTTTTTAATGGACTTCTTGCTTACAATATGTTTCATTCCCTCTTCAGATTTAAACTAATTTGATATTTTACCATCCCGTGGTTACTGCATCGCACTTCCTCGATTACCTTAACATCCTGCATAATGTGGGGTTAAAACACAGTATGAAATACCTTTCATTTTTCGTCTCCCCGTTGGGGCTTTTCCATGTCGTCATCTGTTTTTCCAGATTGCTAAACAAGGAATGCCTGCATCTTAAGTTACTGCGCTCTGTAATCTCAACTAGTAACTCCCCCTGCTATTCCTAGAACCAATGCTCACTCCCTCCCCGGTCTCCTGTCTGCTTTTCCCCTACTTTGGCACTATTAATACAGTATACTGCGTCTTCCGTTTCCGCATTGCCGATTCTACATCGTAGAAGCTTTCAACTGCCTGCTCATCATGACTACATGTAGGTGCGTAGGCCTGTACAACCTTCAGTTTATATCACCTGTTAAGAATAATTACAATGCCTGCCACACTCTCATTATTGCTATACAATTCAGCTATACTACCAGCTATATCGTTCTTTGCAAGGACACTTACTCTTACATCTCATCTCTCCGGCAAACCTCAATAACGCAGTAAATGCCCGTCCTTCAGTACAGTATATGCCTCATTCGGCCTCCTAAAATCACTAAGCCCTATGGTATCTCATTTCACACCCTCTAGTTCCTCAACATCACTGCTGAACAAGCCTCACTAGCTTGGTTTTTAGCATTATTGTTACCAGGGTCAGCTTACAATGGCGGCCTGTCCCAGGGAGCCAGAGATTGTGCGGCACCGGTAATCGATCTTGCATGCGGGGCTGATATTATACCTCTACGCCACCGCTGCTAATTACAATTATTCCTGCGTATAGCTTGCTACTTTAAAAGCGCAGCAATGCGGCTCTTGCCTTTGTCGCATCTATAGGTGGGAAATTACTAATGATACATGACACAAATTTACTAAACATTTATCTAAATCTTGTGGTCCAAATGTTATGAGTGATATGTTGAGGGTTGTGAAAAAGGTCTAAAACGCCTCTTAAGAAGATTACAACTTGTATCCGGTAGTTTCAAATTAATTTAGGAACATGCGTGGTAAGGGTACACCCCATGAACGCTATTTACCAAAAGCAGCTTGAAGCGAGCATGAGCTGGAGTATGTTTTTTAATCTCAAGCAATAACAGTTGCTAAGGATTGGATATAGGTTACTTTATAATCCCTGCATTGTTCTGAAGCAAATATTCTGAGATATGTATAGCCCAGGCAGCACAAAGCATTGGGCCAATGTTGTAAGTACGATGGCAAACAGTGGCCCCACTGTGGGCCAGCCTAACCAGCATGCTCCCAACATAGGATATGCCAGTCAACACCATGTCCAACAATGGCCCAGGCTAGCCAATGCTCTCCCAGTGTTGGCACTTCCAATAGCCAGCACTGGCTAGCTTGGGCCAAGATGTACAGTGAGTTCCCGATATTGGCGCTGCCGTACATATAGAATGTCTATATTGGACCGAGATTGCCATTGTTTCTCCAATATGGTCGCACCGGGTTTTAAAATTGGCTATAATGGGCCAAGTTGTCCTGCGTTCCTCCGTCGTTGGGTTTTCCGTTTTTTAAAACTGGCTACAATGGACCAAGTCGTTCCAGCATTGGAGGTTCCGGTTTTGAAACATGGCTACAATGGACAATGTTATCCTCTGTTCTTCCAGTATTGGATGTTCAGTTTTTTAAAGCTGGCTAAAATGGACCAAGTTGTCCTGTGTTCCGCCGTCGTTGGCCATTCCTTTTTTAAAACTGGCTACAATGGACCATGCTGTCCTGTGTTCTTCCGGCGTTGCCCGTTCAGTTTTTAAAACTGGCTACAATGGAACAAGGTGTCCTGTGTTCTTCCGACGTTGACCGTCCCGTTTTTTTTAAACTGGCTGTAATGGACCAATTTGTCTTGTGTTTTTCCAATATTAGCTATCCCTGTATGAAAACTGCCCACGATGGACCACTTTACACCCTGATCTCCCGATTGTCATTGCCATCCTAAAAACGCAGCTTTAATGGGCTACCGAAGTGAATATTTTCCGTTGACCATTCAATCAAAACAAATTCTACATTTTTATGGTTGAATACACGTGCGCTGGACGCCAAACCGCGGCATTTAATTCCGACAACATTTCAGCCGATCGTTCGGACCTCACAGAGTACCACGTACGGGACGACAATTACTATAACGCATTCAAGCACGTACCGCTGCAGCTGTCTGGATTCGTCTGTTCGGTGCGCTCATATGCGGCGCATTTTTGGGGGTCAGCTAAATGTGTTTACGGTTTTAGGCTATTGGCATGCATGCAGATATTGTCGCAGGCGCATACGTTTGTCGCACAATTATATCTGATGATAGCACGACTGTGCGACCACATATGTATACCCCAGGCCGGCTAGCACTCACGACAAATATGCCTCTATTGGACGCCGATTACATCCCTGCATCTACTTAACCTCTAGTACAAATCCAGTTGTCAGTGAGAACGCGCCCACAAAACGAAACCGTGTCGCCATAGCATGATCATGTGACATTAACTTAGTGATTAGAAGGTAGCGTTTTCATTGCCGAGAAGGGAAACGTTGCCTCAAGTTGAAGGAACAAATGACCATTTTCTCAGCGATGTTTTTGTTCTAGTGCTTTTGTATTATCCATAAGGAACTACGCGCAGCATCGTCTGTTTACCTGGAGAAAGGACCGAATATGATGTGTGTACTTTCTGGACGCAATCACTGGCAATCACTTTCATGAAAATGAAAAGCCGAAAGACTCGCGAGGTTACCATTCTAGTTTTGGGCATTCACACGGTGGTAAAAAAATGAGTTTTTCGCGCAGACTGCGAGCATGAAGGCCCCGGTACATTTATATGGCGCACAACATATATATCGGCAATAAACAACAAAAATAGTTTGTTCCGCCTATTAGTTTAGAGTTTGAGCATTCCAGCCGCGCTAGGCGGTGGCAAAGGAATTAAAAAACTGTACAGGAATGAAAATAATGTGCGCTGTCGAGTCATTCGAAAAAACGAATGCAGCCCAGAAACATTGTTTTAATGAGGCAGTTTTCCATGCCCTTTCCAATTCTTTCATTCTACTAAAATGATTTGGAATACGTTGCTTGCTCATTGAACGTTATCGTCTTTTTGTGCAATCCGCGTTAAGGTGAAGGTGATTGCGAAAAACGTCTGTGTGTTGCCTGATGCCACAGCGCATCAGAACCTCGACGCGCACAAAATTGATTCTGAATCATTCATTGCTGTGTCTGTCATCGTCGATTCGCGAAGTCGAGACAAAACATGACCGAAGAAATATTGTTATAGCTGGAGAATGATGAGGACGAAGTGGCGCGCTCGTTTGTGGAAGATTAAGAAAAACAAGTGCGTCGAACGGGGGCCCTCGTAGCCTGGCTCCTTGGCTGTTCCTCAATGTATATATATTTAATCCTCTTTTGTAAATATATATTCTCCCTGTTACAAAATTATATGCCAAAATTTAAAAACCTTGAACAATTCACAAATTCCGTAGAATCTTCAGAACTGCGCGGTGCGCTATAATTGGACAAAGGCTTTATCGAAGTGGCCATAATTACTTGCGCTACAAAATTATGCAAGGTGTTTTTTAATGGTTTTGAAGGCTGAGGTAGTGTAGAATGGGTGGAAAAAGTTTGAACAATCTTAAAACTGTTTTTTTTCTAAAAATTTTCAATATTCGCTGTTTTCTGTAAATTAGCGCGATCGTATCTTTTATTCAAATGTCATAAAAATATGAGTTTCAGCTGTTTGCGGATAATTATGCTGAGAACATATTGTGGAATTATTGCTGCTCTACCATGAACCTTTTCTGAAATAAAGGCCTGCAAATTAGGAAATTTTCATTTCCTGGGACGATGTTGAGAATTTTTATAAAAACATCTACTGATACCTGAAAAGCGAACAACTGAATACAAATAAAAACGTATATATTTAGTCAGATAATTTTCAGCTAGATAACTTGAACATAATTTGATTAATCTATAACCAAAGTTGGCCAGAATAGAAGAGAAGCTCGGAACTCCGCCTCTTCGACATTATTAATCAGTCATCACGCAACAATATACAATATTTTGAAGTAAATATAAAAGGTCGAACGACAATCCTTTGTTCGATCATAGGTGGCGAACGGGAGGGGAAAGATGACGCGCGAATTTGTCGATGCACCAACTGTATGGATTTACGCAAGAATGTGGATGGTAGATGGGGAGGCTTTCTATTTTTTTTAGAAAATGTTAAGTACGGGGTTGGCTTGAAGAAACAATGCGTTTGCGAACACACAAAACAAAACTATTTTTTAGAACTCGACTCGAGCGGTGCGCGCTGGCGGCCGCTCATCGGTACGGTCCGAAGTCACGGCTGGCCGGTGCAAGCAGAAGAGGGCTGGGAGGAACGGAATGTTGAGAGGGTCGTTGGTCCTTCGTTCCCACGCGCAGCCCATGCGAACACAACACCGCGGCGGGAATCGCGCACTGGTTGAGCGGTTCGCTGTTGCCCCTCGCCTACGCGTCTACGTGCAAGACACAACAGAAAGCATCCCCAGCTGCGCTGCTGTGCGGCCTCCTCCCGAAGCGTTCATTTCAGAGCTTGTTGAAGACGCTACAAGACATGTGACAGCTTCTTAAACCTTGCTTTAATTTTTTCCCTCATTAATTTTCTTTTTCATTGCGCTGTGCATAATTTTCTCTTGTGCCTATACATGTCCATGTGCTCCGGTTTGTGCTTGCTACATATCAGTGAATAGCTGAGCTGTGATGTGTCGCCGGAGTACGGATTACAGCAATGGCGGAATACCATCGGCATTATCGGACTCAGTGAACGCCGTCATCTTAGACCGTGAGTACATATCTTTGCAGCATGCCATTGCTTCATAATTGGTTCTATATAATCTCCCGCCAGTCCCAATGTTCTCTTTCCGTATTCTCTTCGAAACAACTGCGCGAAGCATGACTTCAAGAACTAAGCGAATTTAAGTCCGGGTTACACGCAACCAAGTGCGTGCACTTATTTGCTGGCTGCGATATGAATAGCATTTGCGCCGAAAATAGAGGAGCCGTGCGTAACAGGTGTGTATGCCGCCAACACGTGACAGAACACTGCAGGCAGCCATTTGCGAAGTTTTTTTACTGTGCAGCGCGTTGCAATCAATTAGTAACCAGATACTATGCGCTCGGCTTTGTACATATATTTTGGACAGCCTCTCTTCTGCGCGCAGGAAGCCATGTTCACACAGTTTTTGGATTTTGTGAAGAGTTAAGGGCAGTTTTTTGTTTTCAGATGTACAGACGAAGTTTTGAAAACTGTCCGTGCCGTCTGTGCAAGCGAATTTTACAGTGGGGCGGACATTGTGTGCGTGATGCCGCTTGATGATTAGGCTATAATCAAGTCATAATGAACCTCCACTTTTATAATGGCTAATATCATATTGAGGAATTGAAAGCCGTGAACAGCGCAAGTGAGCACCTTTTCAAAATTTTCTTAATCGACGCCCCCCTTCTGAGCACGCGCCTTCAGGTGAGGGCGTTATCAGAAAGCGGCGACAATAGGAGCGATTTCCTAGACACGCTTCGAAGGCAGGGGAAAATAACAATACAAACAAAAAGGCACATAAGCCGTGTGTGCACTGCGTCCCTGTCACTGCAGAGTAAACAACGTGCACGCGGGACACATTGTACAAAACATTGACGGCCGGTATGGGGCAACCATATCGTCCGAAATATGTTGCTCGCGAAGCGCTCGATCACGGCGCGCACTTTCAGGCGAAATGGGACAGGCCGTCAGGTCCGCCTGTTCGGCAATTACAGCTCTTTGTACCTCACGTACCGTACCCTATGCATGAAGTGCACGCCATAGCCATCGTGCAAGAATGTTGAAACCGAAGCAGCGATCCACGTATTCTAATTCTATAGGAAATCATTTGGGAGTAGAAAAGAGCAACTTAATATGATGTGCATGGTTCTTTAATGAACGATATGTATAAATGGACTGTTGAATAGTTACAGTAATGGAGTGTTGCGCTAGAATTGTTTACGGCCGTGACCGCAATAAATATTACTTATATTGCTCTTAGGTTTAAGCTCTGGCATTGATAAGCCTATCTAAAGAACCGACTGGCAGTGACAGGTTGTTTACAGCTGTTGATCAAAAGGTAGGCCATCATGCTATTATTGCAGGCATATTTGCTTCTTTTTGTACCTCTGTTTACTAAAACTTAATTTTGTTCCCCATTCCTAGGTACGCTGCGCCTCTTGCAACACTCACTGTTCAGTCGCTTTTATTCAAGGTACAAAAAGGAGGAAATGCGCATGCACTCATAGGATAGCCTGTCTTTCCGTTAACAGCTGCAAATAACACGCCACTGCTCCTCGGTACCTTGGACGAAGTTTTCAATGGGTTACCTGAGATGCCTAGCAATTGCTGTAATATTTATACCAATCACTGCAGTGAAAAAGAAAGGTAACACTGCATCGCTTTAACTGCTGCATGCACCTATAAACGTGCCTTAATTTATTGCCTATTCTTATAGACGCAGGACCTCTTGCTATAGGCTTTGTTCAGTAAGCAACCGTCTTTCATTGCTTCAATTTCTGTCTCTCCACCACTTTCTTGTTGCTCTGGGTGTGATCATTTGATTTCATTGTTCAAATCATATTGTTTTATCATGTGTGAATGATTTAGCCTTCACATACATGCTTTCATTTTTTTAGATGCGCATCGGGAGCGTTTTCTACGTAGAAATGGATCGATTGAGTGGTATCACTGGTGCGAAAACCGACAACCCCCAGAAGATGTGTGTCCTGTGGTTGGAAGGGCAATAAAGAAGAAGAAAATCAGCGGAAAAGCCTGCCTAAAAAAAGGTAGCACTGCATCACTGTAACTGCTGCATGCACCTTTAAATATGCCTTATTTTTATTGCCTATTCTTATAGACGGTGGACCTCTTGCTATTGGCTTTTTGCAGAAAGCAACCGCCTTTCATTGCTTCAATTCCTATCTCTTCACCACTTTTTTGTTACTTCGAGTGTGATCCTTTGATTTTATTGTTCAAATCATATTATTAAATCGCCGGTGAATGATTTCGCCTACACATACATGCTTTCATTTTTTTTTTTAGGTGCGCATCGAGAGCGTTTTCTACGTATAAATGGATCGATTAAGTTGTATCACTGGTGCGAAAACCAACAGTTCGGTACCCCCAGAAGATTTGTGTCCTGTGGGTGGCAGGGGTATAAAGAAGAGGATAATCAGTGGAAAAGCCTGCCTAAAAACTTACAAAGATGGCGCAAAAGCGAAATGCTGATCAGGGTTAGAGTCTGATTACTTCTTTTATCCCATTTCACTTGCTAGGTGATGTGACATATATGAGGCACCTTAGTATAATTTGTGGTATACTCACTGAAAATTGTGGAGACATTAACTTTTTTCTCGCTCAATTATTTTGAGTGACGCACGAATTGGAATAAAACGAATTCATCCACACATCTAATGCCTATAGACATTATATGCGTGGATGAGCTCATTAATTGTGTTCCTATGTGAGCATCCAATAGTTTGTCGAATATATTAATATGTTAAAAGTTGATTTTTTTACTGTTAATCGGAGTAATACATATGCTCCATATCATAGCATTATTCGCCTGTAGTTTGTATCTGCTCTTTCCTAAATTGTATTCTACAAAGTATACGTGTGTCATCTCGTACGTCTATTTAACTAGCGAAAAATTTGCAATCGAATCCCTTTTGTGATGTTGTTTCAGCTACAAATAATCTATGACAGTTGTGACAATATAGGTAGCTTTAGCTATGACATATAGCGCGAAAATCTTTAATATATGCGATGATATTTTTATTCACCGCATTGGCTAAACCAGCCTGTTTGAAGAGACGAAATGAAAACAAATATGGATGTCTTCGGACAGGAACAGTAATCGTGGTGCCATCACCATTTTTTTTTAATTAAATTTTCATATGTAGTGGGCTAATGTCTCGACACAAAGGAATGACCCTTAGGTTTGCCAGATGCGGCGTAGTATTCTCGAAAAAAAAACGCCTATCACTAAAGCTGGAAAACGCCGTTTTTGTCGTTTCAAAAAGTTGCAAGTTTGGAGGCCGGCTGGTTGCGTAAAATTTTGTCATTCATTGCTTTTTACTCACCGCATTTGCGTAACATTTACTTGTATAAGAAGTACTAAAAGTGTGTTTCATTGATGCAGTTGATTTAGTAAAAAATCGCAAACTTTGCTTTAAGAACTACGCGCTACAAAAATGTTAATGTTCAACCTTACATACTGACGTGATGCATTACGTCGTTTGCACTAAAACATTCTGTGTTTATTACGCAGGTCATAGTGTTAATTTAAGGCAGAATTTGGAGTCTCTAACCTGCTATGTGTGTTCTCTGTAACGCCACCAAAATTATTACGCTGGAAAGCGATTTGCTTATGATTGTAATTATAAAACTTACACATTGAAAAATCATCTTCAAAAATATGGTATTGTTAGTGGTGGTCAAAGCTGAGAAATGGAATAATATATTAATAAACTAGATTGAATACTATTGCACCTAGCAATAAAAAAGAATGCAGGACAGAGAAAAAGTTCAGCCTTCACTTGCGTTCTGCCATGAAATTGACAGAAATAGTGAATCAATACCATTTTAAGCTATTTGCCCAGAAGCAGAAAAAGGATGTATAAGCGCTGACAAGGTTTTAAATTTTACTTAAGGTAAAATGTAACTAAATTCAGCAAATACTAATTTTAAGTTTTGATGCCTACTCTATAAGGGGGAGCCATATAAGCACATCTATAGAACAAAAACAGGCATTTTTATATTTCTAATATTACATTTTGCAGAATTCAATATATTTACTGACTCAAATTAATAATATACTTTGCATTGTTTCCACAGATTTTGATAAAAATTGAGGTTGCGGCCGTTTCTTCAATTCTAATCAGTTTTCCTTATTTTAACATTTTCTAACTTTTGTCCAATTTCAAAATAATATGCAGAAACACACACAAATCTAGAGCTTCAAATTTTTTTATAAATAAAGAATGGAACCTAGATAATGTAGAAAAATAGTTTCCGTGCCAAGATATTATTGGATCTTGCAAGAATGAAGGCTGAATTTGGCCATTTTCAGCACAAGCACTCGGTTTAATATTTAGTGTTATATTTTTAAACAGTATAACGCAACACTTTTCAGTCCGCGATATTTTTGAGGTACTGAAGTTTTTGAGAGGGATTTGAATGAAAATCTAAGATGATCTTTTTTTTAATTGCAGCAAATTTGCCCTTTACTGCTGTTTTCGAATTCTGAGCAATTTTGATCCGTTGTGGAGAACACACCTAGTGGTCTGGAGCTCCAGATACTGCCTGGAATTAAGAACATGCGTCAGGAAGTGAAAACATATTTAGTGCAACCAACCTAATGCATCATATGCCAGTACATAAGGTTAAAAATGAATAATATTTTTGCAGCATAACGCTCCTGAAGCAAAGTTTGCGATTTTTTAATAACTCAACTGCAAAAACAAAACAGGTTTCTAATAGTATTTGTAAATGTAAAACCTGCATATATTTTGTGAGTAAAACATAGTAGATGACAAAATCATGGTATCCAAACTTGCAACATTTTGAAATGGAAAAAACAGCGTTTTCTACCTCTAGAGATATACCACACAATTGTTTTTTTCGAGGGAACTACGCGCACCTTGAAAAACTAAAGTTAATTCTTTTGTGTCTAGATATTCGCCCACCACATATAAGAATTTCATTGGAAACGAAAGATGGCCATGGGACCTGGATTATGTTTCTAAACTAAGGCACCCATAATACGCTGTGAGAAAGCCAATATCAAGGGCTTTTTTTAATATTCCATATTACGAACGGTTGTGTCATCTAAGAAAATTTGAAAGCTAGGCACACCTTAGCTGTCGCCGGCCCTCACTTTCTGTTACAGCTGCAATTGCTAAGCTTAATTAATACGTTGAGTACTTTATTTTAGCCACGAATATAGCGCTATTACGTGTAAAAGAAAGGCCGCAGTGACGCGATTCCCGTAGAATTTGTAAGTGAAATCTGTAAACCTTACAAATCTACCCATATATATAATCTCTTGCAGGTTTTATTCAAGCTACATCACACCTGCTGCGCCCCATATCTTGAGCCAAGGGTTATAAAAAAACCATTAGAAACAGACGATGGAAACCGGTGGCGCATTGCTGGCAGCCACTTAGGACAGCGCAGAAAATTTTTATTGTGTACGTAGCGAAGTGAGGTTATTCGCTTCAAGTACTAAATATTCACTTTAGACAATAAGTAGGACTTAGAGTCGGTGAGCACGTTCGGAAACCCCTGTTTCAATATTTGCGGTTAGAAACCTCATGTGTACCTTTTTTCCAGCTGCAGATAAATTCCGGGTTATGTAGATTCCGTTGCCAGCCCATTCGCGCACCTCGATTGTGCTGCTCACAACATGATTTTGAGCGGACAAAACAACCTGCCGCTATGATGGCTAGCCCCATGCATGAGTAAGGGTGATATGCTGGCGATGGTTGCTTCGCGTCGACCCTTTGGCGCACATGAAGGCTCGAATTACAATGAGCGCGCCGAACTTTGCAATGCGGATAACGACTACAAAGCGGTAAGGATACAAATGAGTGGAACAGTATTTTTCAGCTGTAAAATACAAATACAGTCTTGCTGGACGAATGTGCTGGCGCGGACGAAGAAACCATAGGCAACTTGTAGGTCTAACGCTACACAGGGCTGTCGAGCCAAGCCAAGTCCTCAATTGTATTGTCCAGAAATCTGATTTTTGTATTTTCGTGGTTTCCTACTGTATCTGGCGTTCAAAATGCAGACGTGAGGGTTCTTTATCGCAAATAATCAAACGTGGTTTGTGCCGGTACTCTTCAAAGTACCAACACCATTTATTGTGTAAGTCAATAATCAGTAATTTAGGTAAATAATGTCAATTAGGGATTCCAAACAAAACCTTTCTGTGGCGCTCAAGGTAGCTTCCAGCAATATGTATCTGGTTTCCTTTGCCTGCTTCCGAAATGTTTTTTTTTATCCCTTGGATCAAATTTGCTTGGACAAGCAGTATATGTGTAAAAATGATGCACCTGTGAGCTACCCGTTTAAGTGAGCTCCCGTTTAAGTGAACTACCCACAAAACCAGTCAAAAGCGTATATCAGCTAACCAGGGGCCAGTGCAGCAGTCGTGGGCTTAGATCACTTGTGTATATTATATCTAGCCATTTAAAAAAAATGCAAATGGTCGCCGAACATTCTCTTGGTAACGATATTTAGTATAAATTGTTTGCACATCGCCGAAAGCGTAGGAGCGGCAAAAAACTAGCGCGCCAGTCATATGCGGAGACAGCCGACAATCAAGCACTAATTCCTAGTGTGGGATGAAACACTGGCTGTCTCAGCCGTATTGCTGTGGAGGCGATCAAAATGCAACAGGGCACATGCTATGCAATGTATGTGCGTCTTTCATCCTAATAAACCCAAGGCAGCTGAAACTGATCTGGAACTCATCAGTATAGTGTTTCTCATTGACCATGAATTTCGCTACATGAATTCTGCAATTTTCTACATCTTCCCATAATAATGCGCGCGATTTTATATGCCTCATAATAGTGTTGTAAATTTTGTTTCCTCATTGTTTTTGTGCAGGTGCCTTTTGCGAAAAAGTTGGGGTGGACGATTTGGAGGCACACGCATTTATTCGCAGGTGGCTGCCTGGTTCCTGTGACAGGGGAGGTGGAAGAAAAAGGCGTTTTGCTGAAACCTCCCCTGGCGAACCAGGCATGCCACCTGTGAATGCAATTGCAGGGCCAGCCCCCTCACTACGCCTATAAGTGTGCCCTCCAGCTCCCTGGCCCCTTCCACTTCCCGAGAGCCCGCCCTGCCCTGACCAACACTGCCACTGCCCTGCTAACTGCGGCTGTGTGTGCCCTCAGCGCTGGCTAGTAACAACTGCCGTCTATAGTAACAATTGCAATAAATATAATCTCTTTGTGAACCATGCCCTTGTTTTGTGAATATCTACTGGTTGCTCATGAGCGACAATTTGAATTACTATGGCCATTCCTATTAGAAAGGCCATTATTGTCCCAGCAAGTTCGATGTGCTGTCACGAATATGGCTAGAATGAAAAAGGCTGCATTTTATGGCCTGCACAGGCAGTGCCACAAAATGTGTAATCTTGACATCATCAATGGTACATGAATGGAGTAGCCGGTGTACCCATAAACCATTCGATTAATATTGGTATCGACAATATGCGGCATGAATGGAGTAGCCAGTGCACCTGCAATGGCTAACCATTGGTATGATATTGGCATTGACAATGGGCCATCAATGGAATAGCTGGTATTAAACAAATATTGGTAATACAATGATGGTATAATGCTGGACAGTATTGGCAAGAATCATGGTGCATGAATGGAAAGTCTAATACTGTGCCTACATTGGTGGCTCCAGCTTGGTTGAACACTGAACCAATCTTTGAACGAAAGATGGGCCAAGGATGGTTGAATGTAGTAAAATGCCCAAATGCCAATATCAGTCCAATATTGATGCCATTCTTTTCCAGTGATGAACCATTGTTGGACCAATGCTGGTGTGCTGCTTGGGAGCTCAGTTAGTATAGGTTTCACAGGAATACAAAATCATATTTATAACATCTATTTATCGCTATCTCTGATTGATATTCTGAAGGATTGCAGAGGTAAACCAAACAGGGAGCTTGCTTTTATGCCCATTTAGTTTATCTCTAAAATAAAATTACTAGTGGGTTTCTGCAAGTCAGCAAGGAAACCAATAAAATATGAAAGTAAATGGGGGCCCTCTAAATCACAGTACTTTTGCTTCCATTCTGCCATAAAGTCACTTGTTAGGCTTATGGTTATCACAACACGTATTGCGCTACTCAGAGCGCTACTACAACTTCAGGCGCAGTGCTGTGCTGTGCACATCTTATGACATTTTCTTTTTAACACAAAGCTGCATTTTATTGAGAAGGTCGTATCTTTCAATTCACAATTCATTTTCAAATCATAATTTCAGATATTCCATCTATTTAGGAATGATTGGACTGCATATTATTGATAAAGCCCCGCATCATATTTATGAAGCCTTCAGCAGCGAACGAGTTAAAAAATTGCTCAAATAGTGGTTATAAGGTGGAACTAAAGTCAAACAGCGTTAGATGATCAATGTATCTGAAGTGAATGAAATCCATAGAAACGAACGTGTACGATGATCTGATAAGTAGTTCGTGCCATAAAGAAATATCGAATGAGGTGGTAGTTATATCCGGAGGCCTTAGATTTCATGTCAGCAAAGACCTCGAGGATACATTCATACGCCTTGCTTTAAAAGTGAATTTTATTAAGAAAAGGAATATTTTTTGTGAAATTAATAAATACCTTCAATAAGAGCTTTAAAAATGATCTTAAGAATGAATGTTCTTACGACCATCCTTCAACTTACAACGATCACAAGAAGAAATCAAAGTTTAGCATACCACCAGAGGAAGTACCATTCTGGAACGATTTTGATCATGTCGTTACCAGTATTTTCAATTTAGTTCTTTTAACAACTGTGAATTCACTTTATTGGCTCCCGATGCAAGACTTTAATAGGTGTGTCCCCGATGAGAAAAAACTTGTTCATGGGTTTTCGGGTATAGGTAAACCACTATAAGATAGGTAAACCACGGCCAATTTTTTAACAGTACCGCGCCACCGTAGACTGGTCGGTGGAGTGGCGCCGAGCCTGAGGCAAAGCGGAAACCGGCATAGGGAGCCTCCATGGGGCTAGAATCATGCAGCGCAATGATATGTCGTCTACATGGCTGTTCCATTCTGTTGGTAGCAATGACCCCCTCGAATGACGTTTTGTGTCTGAGTGCTTAGAGCCTTTTTTCTATCTGCTGTATGCTTGTCATTTCGATAGACGCAGACTTGTAACGTTATATGTACTAAACTTATCCCTGGTTATGCTGCCTCGAGGAGGATTCTTGAAATTTAAAAGTAAGGTGGCACGTCAAGTCCGCGCTTTAAAGACAAGACGCGATAGCAAAGGCTCTCTAACGATGTTTTTTACATCCTCACATTAAAAACTTTCTGCATGGTATGTATGTTTTTCTTATAGCCTGCAGGGCGATGACGTCAACGTTAAGCTCGGATGACGGTTATTGAAACTTGATTCGTACCATCGCGCGTTCAGCGAAGCGCGCTGTTTGGTTTTGGTGTGACGCCGGGGGGCATCACCTTTAGGGTGTGATTGAATAGCGTTTCACAACATGGTTAACGTTATTTTTTTTTTCACTCCTAAGTCTGAGCCTTTTTTTTTAGCATCCGCAAACTTTGGCCTTCTATTCTGAGCATTTTGAATGATTTGTATTCTCAAGAATTGTATTTTCATTGTTGGCATGCTTAAAACATGGAACACTCTTTTTCCATTATTATTTTGAAATAATTCATCAGTTGCACTCTGCACATTTTTTGATTAAGAATATAATTCACAGATTTTATTATGAGGAATTTAACCTCTTTGCAGCTTCTTTTCTCAAGTTTTTTCAATTAACGAAATCATCAAGTACACCCTGTAGGTTTTGATTGACATCATCAATTATTGAATTTTATTGTGAGCTTTTAGACAAATTTAAAACCCTTTTTGCAAATATTTAATTTTCTTTATTCTTTTTTATCCAATATTTACCAAAATTATATTAAATATAGTCATCGCTTATTACTTACCTATAAGTCATCAATCACTAGACCCACAAATTATGATTCAATTTTTTCCGCAAAGCCCGATTATTTTCGACACGCACCGGCAACAGCTACAGCTTCTACTACTACGAAGCCGAGAGCTTTTCTGCCGAATGAGCTAGACACGTTTTCGCTTTATAATGCGCCGATATTTAACTTCATTTGCAATTATCTGTTCTGAAAGAAATGATTGCGAAGTCGTTGGGAATGCGGACGTATATGTTGCAAACGCGTGTTTGTGCAGATAATATCCGCGCTATATGCAGGTAATAAAAGAATACTGGCTGCTTGTTGGGCCGCAGATGCACGCCATTAGGGGCAGGGCTGCTTCAATCTAATCAGAGCCATTTTGCATTTTAGCTAGCTGCAGCAGAAGGCATTTTCAGCGTGCCCATGCTCTCGCTTCCAATGTCATCTTTTGCATCTTCCTGTCTGCAGCACTAGACATTCAACGGTCGTGCGGTACTGTTAAAGAACTGTTTAGGTGTACAGTAGAAATTAAATTAGAAAAATTCCTATAACACTGTAGATTCTGCACTGAAGAACTTCGTAAGCCTGAGCGTGGCTATGTTGTCCACGACATTTGTGAAACAAATTTCGCGAGGGACAGATAATGCGCCTTTAATTTCATTTAAACCAATATTATTGTTGCGTAGTAACAAGTAAAGAAGACAGCACATGGTGACAGGATGAACGATGATTTAATGTCTGGCCTAGCGCGAGGGCTTCTCTCGCGCCACTGGCGATCTTCTTCGCAACACTTCCCGGGCCACCGAGCGATCGTCCCGATCGTTTCGTTGAAGTCGATGATGAAGTGTAGGTGTAGATGTTCAAGAAAAGATAGAAGAGAATGATCCGCTTGCCATCGCGATGACGATAAAGACGATGATGTTTGGGTGATCCACCTCCCCTGGAGCTATTCAATCATCTGCCAACAGCGTCCATGGGACTGATGGCTCGAGGTCGCGACGAGCGGCTGGGCGAGGGTTGCGTGTACATGCCCGGTTCATTTGGGTCCTTCGGGTCTTTTGGGTCCTTCGTCTCGGGTCTCGTAGGTCTGTGTGTTCTCCTTGTCTTCAGATCCGTGCTGGGGGCTGGGCGGTGGTAGTTGGTCGGGTCTTGACTGGAACGGCTGGGGCGAAGCTGCTCGGCGATGTCCCTGGGCCCTCGGACGATGATCCCGGCTTAAAGGTGGCGTCGTTGCTCCAAGGCGAGGATGGGGACTACGGACGCCGCACCTCCACCCAAAATGTTACGTGTTGATAAGCAAAGAAGACGGCACAACATGGCGACAGGAAGAACGATGATTTATTGTCTGGCCTAGCGCGAGGGCTCCTCTCGCGCCACTGCCGATCTTCTTCACAACAATATAACGCCGGTGAACTGTGATTACTTCAACACAACGCTGGTTGTGTTCGACAAGGGGCACGTGATGTACCGTGTGCAGCAGCAATGCTCAAACTTTCACATTTCTACGCTGCAGATTCTGCATCGCTCCCGGCATTTTTTAGAGTGTGGATGGTTTGTTACTCCTCTTTACACACTTTTTAGCTATTCCCACCCATTTTCACACTCAAATTGCGCGCTTTTTCCCGCGTTCACGTTCAAACATTTGAAATTTGCCTCCTACGGATGTTTGGTTAGTCACCAGTAGTCGAGTACTACGCGACTTCATTTGGACGTTGTCATTACTCTTCCCGGCTATTTCGATCTCTGAATGACTTAATTGGCTATAATTAGTTACCTAATAGCCCACATGCACCAACGTTTTTCTCCAGCGCGATTTATCCATCCTCTCTCTAACGAAACCATTTTTCTTATAACTTGTTTCCTTCTCAAGTAGTCATGATGACAAATTCTGGTGACACGGAACTGCCAACATATATCTGTATAATGCTTATGCATTATTAAACTTTGTTCTTTAATAAGCGCCTTAAAACAACAAAGGAAAATAGTGCATCTTTACACTGAATAAACAACGCCCGCTGGAAACAGTGGTCACCCACTGCAATGGTTATTGCGGGTGATGGCTGGCTGTGTTGTGTCAATGGTTGTTGTTCCGCCACAGCTAAGAAAGAAAAGTCACCAGAAGACGTAAAATATTTATTTTCCCCAAAACTTTTTTTTGCACGGAAGCTTTTAGGCTACTATCCGAAAATAGCATCTTCGTCTGCAGCAAAACTGTTTTCCAATTGTGCACACGTGAATTCAGGTCAGGCATCCCAGTGAATAAAGAAAAGTAACATTAATTATTTTTAACGGTCGCAATTTATGTTTGGCTAAATATGTCGCGCCAGTAAAATAAATTCTCGATCGTAAAGCCGTTTACTAAAACTTCCCCACGGAAATTCAGAATTTTATAAATGGCCGCAAAAAGGCATGGCTTAAGAAGTGTGGAAGAACGATTGTAGAGACGTTAAATCTATTCGCTTACCCGGAAGCTCGGGTTTTAATCGCTCCGGAAAGGTCAACTCAAACAACGCGCTGGGCCTTAAGTAGCTACAAAAAACACCAATTAGATGTGTAAAAAATTCTACAAAAACAAATTTATCATTTCTTGTCAATGAATGATTGCCAGAAGTTGACAGATACTTTTTTGTAGCAACGTGTTACAGACGGCAGCGCTTACATTTATTAAGCGAGAATGTTGCCCGAATATCTTGATTCCTGTGCCAATTAATGATTGGAAGAGTTTGACAAATGTTTATTTCTAGAAATGTGTTACAGCTGGCAGCATTGCTGGTTATTCAGCGGGAAGGGTGCACGAAAGTTTAATATGATAGATGTGTCAATGAATAGTTGGCATCAAGCGACAGATATTTGTTTCGTGAAACATGTTACATGCGGCATCATTTATGTCTCTTCAGCGGGCATATTGTGTGAATGTCTGATTCCTTTGTCAATGAATGATGGGCAGAATTTGACAGATATTTGGTTTTAGGAAAATGTTACAGGCGGCAGCATTTCCGTTTATTCAACGTAGGTGTTGGACAAGTATCTAGCATGAATTCGTACAGCAGATATTCGGCCTTTCTAAAATATTGTGATGTGCTTCTATCACAAAATGGGACCCCCTCAAATTAATTAGGGGGGCACACATGTTCAAGGCACGCCCCCATGTTCAGACGACATAAAACCAGACTCAAACTAGTGCGGTGGAAAGTTGGGCAAGTTGAATCCGGTTCATGATGGAGTTGCGGCCTAAAACGGGGAGCGAGGTGGAGACACAACACAAGCTCTCTTTTTGGGAACGAGGCTGAACTGGAGAAGTGGCAGTTAAAGCACGCAACCGAGCCTGTTGTAGAATAAATATGCAGGTATAAGGAGGAAAGTTGGGAGGGTTGAATGTGATTCGTGATGTGGCTAGCGTCAAAAACGAGTACCCAGGTGGGAGAAAGAAAGAACAACAGCTTACTTAACCTGCTAACTGTTCCTTCGATTTTTCTGCATGTTTTGCAGGCATGCTCAAGGTTCAATCTCTGGCACAAATTTCTCGCTTTCGTCTGGATTCTATACCACTTGATAATTCGTTGTAGATTGAACAGGCGCGTAATAACGTCCCACGCTTGCTTGTAAACTGGCCTGCAGGTAAAATCAAATCAAGAGTTTGCAGGTTCTGTTCTCAGCTAAATCTCACAAGGTGCTATACTCTATAAGGATGATCATTTATGAATAGAATATTCGCAGAAAGTGGTTGCTATTTTTCAGCAAGAGAAGCTGAACCATTTTTAAATGAGCAATCCATTTTTAGTTCGGAATACTGAGAGCGTAGTAGAATCTTTGGCAAACAGTTTCCATCAAATGCATGAATGTAATGTATGTCGACATGAAAGATCTATTGTCCCCTCCATCATGATGCTTAAGGGAGAATTGACTGTTGTCGCTTTGTGGAGTTTAATAATGCTGCTGGCGTACCGGTTGCAGGGTTCATGGAACCATTGAATGTTTACTTGTCCTGACCTCAAACTAAGCTGAGTGGAAAAAACGGGTGTATTTACTGAAACAGGGCGTCTGCATAGGGTGCTGCTTACCGCTGAATACAGGCGACCTGTTTTGAGCCCTCTGTGAGAGGCTGATCACCACCCACTACAGCAGTATAAGATTTAAAAGGTCCTTCGTTACGTTGATTTTAGCTGGTTGTTGACAATAGCCCAGTGAGTGTTGGATGACACCTTAGCCAGATTTTAAACCTTTTCAGGGTATATTCATCCACGTGAGATACCTTACGAATTACCTTTGGGCCACAAATTGCAGTTTTAATATTTATATTTATTATTATCGCCTACCCATTGAGCTGGTGCTACTACCCTAGGGCTAACAAACCACTCTTTCTATACTCTTCATGCCACACGAACATTGTCAATAATGCAATAGCCAACATGTGCTTTACCAACGCCATGCAAACAGTTAACTGTGAATTAGCTTCGGTTAAATCTAGTGTTAAATGATAGCTACGGGCGAGGCACGTAGCGCGTCTACGTCTATATAAGTATATATATATATATACAGGGGGGCCTTGAATATTTGGGGGCTGGGATTTTAAAAATTCCTATGCAAAATATACTAACCCATTCGAGCTGAAATAACGTTCACAAAGTAGCAAAATATAGTCTACGTTATCTGATAAGTGATTCAACATCGGTACTTCCCTAGATTTCTCGAAATCGAGAAAAAAACTGCCCTCGGTGGCGTGCACAATTTTCGCAGAAGAGAGTCGAAAAGCTAGTTTAACATGATGCGTCATCTGTCGAGCAGTGAGATAAGCTCCATCCCGGTCGTTGGCGCGCTTGCCTCGCTGCCTGACAGATGACGCACCATGTTAAAATAGCTTTTCGACTCTCTTCTGCGAAAATTTTGCACGCCGCCGATAGCAGTTTCATCTCGATTTCGGAAAATATAGGCAAGTACCGATGTTGAATCACTTATCAGATAACGTAGACGATACTGTGCTACTTTGTGAACGTTATTTCAGCTCGAACAGTGTAGTAGATTTTGCATATGAATGTTTTAAATCCCAGCCCCCAAATATTCAAAACCCTGTATATTATATATATATATATATAATATATATATATATATATATATATGTGAAGGAAAGAAGCCAACAGTCGGCGAGGCCAAGGAAAGCATTAGGGATGGTACTTTTATGTCTTTTTTTTTAAATGTTTGCTTAAATAATCACAGAAATTAGTAATGTAATCTGTTTAGGGGAAAGATAATTAGACACAAAGTAGAAGAAAAAACAACGTGCCGATGGTGGGATCCGAACCCACGACCTCCGAATAACACGTCCGGTGCTCTTCCAACTGAGCTACATCGGCCGCTGTCCCCCCTGCTACTTTCTTGGGTACTTATGTTGTCTGTATACGAACCTTGAGAGTGTTCACCAGCGCCACCCTCAGCCATAGCGGCGGACGAGGGACGTCGTTTTGTTACCGCCAGCGTCACGTAGAACGTGATCAAGAACGAGGGCGAAAGCTGTGCTAGAACCCTCTTACGCTACCTATGGCTTCAAGACTGCCAGAACCGAGACCCCCGTAAGCTACAAGCAGATCAATCAAGGGGAAATGAGGGTGCTCGTTATAATGCATGAAGGAAAAAAGCCAACAGTCGGCGAGGCCAAGGAAAGCGTTGGGGATGGTACTTTGTCTTTCTTTTTTTTTTTAATGCTTACTTGGATAATCACAGAAATTAGTAATGTAATCTGTTTAGGGGAAAGATAATTAGACACAAAGTAGAAGAAAAAACAACGTGCCGATGGTGGGATCCGAACCCACGACCTCCGAATAACGCGTCCGGTGCTTTTCCAACTGAGCTACATCGGCCGCTGTCCCCCCTGCTACTTTCTTGGGTATTTATGTTGTCTGTATACGAACCTTGGATGGGATGAATGGATGGAATATAGGAGCGTCCCCTTTGAAACGGGGTGGTAGCAGTAGCTATCATGCTCATTTTTCTCCATATATCTTAATTATTGATTTAGAATAGTTAGCTAAACCATCATTCTGTTTATTAAATTTTTTCTCCTACATTACTAACAATATGTCACTTCTCTGCTTTTAAGCCACCAATCTTCCAGTCGTAATTTGCTAGTTTCCACCGCCGGCTTATTCACCGGCCACTGTTATCTCTAAATCCCAGAGCTTCAGGAACAGTGATTGCGCCTGCATCAACTTCCGGATGGATACCATTGCATTCGAGTATAATATGGTCAATTGTTTCACTGGAGCTTCCGCATACAGAACATGCGTCATCTCCATTGTTAAACTTCTTTTTGTAGCTGCGTGTTCTAAGGCACCCTGATCTAGCTTCAAAAAGTAGGGCACTGCCTCTTGAGTTATCAAAGAAATCTTCCTTCCTGATCTGCATTTTCCACTTTCGGTATAATTCCACACTCTGTTTTTTTTTCCATCGAATTTATCCAATTTTTACCTTCTGTGTTTTTCACCTGTTGCTTAATGCTCTTTATTTCTCCGTCCTTGTTACTAGCATACTTACTAGTTAGTTTCCTAATTCTTTTCCTCCAGTGTGAGTCAACGCTTTTTAGGTACAGGTATTTAAATACCTTAACTGCCCATCTGTTACTGTCCAATTTCCTCAGGCGTTCCTCATATAATATTTTACTCGGAACTTCCCGTACTTCGAAAGATGCCCAGCCCATATCTCCCTGTACCGCCTGATTTGTAGTTTTGTCGTGGGAACCTAGTGCTAATCGTCCAACGGATCTCTGATTTGTTTCTAATGTCGACTGTACCTCTGATTTTAGGCACGAAACCGCATTTCCGAAAGTAAGTCCGGGCACCATAGTTCCTTTCCAAATACCCCTCAATACCTCATACCTATTGTATCCCCACAATGCCTTATGCTTCATTATCCCGGCATTCCTTCGTCCTTTGGCCTTAAGTGATTGCTCATGCTTTCCAATGTAGGCCAATCCTTCGTTTACCCATACCCCCAAATATTTATATTCTGCTACTCTAGGTATTTGAAGGCCTTGAATTTTAAGACCCTGATCAGTTGAGCCGTTGAAAATCATCAGACCCGACTTAACTGCGCTGAAACTGAAGCCTAGAGCGTCCCCTTCGTCTCCGCAATACTTAACTAGAGTTTGCAATTCTTCCAGACTCTCAGCTAGCAGCACAATATCGTCTGCATACATCAAAGCGGGGAGGCGCTGCTCTACCGCCTTTCCACCTAATCTGTATGACAGGTTAAAACCTAGGTTATACTGTCTTGTATCCTCCGTTCCAGGTTTATCATATAAAGCATGAACAGCACCGGTGATAGAGGACAGCCTTGTCTTAATCCTTTGCATACTTTGACATCCTCCGAACTTCTTATCCCTTCCCACGTAATTTCTACTTTGTTATCCCGGTATATTTCCTGTAGGAACTCTATTATCTCATAACCGATACCTTCTTCTTTTAATATGTTCCACAGGAGTTCCCTGCTTACGTTGTCGTACGCCCCGTTTATGGCCAGGAAGGCCAAATACAAAGGTCTATTTTCCACTCTAGATATTTCGATGCATTGGGTAAGCACGAACAGGCAATCATCTAAGCGCCTACCATTTTAAAGCCGTTCTGAAGTTCTCCGAGTATCTTGTTACTTTCAACCCTTGCTTCCACCTTTAATTTCACCGCCTGCATGGCTAACCTTTACATTACAGATGTTATGGTAATCGGCCTGTAGGATTTTATGTGCATCCTTTCTCCTTTCCCTTTATAAATAAAATTCATTTTACTCTGCCGCCAGCTGTCCGGAATTCGCTTATTCGCTATGACTGTTTCCGAAGCTTTTAACAACGTTTCCTTACTTTTTGGACCGAGTTCATTAATCAGCTTGATCGGAATTCCATCTATTCCTGTAGATGTGTTTTTAGGAATATTTTTTTCTGCCTTTTTCAAGTTTAGATTGGTCAGTTCTAAGGTGCTTTATATTCTGCTACCTTGTGTTGCTTCCTGATTTGCGGAGATTACCCTATCGTCGTTCTTAAATGACTCGGCTATAACTGATGTAATGTAGTTCACTGCGTTGTCTCCCTTTAAACAATTTCCCTCGTTATCTTGAATCCGATCTTGCTTTCTTTGATTCTTCTTCCCTAGCCAGCTTATATGGTTCCAGAATTTTCTTGCTCCGCCTCTAGAGGCATCGTGTATATCAGCCATCCAGCGATCGGTGGACTGTCTTATTTTACTTTGGACGAGGGCCTGCGCTTGAAGTTTTTTTTGTCGATATGATTCCCATTTTTGATCGATTTCCTCCTGAGAAGCCTGTGCTTTCTTTGCCATTCGGTGTTCCCTTGAAGCAGCCCGTCGTTGTTCAATAGCTTCCCTGATTTCCTTATTCCACCAGCTCCGTGGCTTCCTCTTTCCTTTCCAGCGGTTTGCTACTTTAACCTCCTGAATTTTACTCCTTATGAGTAGTTGTACCTGTTCATAATCCCAGTCTTCTATGGGGCTTTTCTCTATTGCTTCCTCTATGTCTGCTGCTATCTGCGCTATTTTATCGTCGTTTAATTTTCCGTTTACGTTTTGTCTAAGTTCCATTTCTCTTTTCATCAAGGGCCCCATCTGCAGACTAATACGTTTATGATCACTTCCCAGACTACACTCCCCTTCTTTGTCTATTTCAATTTTTGTGACCTTGCTATAAATTTTCTGCGACATTAGACAATAGTCAATGGTCGTCTGCCTGTTGCGAAATTCCCACGTGATTTGACCTTCACATTTTGTTTCTCTATTTACTATAACTAGATCGTGTCGCTCGCAGAAATCTAGCATTAGCTTCCCGTTACAATCCGTGTATCCATCCAGATCGTCGATGTGGCCGTTCATGTCCCCCAGCAGAATAATATTGGCCCCGTTTCCAAACTGGCTTATATCGTCACTGAGACATTCAGCAAGATCCCTGTTTTCTTGTCTGCATTGATGTCCTGTTCCTAAATAAACTACCCCTAGCCATGTCCTTATGCCGGCAATGGTTCCTGAAACCCAGATATGTTCTTTACAAGATGATTTAATTCTTTGCCAATTTGTTCCCTGGTGTACCAACAAGCCTCCACCCTTTCTTTCCGTTCTCGTTCTGTTGCACCCTTCCCAGACGTAGCCTTCTATAAACGGCGGATCTTCTAGATCCCTGAGATGAGTCTCGCAAAGAGCGTACACACCAATTTTGTCATCCTTCAACTGCTGTTCTATCTCTAGCCATTTCGCTCTTTTGCTACCTCCTTGCATGTTTATGTAGCTGATCCTAGTGTTAAATTTCTTTTTTGTACTTTTCTTTCTCGACCTACTCTTTGCCATTTTTGGGGGCTCAGCCTCCATTATTACACTTTCTTCTGCTTCACTACCTCTGTGCACGGAGTCCTCGCGTACCCCTAAAAAAGCTACAGCCCTGCCTGCCAAGCGCCAGCCGATCTCTGCTCCGACCCTTCTGTTAAAATGAATGCCATCTCGCTGAAAAGCCCTACCAAAACCTGCTTTATGTACCTCCCTGTTTACCTCAACCACTTCGAAACGCTTCTCCAGGCTTAACTTTCTTATGTCCTGATTAACTGTCACCACGTCCTTTTTCATCTTTCCGTTCAATCCTAGCACCTCTGGTACTGTGCATACAACTATCTGCGTCTGCTGTGCTATCTCCCTGATCTCGTCAACTCCCTTAGCTAAACTTTCCACCACTCCTGCAGCGTCACCATTTAGGACATCGTTTAGACCCGCGGCTACTAATACCATACTGCGCTCTGCGGAATCCTTCAACAGCCTATTTTTACTCTCTTTTAGTACAGCCCTCATTCTTCTCCCTGGGAAGACTCCAACCAACACTCTCTTATCACCCTTTACACGTTCCAAGATATCTCGCTTGCACCTGTTCATGTTAGAATCTCCGGCGATAAGCCCCTGGGCCTTCTCTCTCCCTCTCCCAACTGTTGGCTCCTGTTTTCGGTTATCTGTGTCCTTATCTCTGGGATTTTCATTCTTCCTTACTTCCTTTTTTTCCGGCGTCTTAGCTGCTTCTAAATAACTCTGACGGTTCGGATCCGCCTGACCTACTTTGCTTATGCCTTCCATGCCAGTGCTGGCCCCAGCCACGTGGCCCGCATTGGAATGTTCGTCCTTGTTGGTTCCAAGGACAAAGTCGGCCCCTTTCTTTTCAATCTGAGTAAGCTGTCCAAGCAGTTTCTGATTTTCCGTCCTTAGCAAACGTACTTCATTTTCTAAATCCTCCACACGAGACACTAAACTCCCCCTTTCTTGATCAAATCTATCTAGACGTGCATTCAGTACGCAACATCGACACAAAAAGTCGCTGCCTTCCGCTTCACCTACAGAATCAAAACGCGTTTCTTTGAGATTAACCAGCGCCTCACACTGAGTACACTTTACCTTCTTTTGATTGCACATCTTAAGCGCTCATCGACTGAACTATAACTGTTACGAATTCTTAGAATATACAAATTGCCAAAAGAAGACACAAGAAACGACTAGCAAACACGCGTTAAAAACCAAATCTGCGAATGCCAATAGCCTAGAAAGAAAAATATTTATCTAAACAAGATAGCTATACAATGAACGCCAAGAAAACCTAGCTGCCGGCACGAAAAACCAGGCCGCTAGGACCAAGAGCTAAAATCTATTCTTTAGGCTGCACCTATCCTAACTAGCTGAAAAGAAATAAAGTTAATAAAAGAAAGAACTCATCTATTTGACGCTTCGAAAGCTCCCGCTGTCGCCAGTCCGTCCGTTTCCGGTAGCCACGTGCAATCGGAGGAGCGATGGAACACCTTGAGAGTGTTCACCAGCGCCACCCTCAGCCATAGCGGCGGACGAGGGACGTCCTTTTGTTACCGCCAGCGTCACGTAGAACGTCATCAAGAGCGAGGGCGAAAGCTGTGCTAGAACCCTCTTACGCTACCTATGGCTTCAAGACTGGCAGAACCGAGACTCCCGTAAGCTACAAGCAGATCAATTAAGGGGAAATGAGGGTGCTCGTTATAATGCATGAAGGAAAGAAGCCAACAGTCGGCGAGGCCAAGGAAAGCGTTGGGGATGGTACTTTGTCTTTCTTTTTTTTTTAATGCTTACTTGGATAATCACAGAAATTAGTAATGTAATCTGTTTAGGGGAAAGATAAATAGACACAAAGTAGAAGAAAAAACAACGTGCCGATGGTGGGATCCGAACCCACGACCTCCGAATAACGCGTCCGGTGCTCTTCCAACTGA
>JAJIZL010019599.1:793383-870405 GCA_023969395.1 Amblyomma maculatum
ATATTGTTACGAAGCGGCAAGCCGATGCAGACAGGAGACAGAACATGACCGATGGCGATGTTATATGACGTTTAATGAATGTTCGCGGGCCTAGCGCGAGCACTCCTGCCCGCGCCACTGCACGCTTCTTCTTCCTTGTCATCCGTAACATGACCCGGGGCCACCGAGCGATCTTCCCGATCGTGGATGAGAAAGTTTAGCGATGTTAATGATTTTATGGCATGATGATGGGCGTGTTTGGATGCTTGAAGAAGAAGAGGAAGAAGGAAGAATAGAACGGCTTGCCGATACGATGTCTGATGCGTGGGTGATCCGCCTCCCTTGGAGCTGTCAACCATCCGTCACCAGAGTCCATGGAACCCATGGCTCGAGGTCACGTCGAGCAGCTTGGGCGGGGGTTGCGTGTTCGTGTCCATCGGTTTCTTCGGGTCATTCGGGTCTTTCGGGTCCTTCATCTCGGTTCTGATCGGTATGTCTCTTCTCCTTGTCTTCAGGTCCGGGCTGGGGGCTGGGCGGTGGTAGTTGTTCAGGTCTGGGCTTGAAGGGCTGGGCCGAAGCTGCTCGGCGATGTCCCTGGGCCCTCGGTGATGGTCCCGGCTTGAAGATGGCGTCGATGCTCCAAGGCAAGGATGGGAATGCCGTACACCGCCTCTCCAACCAAATGTTACGAAGCGGCAAGCGGATGAAGACAGGAGACAGAACATGACCCCGCTACCCCGCCGGGGTGGCGCAGTGGTTACGGCGCTGGACTACTGTTCCCAAGGACGCGGGATCGAATCCCGGCCTCGGCGGCAGCTTTTCGATGGAGGCGAAAAGCAAGGCGCCCGTGTGCTGTGCGATGTCAGTGCACGTTAAAGAACCCCAGGTGGTCGAAATTACCGGAGTCCTCCACTACGGAGTCTCTCATAGCCTGAGTTGCTTTGGGACGTTAAACCCCACAAACCAACCAACCAGAACATGACCGATGACGATGGTAGATGACGTTTAATGAATGTTCGCGGGCCTAGCGCGAGCGCTCCTGCCCGCGCCACTGCCCGCTTCTTCTTCCTTGTCGTCTGTAACAATATATTGCCGCGTACTGTTTAAATCTTTATTTGTTCCTGTTAGACAGCCGCTGGCATGTGGCCTTATCATTGCGATACGACGCGATATCATTTGTTTTGTCGCGAACGATGCGCTGAGATTGGTTTCAAAGATTCCAATCACTCGTGTATGTTTCTACAATGTTTCAGGTTCTGCTAGTGGCAGTGTGCGACGTTATCTGGATTGTTCTGAGGAGCCTTTAAATTGAGTGTTGAAGAGTGCGACGGGCATTCTTTGTTCGGCAATCGACGAACACGTTTGTTGCTATCGCCGCCGCGTAATTGATTATTTCTTTTGCGGGCGCAAGTCAGCCCCATAAAGAGTTTCTTCAGTGCAATCAACGACTCTTCATTTTTGTCATCGACTTTGTAACTACCACGTGACATCTGGTGGAGGTGGTACCTTTGATCATTCAAGCGAAGACCCCAGCCTTGTTCTTGTCGCCCTGGGGGACCAGCCTTCAGGTCACCGAGCCAGCCGCCGACTTCAAGGGCTCCAACTCGAACACGGTCTGCTGCCTGACCCAGTTCGACACCTAAAGACATCAACTTTAAAAATGGCCCACTCAACAGCACCCGTTGTCTTTGTGCAGCCCCGGGAGCCCTCTATCTTCAAAGGACTGCCCACTGAAGATGTAAAAGACTGGACGGACATTTTCGACCGTGTTGCAGAATTCAACTGCTGGAACAACGAAGCGAAGGTACGGTAAGTCTATTTTGCTCTTCAAAGCTGTGCCCGTATATGGTTCGAAAATCATGAGGCAGCTTTGAAGAGCTAGGATATTCTCAAGAAAACGTTTTTGACTGCATTTGCAAGTGTCGTTCGGAAGGAAAGCCATGTGTACGGCAAGGAGCCCACGACGACGCTTAACGCAGTGCTGCCGCACGTAACCCATGAGGAGAACCTGGCCGTCGCCGCCTACCTTTAACGTGCAGAGGAAGCCCGAAGACTCACCCAAATGCGCATTAAAGATAGCAACGAACCGACGCCCGACGGTACAACTTACGACGACGCGATGCTGAGTACAAGCCGAGATCAAGTCTGAGATTGGACGCCGATTTGCCACAGCGGACAGAGCGAAAAGTTTTCCCGCCGATACTTCGGCCGTACAAGGTGCTTCGCCGACTAGGACAATTGAACTACGAGGTCATTCCCGACGGCGCAGCAGGATCGCAGCGGCGCCGATTGTATCTAGAAATTGTGCATGTTGTACGCTTTAAGCCATATTATGCGCCCTAAGGGCTATTCAGTTTTTGCTTTGCAATGTTTATGTTTACTTTGAAACATCGAGGTGGTGTTTTTTTAAGGGTGGAGTAATGCTGCGAACTGTTTAAATTTTTATTTGTTGTTGTTCGAGAGCCGCTGGCATAAGGCCTTATCATTGTGATTCTGGCACGCTTATCAATTCTGTATCCCGTGTTTGTTCATGCTCGTTGTCGCGATACGACGCGTTATCATTTTCTTTGTCGCCAACAATGCGCCGAGATCTGCCTCGAAGATTCCCATCACTCGCGTATGTTTCTGTAGTGTTCCAGGTGGTGCTAACGGCAGTCTGCGACGTTATCTAGGTTTTTCTGATCAGCCTTTAAATCCAGCGTTGACGAGTGCGACGGGCATTCTTTGTTCGACGATCGACGAGCACGTTTGTTGCTATCGCCGCCGCCGAGTTGCTTAGTGCTTTTGCGGGTGCAAGTCAGCGCAATAAAGAGTTTCTTCAGTGCAACCAACGACTCTTCATTTGTGTCATCAACCTTGTCACCACCACGTGACAATATATATATTGTCATGCACTTCCTGCGGTCCTTATTGAAGGAAGATGAGATTTGGCGGATTAAGCAGAACAGGACGAGGAAGCTGGGCCTTTCCGCTGGGGTGTGCTAATCTCCAGCGCATCCTAACATCTGTGTAAATAAACGTCGTAACAAGTGTGGTGGAGGTGCGGGGTACAGATCACCACGGAACCTCTCCTACTTCGCCGAAGTAGAAGAATTGCTGGGCTACCCCTCCCTACGGACGGAGATGGCGCAAGCAGATGGTTCAACGCAGCCCACGCCAGCAGCTCAACCGACCACCGCACAGCCTTATTGAGAAACCCGGCACTTGTATGGCAAGCCGGGGGAAGACGTGGGTGACTAGCTCACCCACTACAATCGGGTGAGCAAATACAACCGCAGGGATGCGAATACAAAGTTGGCGAATGCGGTATTTTGTTTCTTGAAGAAACTGCGCTAACATGGTTTGACAATCATGAAGGATCCCTTACCACCTGGGATCGCTACATAGAAGAAATGAGAGCGGGATTTGGCGATGCCAATACCCGAAAAAAGAGTGCCGCACAGACTGGCTCAACGAGCGCAAGTACCGGGGGAGACCTGCACAACTTACATCAAAGAAGTCCTCAAGTTGTGCAAAGTAGTTGATGCTCGGATGACTGAGGAGTGGGTCATCTCCTGAAAGGAACAGCGCAAGACGTGTACAACCTTCTTATCTGTAAGGACGATTTGAATACCCCCGCTGATGTAACTCGACACTGCCGCACGTTTGCATGTTTGAAGAGACGCCGTATCATTCCGAACTTTGGTCGGGTGCCTAATGTGACAACTGTCGCCAGTGTGGATGTGTCTGAAACGACAAGCCTGGTAGATACAATTTGTCTGATCGTCCGCGAAGAGCTTCGGAGGCATCAAGATATTGGGGGCCACGTCAGACCCGTCTACAGTGGCACCTCTTCGTCAGACAATAGCCCATCTTCTACCTGTTATGCTCCCTCTGTTACGTCGCCTTCGGACACCCGATGCTCTGCTGCTCATCGCCCGAACATCCAGCCTTTCACCATCAACGCCTTCAACAGCGAGCACTCTCGTCCTCCTCGTCGACCACATCCAGAGCATGAAGCGTTTAATTCAAGCGACGATGAGCCTTATTCATCGAATGAACGTGAGCCGCCAGTGTGTTATGCCTGTGGAATTATCGGCGACATTTCACGTTTTTGCCGCAACCGCCGTCCGTACCAGCAGTATCGCCGACAGCGGGTGAACTCCCGTACAAGGTTTCCTGTTGATAATGATGATTCATATAGAAGAACACCTGGCCGGAATGAGTACAAAGCAACAACTAGCCGACAAGAACGCAGAATGGTGCTGAACCGTAGCCTGACACCACCATCTCGGCGCCTACGACGCTCCCCTTCTCCCCGACGACGGTCGCTACCTCCGGGAAACTAGTGAGTGCGGCCGATGGAGGTGAGGTTGCAAATGATTCTAGCTTACCCATGCCTCTGCCCGTTTCGATGTTAAAGAACCGAATTGAAGTGCTAATGGACGGTGTACGTGCTATGGCGTTGTTTGGCACAGGTACAACCATTTCTATTATAAATCTCGCTTTTAAAAACTGCCTTGGTCGTAAAATTATGTTTGCTTGGGATAATGCGACAACATTGTGTGGTGTTGGTGGCGAACCGATTAACCCACTTGGAGTCTGTTCCGTGAATCTTGTTATCGCCGGCCACACATTCCGAATTGAATTCGCTGTACTGGCTCGATCAACGCATGTTTGTATTTTCTCGAACAATGTGGGGCGACTCTCGACTTTCGCAACGGAGACATTTCTGTGAACACTCGAATTGAATCTCCTTTGCGTGAAAATTCGCGGACTAATCGAAGCATACTTTCGGTTTCGGACGACATAGTCATTCCTGCAATGTCAGCAAAGTTTATACAAGTTGTTAGTTCAAGCTGTGCCAGCGATGCGTTCGACGCTGTGGTTGAACCACTCACCCTCAACTGCACGAAGAAAAGTATTCTGATTCACCGCTGCATCATCTCGGTCATGAATGGCCATTCTTCTTTGTGGACAACTAATTGCTCTAACGAACCTGTTGTATTACCACGTGGTCTAAAACTTGCCAACTTTGACGAAGACACTTTTAAGTCAATGGCCGTGCTCAGCACAGACAATTCCCAGCCTACCGCATGCGCAGAAGAAGATGAAACAAAATTTCTTGCCATGATTAACAAATTTCTGCCAACAAGTGACCGTCACAGTTTAGTGGACGTTCTGGCGAAACATACTGCGGCTTTCGATTTCTCTCAGGACTCGCCACCACGGATTCCTATTTCGCGTACACAGCACCGAATCAATACTGGGAGAGCTGATTCAATTCGTCAGAAGCCTTATCGTGTATCCCCATCAGAGCGCCAAACAATCGAAGAACAAGTTTGTGACATGATGCATAAGGGCATCATTCAGGAATCGTCTACACTCTTAAAAGACAGTAAAATTGAATTCTTGAAGGAGCAAAGCTCACCGCGCGAGGCGTCCACAGGGGTCACGAAGGTGTACAAGCCAACATAAGGAATGATCATCATCATCATCATCATCAGCCTGACTATACCAACTGCAGGGCGAAGGCCTCTCCCATATTTCTCCAATTAGCCCGGTTCTGTGCTAGCTGCATCCACTTGACCCCAGCGAACTTTTTAGCCTCATCCACCCACCTAACTTTCTGCCGCTCTCTGCTACGCTTTCCTTCCCTTGGAATCCAGTTTGTTACCCTAGGCGACCATCGATTATCCTCTTTTCGCACTACATGTCCTGCCCATGCCCATTTCTTTTTCTTAATTTCCACTAGAATGTCGGTAACCTGAGATATTTCTCTGACCCACTCTGCACGCTTCCTATCTCTTAATGTTACCCCTACCATTTTTCGTTCCATAGCCCTCTGGGTTGTCCTCAACTTAAGTAGAACTCTCTTAGTTAGCCTCCACGTTTCAGCCCTATAGGTGAGTACAGGTAAGATGCAACTGTTATATACTTTCCTCTTTAGCGATACCGGTAAGCTGCTAGTCATAATCTGTGAGTGCTTGCCAAATGCGCTCCATCCCAATGTTATTCTTCTTGTATTTCTTTTTCGTGGTCCGGATCTGCTGTTACCACCTGTCCTAAGTAGACATATTCGCCTACTACTTCCAGTACTTCGCTACCTAATGTAAACTGCTGTTCCTTTCCGAGGCTGTTGAATATTACCTTAGCCTTCTGCATATTGATTTCCAAGCTTACATTTCTACTTTTCCTGTTTAGGTCACCAATATTTATTTGCAGTTCATCCCCCGAGTTGCTTAGCAAGACAATGTCATCAGCAAATCGCAGGTTAATGAGATATTCTCCATCCACCCTTATCTCTAACTGCTCCCAATCAAAGTCTCTGAATACTTCCTCTAAGCAAGCTGTGAATAGTACTGGGGAGATTGTGTCTCCTTGCCTAACACCTTTCCTTATGGGAATTTTGTTACTTTCTTTATGCAGAACTATATATATATTCCAGCACTTTCAAGTACGGCTCGTCTACCCCCTGATTTCGCAATGCCTGCATCACCGCCGAGGTTTCTACTGAGTCAAATTCTTTTTCGTAATCAATGAATTCTATGTATACGGGCTGGTTATATTCCGAGCATTTTTCTATCATCTGATTAATGGTATGGATATGATCGATAATAGAGTACCGCTTCCGAAAACCTGCTTGATCCTTTGCTTGATTTCAGTGTAAGGTTGTCCTTATTCTATTAGCGATTACCTTAGTAAATACTTTATACGTAACAGACATTAAGCTGACTGGCCTGTAGTTTTTAGGGTCCTTAGACCCCTTTCTTATGGATGAGGATAAGGAATGATGGTCCGTCACAATTTTAATTGCACACCCATAAAGAGTATGACCTAAACCGTTGCACACCGAATACAACAGCTAAGCATTCCTGTTCAGTTACTGTGTAATTACGCTCAGCCTTGCTCAAAGAACGGCTTGTATATGCAACTACATGTTCATCGTCATTGTGGCGCTGTATGAGCACAGCACCAACTCCAACTGCGCTGGCATCAGTGTGAAATTCTGTTGGAGCTGATGGACAGAAGTGGCCTAGTACTGGTCCTGATGTCAAAATAAATTTTAACTGACGAAAGGCGGAATCGCAATCGGCAGTCCACTTGAAAGGCACATCTTTTTGCAGAAGACAAGTAAGGAGATATGCTAGGCCAGCAAACGTCGGAACAAAACGCCGAAAATAGGAGCAAAGCCCCAAAACACTCCTGAGCTGTTTTAACGATTTCGGCGGTTTAAAACAAGTGACAGCTTCGATCTTTTTCAGATCAGGCCTGATTCCATCCTTGTCTATGAGATGTCCAAGTACCACCGTCTGGCGTTATCCAAAATCACATTTCTTGGAATTGAGTACCAGACCAGCTTTCTCAATACACTCCAAGACAATCTCTAATCGACTGTTGTGTTCATGAAAAGTAGTTTCGAATATCACTACATCGTCCAAATAACACATACAAATGTGCCACTTCAGTCCGCGCAAAACTGTATCCATTAATCTTTCGAACGTGGCTAGAGCGTTACATAATCCAAATGGCATCACATTAAATTCATACAGCCCGTCTGGGGTGATGAATGCCGTCTTTTCTTTATCTTCCTGGTGCATGGGGATCTGCCAATAGCCTGATCGCAGGTCAACTGAGGAAATATAGGAGGCGGAATCTGAACAATCAATGGCGTCATCAATACGTGGCAGGGGATACACGTCCTTCTTGGTAACAGTATTCAGCCGTCGATAATAAACACAAAATCGCTATGTGCCATCTTCTTTTTTGACTAGAATCACAGGGGCAGTCCACGGACTACCCACAAACAAACGGTCTTACCGAACGCACCAATCGGACGCTTAGCAATATGCTCGAAATGTATGTCGACTCCCACCACAAAAACTGGGATGAAGTCCTTCCGTTTATAACATATGCATTTACACTGCTAAGGATGAAACGACAGGCTACAGTCCGTTTTTTCTTCTTTATGCACTACCTCCACGAAGCACTTTGGACACATTTCTGCCTTTCTCACTCCCTGCTGAAACTTCACTAGCGCATACTCTCTCTTTGGCTGAACAAGTTCGTCGCTAGACTTCGCACTCTAGTCTCCCAGGAACGCTACAAGCAACGCTACTACAAGCGTCATCAAGATGTTAATTATGCCCCTGGTCACTTGGTGTGGCTTTTGACGCCGTTGCGTAAGCGCGGCTTGTGTCAGAAACTGTTGCACCACTATACTGGCCCTTTCGTTGTACTGGAACGCCTCAGCGCAGTAAACTTTGTAGTCTCTCGCCTGACCACCCAAGGACGTCGTTCTCGGAAGACTCAAGTAGTCCACGTGGCCCGCATGATGCCCTTCTATCAACGTGACGAACCTTGACTCGCCCGGCGGGCATCGTCAGCGAAGGGGCAGTGTCACGCACTTCCCGCGGTCCTTATTGAAAGAAAATGAGGTTTGGCGAAATGAGCAGAAGCGGACGAGGAAGCTGGGTCTTTCCGCTGTGGTGTGCAAATCTCTAGCGCATCCTAACATCTGTGTAAATAAACGTCGTAACAATATATATATATATTGTTACGTGCTTTGTACGCACGGGGGGTTTATTTATAGAGAGTGGTCTAAACAGGACGGCGGCGAAGCGTACAAACGTCTCTCTGCCCTTGATCTTCTTTCTTCTTCACCGATCTACTCGACCGTTCTGCTTCATCTTCTGTCGACGTTCTGAGACGGCGCGTGACATTTCCCTTCTCGCAGACAAAGCCCGTCGGGCGAGTTACATAGAACCTCTGGAATGAAATCGCTTGAGGCGGGCTACGTGTACTACCTGAGACTGCCGTGACCGTCGGCCATTAGCAGTTAGGCGTACTATAACGAATTCGGGTAACTGATGCGCTCTAACACAACGAACGATCCGGTGTAGTGTGACAGCAGTTTTTGACAAAGACCACGCTTACGCAGAGGTGTCCACAACCACACATAGTCGCCAGGAACATAAGAAACTTGTTGGTGTCAAGCATCGTAGCGTTTCTTAGAATGTTCTTGTGAAGATAAAATTTGAACTTTGGCCAGCTGGCGAGCCTCTTCAGCTCTGCCTAGTGCGGTAACAAGAGAAGGTTCGTCATGAATGAAAAACGTCAGTATGGTGTCGAGGCCACAACGAGGCGTGCGAGCATAGAGAAGCTGGAAGAGGCAGTAGCCTGTTGTCTTAGGCTGCGCTGTGTTGTATGCATGAGTAATGAACGGTAGAACGCCATTCCAGTCCTTATAATCTGCAACGACGTACATAGACAACATGGTGGTGAGCGTCTGATTAGTTCATTCTACCAAACCATTCGTTTGGGGATGATATGGTGTGGAGTGGAGAAAACTGCAGGAGCTGAGGCAAAGAAGTTCTTCGACAATGTCCACTGTGAATTGGCGTCCATGGTCACTAATGATGACTGCTTTAAGGCCATGCCGAAGAATGACGAATCGAAGTAAAAAATTAGATACTTCAGAAGCAGTAGTGGGTGGTATCGCGGCTGTCTCACAATAGCGGGTTAAATAATCCACGCAAACAAGAATCCATCGGTTTTCTTTAGATGACCGTGGGAAAGGTCCAAGAAGGTCAATGCCAACTTGATCAAACGGGGCTGTTGGAGGTGTGAATAGCCACAGTTTTCCTTGTGGACATTAAGTGGGCAGCTTAAAGTGCTGATATTGCACACAGCTGGATAAATAACGCTCGATCTTTGAACGCATCTTCGGCCAGTAAAATCGCTGCTGTGGGCGGTGGAGTGTGCGGGTCACTCCCAGGTGACCGCACGTAGCGTCATTATGCAATGCTTCTAGAACTGTGATGCGTAGGCTTTCCGGAAAGACAAGGAGCATGCGTGCTCCTCCAGAGGCGAAATTCTTCTTATAAAGCACTACTTAGTGAATGTATAAGTGTTCTTCATAGGATCGTTGGCGGAATCAAACAGAGAGGTCAATGTTTGGTCTTTGCGTTGCTCGGTTCGGAAAACTCGGAGATCGGGGAAGGTTTCTGAAAGTGGAGCCAAATATTCATCGAAGTTGTCTGCGTCGTCATCAGTCGCTTGAAGCGGCAAATGCGAAAGACAATCAGCATCTGAGTGTTTATGGCCGCTTTTATGTACCACAGTAAAATTAAACTCTTGAAGGCGTAAAGCCCATCGAGCGAGCCTCCCACAGGGGTCACGAAGACTCACCAGCCAGCAAAGGAAATGGTGGTCGGTCACGATGGTGAAAGCATTCCAGTACAGATAGGAACAAAAGCGCTATCGTGACCCGCTGCTCCGTAACCATGTAATTTCTTTCGCATTTACTTAACGAGTGGCTGGCATATGCTATCACGTACGTGCTGATCGCGTCCATGGCGTTGTATAAGTACAGCGCCGATACCGATACCACTTGCGCCAGTGTGTAGTTCAATTGGAGCTGATAGGCAGAAGTGGCGGAGGATGGGGCCCGAGGTCAAAAGGAATTTCAGATGATGGAAAGTTGAATCACATTCGCTGGGCAAATTTAATGATGATTCTTTGTACAGTGGACATGTGAGTGGGTAAGCGATGTCTGCAAACCTCGGTATAAAGCATCGAAAGTACTAGCATAGCCCCAGAAAGCTCCGCAGCTTTTTTACTGGTTTAGGCACGGTAAAACTTTTGACATCTTCAATTTTCTTGGGATCTGGTCGAAAACTTCTTTATCAACTAAGTGAGCGAAGACAATTGTTTCACGATCAGCAAAATGACATTTATTTGCATTCAGTAGAAGACCAGCTCGTTCCATGCAATCAAGCATAATATCCAGACGGCTGTGTGCTCTCTAAATGTTTTGCCGAAAATTACAACGTCGCCCAAATAACATAAACAAATTTGCCACTTTAGTCCACGGAGGATTGTATCCATAAACCGCTCGAATGGGGCCGGCGCATTACATAATCCAAAAGGCATAACAGTAAATTCATAAAATCCGTCTGGTGTTCCGAATGCCTTTTTTTATCTGCAGTGTGCATGGAGATTGGCCAGTAACCGGATCTCAAGTCAATAGAAGAAACGTACGAAGCTGAGTGCAGACAGTCAATTGCGTCATCTATACGTGGAAGCGGGAAGACGTCTTTCTTCGTGACTGTATTTAAGCGGCAGTAGTCAACACAAAACCTCCATGTGGCATCTTTCTTTCTAACAAGGATAACGTAGCTGCCCAAGGACTACAGGACTCTCGAATAATGCCGCGCTTTAGCATGTTTTGAACTTGCTCATCTTTACCTTACGTTCAGTTGCTGAGACACGGTAGGGCTTCTGACTTATTGGAGGTGCGGACCCGGTGTTGATTGTGTGATGAATAAGACTGTAAGGCAGAGGTTTTGAGCCGTCCTTGGATAAGTCGAACACTGTCACGTGTTTCAGAAGTAGTTCCGCTAGAAAACGGCGCTCAGTTGTAGAAAGAGACTTATTAATCATAGCCGAAACTTGAGTTTCCTTACCTGGCTGCACCTGTTGTTCAATGACAGAGCTCTTTATCGCCGCGACGGAACCTGATATGCCTTCCCCAAAATGGGCGAGTTCTAGGCTCTGAGTCAACATAGTTGGCTCTTTAAATAGATTCACAGTCTACTGCTCAGTGCGGCCTCTAGTCATGGGAACGACGCAACGAGGCACAAGGGTACTCGTCTTAGAGAAGGTGAGTCTCGTAGCTTCTACTATAGCTTCAAAAGATTCGCAATGATTGCAAATAGAGAAAACCCGCGCGAATGCTGCAGATAACGCTGGCACAATTCTGTCTTCTTTCACAGCAAATGCTCCAAAATCAGGTGCTGAGTCATCCACAAGAGCCGAAAGTAGTGAAGGATTCAAAGCCATCTCTCCCGTACCATAGTCTAAAGTTTCATCACACTCTTGGAGAAAATCAATCCAAGAATAACATCATGCGTTGACCGAGGCAGCACTGTAAGTTCTAATCTAAACTAGGTGCCACCAATAAGAACATCCGAAGAACGCACACCAAGAGGAACTAAAGGTTCACCACCGACACCACGGAAATTCACTTCACGGTCACAGCTGAACGTTACTTTCCTACCTAAACGGTTCTTAAACTCAAACTCATAACAGATACTGTAGCACCAGTGTCCACAAGAGCCATTGTTTTCATACCATCAACAAACATTTCCTAATAGTTTTTTAACATAAACACGGGTAGAGGTATGGACGTCACCGACTCGCCGGCGGCCTCACTTTCGTCGGCCGCGCCTCCTAGTTTCGCTGAGGCGGAGGGGAACAACGATGTCAAGGGAAAGGTGACCTGCGGTGGCGCTGCGGTGGCGGCGTCACACTATGATCGGATTCCGGAGATGAATTCCGCAAATATATCGAATGTTAGGAGTCCTGAGTGGACATAGTCGGGGATCGCTGCTGTTTGGTGTCCAGGGATAATGAAGCATGGGGCATTGTGGGGATACAACAGGTATGAGGTTCTGAGGGGTATCTGGAAAGGAATTATGGTGCGCGGCCTCACTTTCGGAAATGTGGTTTCGTGCCTTAAATCAGAGGTACACCCGACATCAGAAATAGATCAGACAGCCGTCGTACGATTAACACTGGGTGCCCACGGCAAACCCACAAATGAGGCGGTGCAGGGAGTTATGGGCTTGTCATCTGTCGAAGTTCGGGAAGCTCAGAGTAAAATATTATATGAGGAACGCCTGAGGAAATTTACAGTAACACATGGATAGCTAAAGTATTAAATACCTATATCTAAAAACATTGGCTCAAAATGGAGGAAAAGAACGAGGAAACTAACCAGCAAGTATGCTGGTCACAAGGACGAATAAATAAAGAGCGTTAAGCAACAGGTGAAAAACACAGAATGTAAAAATTGGATAACTTCGATGGAAAATAAACAGAGTGTGCAACAATACCGGAAGTGGAAAAGGCAGATCAGTAAGAAAGGTTTCTTTTATAACTCAAGAGGCAGTGCCCTACTTTTTGAAGCTAGATCAGACTGCCTTAAAACTTGCAGCTACAAAAAGAAATTTAATAATGAAGTGACGCGTGTGCAGTATGTGATAACTCCACTGAAACAATTGACCGTACTATACTCGAATGTAATGGTATCCATCCGGAAGTCAATGCAAGTGCAGTCACTCTTCCTCAAGCTCTGGGGTTTAGAGATAGCAGTGGCCGGGCGATAAACCTGTGATTGAAGCTAACAAAAAAAAAACGACAGGGAAGATTGATGTCTTAAAAGCAGAAAAGTGACATGATGTTAGTAATGTAGAAACAAGAATTCAATAAATAGAATGATGGTATGGGTAACCAATCTAAAACAATAATTAACATGTAGGGGTAAAATGAGCATGATAGCAACTGCTACCACCCCGTTTCAAAGGGGACGCTCCTATATTCCATCCATCCATCCGTCCAACCAAACCAAACCAAACCATCCATCCATCCATCCCAGCCGTCCGTAGATGTTCGCGGGGGGACGGCAGCCTTGAACAGTTGGAAAACGTCAGCGGGAGTATCTAGCGATATGCCCCGCAATTCGACACCTGTAGCACACAGGTTGAGGGCGCCAGCGATTAGCATAACAGTCCTCACGAACAAAATCACGACGTTGGTTGCAGCCAGGCTCTCGCTGCTGACGAACCACATTTCCAGATTAGGCTGGCCTTCTTTCCATCGTGGGAAAACGGTGAGTAGAGCTCCGCCGATCGTCCATATGCGAAACGCCGCTAGGTTGAGCCCACGGAGTGGACCGGGCGGCAACATTTGCGTGCGGTGCACCACTCTGCCGCACATATTTTTCCCCACAGATGGTGTCCCTGGATCTTGACAATTCCTCGCGTACAATCTCTCGCATCATATCAGCCATTGAAACGGAAGGACGAGCTTCAACACTGGCTATAGAGGTGATATTGTTCGGTCTTCCGAATTTAGGCGCAATTCGTCGCAGCTTGAGAGCCTCAAACGTTCTATCATCATCATCATCATCAGCCTGATTATACCCACTGCAGGGCGAAGGCCTCTCCCATATTTCTCCACTTAACCCGGTTCTGTGCTAGCTGCACTCACTTGACCCCTGCGAATTTCTTAATCTCATCCACACACCTAACTTTCTGCCTCCCCCAGCTACGCTTTCCTTCCCTTGGAATCCAGTTTGTTACCCTCAGCGACCATCGGTTATCCTCCCTTCGCACTACATGGCCTGCCCATGTCCATTTCTTCTTCTTAATTTCCACTAGAATGTCGGTATCTTGAGTTATTCATCTGACCCACTCTGCCCGCGTTCTATCTCCTAATGTTACCCTACCATTTTTCGTTCCACAGCCCTCTGGGTTGTCCTCAACTTAAGTAGAACTCTCTTGGTTAGCCTCCACGTTTCAGCCCCATAGGTGAGTACAGGCAAGATGCAACTGTTGTATACTTTCCTCTTGAGCGATACCGGTAAGCTGCTAGTCATAATCAGCGAGTGCTCTCCAAATGCGCTCCATCCCAATCTTTTTCTTCTTGTTATTTCCTTTTCATGGTCCGGATCTGCGGTTACTACCTGTCCTAATTAGACATACTCGCCTACTACTTCCAGTATTTCGCTACCTAATGTAAACTGCTGTTCCTTTCCGAGGCTGTTGAACATTACCTTAGTCTTCTGCATATTGATTTTCAAGCCTACCTTTCAACTTTTTCTGTCTAGGTCACCAATCATTATTTGCAGTTCATCCCCCGAGTTGCTTAGCAAGACAATGTCATTAGCAAATCGTAGATTACTGAGGTATTCTCCATCTACCCTTATCCCTAACTGCTCCCATTCCAAGTCTCTGAATACTTCCTCTAAACAAGCTGTGAATAGTACTGGGGAGATTGTGTCTCCTTGCCTAACACCTTCCTTTATGGGAATTTTGTTACTTTCTTTACGCAGAACTATGGATGATGTGCAGCCACTATATATATCTTCCAGCACTTTCACGACCGGCTCGTCTACCCCCTGATTTCGCAATGCTGCATCACCGCCGAGGTTTCAACTGAGTCAAATGCTTTTTCGTAATCAATGAATGCTATGTATAAGTGCTGGTTATATTCCGAGCATTTTTCTATCACCTGATTGATGGTATGGATATGATCGATAGTAGAGTACCGTTTCCGAAACCCTGCTTGATCCTTTGCTTGATTGCAGTCTATATTACCTGCTATATACTTATTGTCAAGGAAATCTACACCTAGTTGTCGCCTTTCTGGTAAACCTCGATAACACAGTACATGCCCATCCTTCAGTACAGTATATGCCTCATTCGGCCTCCTAACCTCACTAAGCCCTATGACATCCCATTTCATGCCCTCTAGTTCCTCTAACAGCACTGCTAAACTAGCTTCACTAGCTAGGGTTCTAGCATTAAACGTTGCCAGGGTCAGTTTCCAATGGCGGCCTGTCCAGTGGAGCCAGGCTTTCTTAGCATCCCCTGCGGCGTCACAAGTCTGACCGCCGCCGTGGTCAGTTGTTCCGCAGCCGCTGGTGGCTGAGGGCCGGGGTTTTATGGAGCTTATCATAGGAGGTTGAGGCCAATTACTGCACCAGGGTGGCCAACTCCTGTTCTGGTGAGGGAGTGCGTTGCTGGAGGTGTTGACCGGCATCAGGTCGCACCTCAAACCTGTTTATGCAATTCCATCAACACGCGAATCTTTTTTTTTTTTTTCATCCGGTGGAGAATTGCACGGCACCGGGATTTGAACCCCGTTCCTCTTGCATGCGAGGCGGATGTTCTACCGCTACGCCACCGCTGCACCGCCAATTAACGTCAGCGATGGTGCTCAGGCTCTCTTTGCTAATAAGAAAATTATAAGCGTTTTCCGCTATTCCTTTCAGGAAGTCGCCGACTGTGTTTTTTTCAAGCATAATGGGTTTGACTAGCTTGCATAGCTTTAAGATGGCTTCGATGTATGCAGTACAAGTTTCTCCTGGTAGTTGCGCCCGGTGAAGCAAAGTATTTTCAGCGCGCTTCTTTGCAGAATAATCCCCAATATTTATCATGATCTCCCTTGTAAAGATAGCCCATGTACCTGATCTATCCTCGTCATTATCGAACCAGTCGAAGGCAGTGGCGGCAAGGAAAAACACCACGTTAGCCAGTTTAGTTGCGGAGTTCCGGCGATTTTATTTACTCACTCTTTCGTAGTGTTTCAGCCGCTCATCAACGTCCTCCTCAGGTTTTTCAGAGAATGTCTCCGGCTGTCGATAGTACGGCCAGTTTTTCGCCGTGGGTGGTCCTGGCAAACCGGCACTGCCGTCTTCAGTCATAGCCGATGGCATTGGTGGTAAGCCAGCGAGTCTACGGCTTCTTTGGTAGATAAAACACTCCGTGGTCGCTATCCAAGCAATTCTCACATGTTACGTACTTATGTGTTACTTGTTACGTGCACAGATATTACGTGCTTTGTACGCACTAGGTGGTTTATTTGCGGGAATCGTTCCAAACAGGACTGCGGCGAACAGTACAAACGTCCCTCTGTCCTTGCTCTTTATGTCCAGGAACAAAGCCGCGGGTAAGCGCTTCAAAATGTTTTCGCGTTGTACAGATGATACCAGGTCCACCATAGTGTCTATTGAAGAGCGTCCACGTCCAAACCCTGACATTATATCCGGATATATGCGGTAGCGCTCCAGGTACCACTCAATACGTGTAAGCAGCATTCTTTCCAGTACTTTACCAACGCAACTAGCCAGTGCAATTGGACGGTATGATGTCAAGTCCAGAGGCGATTTGCCAGGTTTCAGGAGCGGAACTAAACGACTGCACTTCCACTCGTCTGGAACTGTACCCTCACTCCATGATTTGTTGTAATATTCCAAAGAGCGTGCCTAGCTTCTTGTCCAAGATTTCCAAGCGCAGTGTTTGTTACACCGTCGGGACCCGGAGATGATGACCGTCTGCAAGAAGCCAGAAGGGAAGGTCCATTCGTGAATCCCTTGAAGCTGCAACATCGTTGAAATCTAGCGTTGCCGTTGGAGTCGATTGGCCTGCTACCCTAGCGCAGAAATCTTCTGTTACCTCAACCTCACTCTGTCTTTGATAGAGTACGAGAGATTTCAATGGATAGAGCTGTCTAAGGGATGTTCGGAGACCATGAACGACATTCCAGATGCGTGATAAAGGCTTGCGGGGATCAAGCGTTTCACAGAATGACCGCCAACGTTTATCCTGGAGGGCTTGAATGTGGAGCTTAATTTTCTTTTGCAGGCGCCTTGCATCTCTGAGGTCGAGGCGCGACTTCGTGTGTCGGTATCTACGCTCTCCCCTCCGTCGCAATGCTCGCAGGCGCTGTAATTCCGTATCAAACTTTGTGTAGGTAGACACTAGGGTGAAGAAAGACGAAGCGTTTGTCATGGCCTCTTCAATACTATTTCTCTTCAAATTCTCTTCATTTTCTCTTCAATACTTGCAGAGAGGCCTGCTGTGAAAGCATCTTCCATAAGTGCTTGAAATGCTGACCAGTCGATGTGGCGTATTCGTGGGACAGACGTGGACGTGGAAACACCATTAATGATTACATATGTACGAATGTGGTCACTTCCGTGTGTTTCTATATCTGCAAGCCATTGGACGTTGTTGGTAAGGCATCGAGACACGAAAGGTAAATCAAGACAGCTTCTGTAAGTTGCCCCTCGAATAAAAGTCGGTGTACCGTCATTAAGACACTGCAGGTCATGATCAGAGGCGAAGGACACAATCTTTCTTCCCTTGAGGTTCATTCGAACACTTCCCCACATCGTGTGGTGAGCGTTAAAGTCTCCTATAATGATCCAAGGGCCAGGTGTAATCGCCATCAAGTCGTTCAATCGTGTGGCGTCAAAACGACATATACGCACCCACAAGTGTAAACGTGAGCTTGCGCTTCTTCACTGTCAGGTAAACGTACTGGTTGTCGTTGCTGGGAGTAACCGAATGGATTACATATGTGAGTTCTCGCCGAATATAAATGAGGACCCTGCTGTTTCCCTGGTGCGTTGGAGATGCAAATGCCTCGTAGTCTGACAGTCGTGAGATCTTTGGTACATTTGGCTCACAAATAACAAGGATGGGGATGCGATTTGCATGAGCATATTGTCGAATATCTGCAATTCGGGAATGAAGCCGACGGGCATTCCATTGAAAAATAGAGGCGTCCTGAGTTTTTTTCCAAATGTTAATTCTGGGGGAGCCATTGTGTCTGCTACTGTAGAGCCGCTATAGTTGGTGTTAGCGCGTCCAGAACCTGTAGCGCATTCAGGGCTGCTAGTGTGTGCAGGCTAGATAGCACAGCTCGATTGCATTCATCATGGACGTGAGAATGGCAATTACCTGTAGGTCTTGGCCATGTTCCACATCATTACTTTTTTCTAGCTCGGCAGTAGGTGCAGGAGATTCGGTTCGCGGCAAGTTTCCTGGCCCAGCGGACGTGAAAGGTTTGGGTAGCGGTGGCCAGTTAACGTCTGAGGCAGCACCTCCAAATTCACCGCCCGTCAAGGTCCGTTGATTTAAAACTGCAGGCATAGCAGTCTGACAAGATGCGGGAGTGCTCGAGGCATTGCTATGAAAGTTAACTGCTTTCTTAGATGATCTTCGGCGACGCGAACGACGCCGTCGCACCTTAGCAGCGGCCTCTCTGTGTGTAGATTGATCACGCACCATTATCTTCAGCACTGCCCGTTCTGTCTTTAAGTGGGGCAGTCCTTTGAGGAGGAGTCATGAGGGCCATGACAATTGGCGCACTTCAGAGCAATTGCGCGGCAAATGACGCCGCTATGCGACTCGGAGATATCTAGGGTAAACGATAGAATTTTTGCAGACCGCACTTACGTGCCTGATCTTCATACACTTTCTGCATTGAGGTGGCTTGAGTACGGAATGCCGGACCGGGTGTCGGAATTGTCCAACCTTCACATGCGATGGTATGCAGTATCCCTTGAAAGTGAGCTTGATGCATTTCGATCTCCCGAGGCGCTGCACTTGCAGTATGGAAATGCTATTTGATGCTGGTTTGATTAATACTGGTAGATTGGTGGCAGCGATGGCCTCGTCAACATTGAGATGGCGCTGGCTATAGTGCCACTGTCCTGAAGAATATGGAGCGCACACTGATGTCGACGAGTTTGTTGATGGCGGTCAATCTCTCCAATGCGCTCCGCTCCATGACATCAATGGCAATTATATTTTTATAAGGATTCACTCTAACGTCTTTGATCTTTCCATGGACGAGGCTTTCAAGAAACAAAGACGTGACTTGCCTGTTGAGTTGGTTCAGATTGTCTGTTGGGGTCTCTGGCACAAACAAGGCAGTGCGTGTCGGAGGGCCTCGCGTAGTGGTGACCGTGGACGTGCTTGATGAGGACGAATCTTGTCGACGGTGTAGTCTTCGCTTTGCTTTCTTGCTAAGCACCGGCATGAACCCATCGTCGTCGGCAGAAGAGTCATCATTAGCAGTCGAGTACAGCACGGTGGCCTGGCTGCTTGCGTCAGTCGAGTTGTAGAGGCGCTTCCTCTGGGCGACCGCTGCCGACGCACCGGGTTCCACAGGAGGCCCATGAGTGTCCACTTGCACCGCCGTGCGAAAAAGGCAGCGGCACCTTCCGGTTATGTCACAAATTCCAAAAAACTACGGAGACGGGAACGCAGCGTTCTGGTAAAGAACAACTGCTTAAATCAGCTCCCAGGGAAGTCAAAATAATGTTACCCTGTATATATTGCACTAATATATGAGCAAATTAGATATTTTGAATGAAATACGCGTACGTTTCTTTTAACTATTTCAAGGTTACATTAGCAACGAAGGAGAAGATAAGCAAGGTAGAAATGTTCGTTGCTGCAGCTTTACTGCCAACCTCAGCCTTTTGCTAGTCAGCTGATTTCAGAAGCATTGAAAAAGTACTCTCCAAAAAAGAAATTATATACTGCCGCAAATATTCTGCACCAGATAAGCTCTTGAAATGCTTGCTTAAAAATCATTTTTCAAGCGTAGTTTTCACACTTTTCGTCTATGCGCTAAATATTTTTTTTCATTCATAATAAATACTTACCTCTCATTTACTTGTTTTCCACTGTTTTACCTTTATAAAACACGTTCCAAAATTATGTTCCGTTTATATTTACCCTATCCTGTATTTCTTCGTATTCTCCATTTATGTTACATCGCAGTTCCAGTTTTCACCTGCTGTTGTTTGTATGAAATCATTATTGTTTGGCATGCTTGTAACAGGAGACCCTCTGCGCAGCTATTGGCTTTGGGAACTAATCCTGTATTTACCAAAATCTTTGTATTCAATCATTGCTCCTTGAATAAATTTTTCATCTAGCTTCATTAACACCGAAGATATCGGCGATTGAAAATGGTGCTCATCCTCTCCCCCCTGAACTGAACACTCCAAAACACCAGAAAAAATGAAGAAAATAGCTCGGGGACTGCGCGCTGCCCATGAAACGTCATGGAGAGGTGCTCGGTTTACAGACTTTCGGTTGTCGCGCCTGTTTTCAGGAGCGTCGCCCATGCATTCGTCGGTATCTGCCTTTTCCTTGCCGTCTGCGTTTGCATAGCTTTCAACCTTGCCTCGTGTCCTCCTCGGCCGCCGCTTTCTTCAGTTTCTAGACTTCCTGGAATTCTGTGCGGCAGCAGCCCGAACGACCAGGGTCGATCGCAAGAGCATGCCTGCGGTGGGCCGACGGCTGTCCACAAACGCCGACGGCCGCCGCGGCGGAGCACTTCACTTTATACCCCTGTTTCATCGAGCGCATATTAACGTGCACTCCTAAGGAGTGCGGCTTTTGACAAGAATACTTTCTTCTCTCGCACTGCCCAACAGTTTCCAGCGTCAGTAGCTTTGCGTCAGTCTTCTGCGGTGCGCCCAACGGCGGCCGGTCTCCTCGTGCAGTTGACGTGATAGCAGTGACTCTGCATGGATGCTTGCAGACGATCGCGCGAGCTGCACGCGCAGAAAAATGTCGTTGTCTCTTTTAGCCACAAGGCTTTCATGATGTCGTCGAGATGTATCTCTTGTGGTGTATAACGAATCAAATGTACTTGTATCATCGTTGAGAGCACGGAGTTATTATCGCTACAAAGTTCGGATATCAAATAATAGATGAGCATGAATTATTCGTCCGTGAATCTTTACAATTGAGATTAACAAAAAAAGTAGTCTAGTATTTTTTACGTATTTTCGAATATCGTTTAGGATGTGCCAACGCGTAATATGCACGCGTGTTTTATCTCATGTTACCGCATCGTCCTAGCCAGAATTGACGCGCTAAATATCAGCAAAGCAGCTCGGCACATGAAGTTCTGCAGCGCAGGTTGTCAAAGAATTCCGCAGCTACACGCAAGAATCGCGCACAGGGGCACCCGAGCTGAAACGCTACAGAGGCAGTGAAACGGCCAATTCTAAAACGCCGTCCATCGCTGCTTTGATGCCACACAACCAATGCCTAGCAACGGCCACGACCGAAGTGCAGTATAGGCCGCAGCGCTCGTGGACGACATCTCTGTAGTAACCTGGCAGCATCCGTTGCTTCCCTTAACTGGTGTGAATTTGTGTACTTTCGCGATGCAGCTGAGGGAAGACTTTTTTTGACGCACGTTCCTTTTAATTGTCAACACACCGCACAATTAAATGGTCGGAGCTGTAAAGACGAGACTGGACTGTAGTACAGTACGCTGTTGCAGCGCCGTCGGTCGGTACACGAAGGTTGACGCTGCCTATTTTATGTGCTGCTCCTAATATATGATCTGAAGCAGAAGTGTACAATAGGTATGGTGTTGAATCGGAGCAGCTCTTGCTCTTTCGCAATCCGGCATCGATGCACACTTTCTGTCAGGCACCATCACCTTCTCGGTTAACATCGCGAATTGAATGGGGGCAAGATCAGGCGTTCACGCTTGCAGTGCATTCAGCACCCGAGCAGACGACTTACGCAGCTGCCGGATACACATTGACCGGAAGTGTGTCTGTGACGTAGTGGGCGTCGCAGCTGCAGCCAATGCCAGCCTGTCGTGGCCTCTCACTCTCGGTAGTTGGGACGTATGTGCTCACAGCAGAATAGTTCCAATTCCCATCGTCACGCGAGAACCGAGCGGCCGCAAATTTCATTAAAAGCCGTTTTTATAAATAATGATCAATCGCTCCCTTTCTTCCAAGGAGTTGTACTTTGGCGGAACGCTCGGAAGCATTCGTTCAACACATTCAAAATGTTTATCAGTGACATTTGTAGCCATTTCATAGTCCTTTTGAGCTGCGCATGTATAATTCATAAGCCACAATTTCAATCGTTTCAATGTACATACCTGCTCCTTTTGTGAATCGTGCTCGCGTATGTGCATTTGGGACTCGCTCAATTAAAATTTATTGATATTCAGATACTCTGTCATAACCCCCTATTGCATGAAAGACCATAAGATTGAGGCAAAACGCCCTGCTTTAAACAAGCTGAACAAGCTCGCCAGAGTTGCCTTAAGGCAGTACGTTTACCTTCAGATTTCAGGGTGTTGAAAAGCTGCATTCTGAAGGGATCGTTCCTCCCCTAATGAAGAGACCGAGTTGGTAGCACCTAGAAATTGTGTCATGCACTATGAACTTGTGAAGTCAAACGCACCTGCGTCCAATAACTTTGAAGTCATGTCGGCTGCCAGCTACTACCTGCCGCAGCGATACCTATAATATTTCACTCACAGTATAGAAACCTACAACGCCTTCATCGAATATTCTGATAATGGAGCTTTTAACACTTTTACAATAACGTATTATTTTAAAGCACAGCGTCATTCAAGGGTATATTATCTAGGCTAGTGTGTTCGCAACAAGCTTCGATAAAGTCACCACCAGCTGTAAATGGACTACAAGTAATTTATTTGCTAATGTTTATCGGGGCATGGTGAAGAAAATTTTGCGAAGAGGAGCTCACTGCCCCATGTATTCATCAGGCGTATATCAATTCGCAAGAGACACTTCAAGCTAACTTTGTTCAAAGATCCAAGCAGTCCTGTATTGAAGTCTTTATTCCGTTTTTTTTTCGTGACAAATATCAATGGTCATTTCTCGTATATTTTGCAAACAATGATACTGTTTATTGGTTTATACGCACTTGTCCCTATTTTGTGACCCTAAGAATTGTTGCTGTCGTATTAGCATTCTAAAGGAAATTAAAAGTCACATTTTTTCACACCAGCTGCATTAAACGGCTGCTTTGAAGACTTACGTGAAAGGTTAAAGCTTAGTTCCTACGAAATGAAATATTCTCATTGTGTGCTGCGATCTCTGGGACCTGGTAAAAAAATAAAATATTCGTTTGCCAAGAAATGAAGTATATATATATATATATCGCGCAAGAGTCTACAACTTCTTCTTTCAAACGCTATACCTCAAACCGTCAGGTGGCAGTATAATATATATACCATATACCTTGCAATATATATATACGGTATTGTTTTTATTTCTAGACATGTCCATATCATATTTACCAGATCCACCTTATCCGGACATAGTTTGCACCTATCTGAGAATTGCTCCGGGTAATAGTGACTTAGGGTAACTGGGTTGGGAAACGTCCTTGTTTGTAGGCGCCTCCAAATGCTTTCTTGGATCTTATTTATTGTCCTAACTGCCGGTGGGTATTCTAAACTGTTTAGACGATAATGATCTGTAATCTATTTGTAGCTGACTAGCCTGCCCCTGCTAAGAGTGGACTCAGGATCAGAGCCTACCCGGAATTTGAGACCGCGGGCAAGCTCATGAGCTCTCTCATTTCCCCAAAGGTAGGAGTGGGCTGGTGCCCGTATTAGCCGGATTATTCTGGCATCCTGACAAGTTCTTAGTATCCTTTTTGCCTCTGTAGAGAACCTTCATTAGAAAAAAATGCTTATGGCTGTATTTGAATCACGTACTTATGATCGTAGTAGCCATTGTCCCCGCTACTGCAAGGACAATCGCCACCTTTTCAACCGTGTGAGCCAAGCTTGTCCTAACCGAGCCGCTTATTAGATTTTGTTCATCTGACACTACCACAACCATAAAATACCTGTCCTCCTAGTCGGCGGCGTCGACATAGAATACGTCCTGTCTTCCTTAATATATATTCTGCAGCGCTTCCGCCCTTTTCTTCCTTCTCTTCTGGTGATGCTCTGGATGCATGTTTCGTGGCAGCGGGGGATTTTTAGTCGCTTCCTGACTACCATCGGGACATCCGTCTTCTGGTCCTCTTGGCTTTCGTATCGAATACCTAGTTTTAGCAGTGTGCCTCTTCCTGTCCGGGTCTTTGCCACTCTTTTATACAGGGAGATTTGGTTGGCTTCTTTGGTCATCTGATGAGAAGAGAGGAGTCGCTGGAGAAAGATTTGATGTTGGGAAAGGTTGAGGGTCGCCGGAGAAGGGGTAGGCAGCGAACGCGATGGTTAGATGGCATCCTCGAGGCACTGCAGATGAAGTTATGTGATGTCGGGAAGATAGTGAGAGACCGGAAAGCGTGGCGTGACATGGTCCATAGGGTCACGAAGAGTCGGACACGACTGAACGACTGAACTGAACTGATCACCTCATCCAGCGTATTGTGCTGCCCCAGCTTCATTAGCCGGTGCGTAGACGTACTATTGGGAATACCAAGGGTTGTTTTTATGCTCTTCCGGATGATTGCATCTATCTTAGCCTTCTCACAGTTGGCAAGGTGTAAGTACGGGACTGGGTAGGCAATATTGCTGATGACAAAGGCGTGTACAAGTCTTAGGAGATTCGCTTCTCTCATGCCCGACTTGCTATTCGCGATGCGTCTATTTAGACGTATCGTTTCTTGAGCGCAGTCTATGAGTTTCTTTGCAGCTTCTTCGTGGCGACCATTTCCTGCAGCTACCTACCTAGGATCCTAATCTTGTTCACTCCGGAGATCGAAACTCCGTCTGCCTTTAGTTCTATTCTCGGTTGTTCTTTGTCCAATTAGCTGCGTGGTGGCTGGTACACGAGCATCTCGGACTTTTCGGGAGAGCATTTCAGGCCTCTAGGGACTACGTATTGTTGAAATGTTTTCGCAGATGCCTGAAGGATGTCTTCAATTTGTCCATCACTATCTCCCGTGGTCCACAGTGTGATGTCGTCTGCGTAGAGGCTGTTGTTTAGCCCCTCAGTTTCTTCTAGCTTTGATGGAAGCTTAATCAGTGCCACATTGAACAGCAGGGGTAAGAGGATTGAACCTTGAGGTGTTCCTCTGATGCCCAGTGTGAGTTTGTCAGACTTGTGTTTTCTAATTTGGCTGGTTGCTTCTCGCTTTGAGAGAAAGTTCCTTACGTAGTTGTAAGTTTATTCACCAACGCGGAGACCTTGTAGGTTCTCAAGTATTGCTTTTGTGTTTAAAGTTATCGATGGCCTTTGCTAAGTGCAGCCCCAGGATAACTCGCGTCTTTAAGATGAGCTTCAATGATTTGGTGTTGAATTTGCCGCATAATGTCCTGAGTCGACAGACCAGGTCTGAAGCCAATCATAGAATTTGGGTAAAGTTAGTTCTTTTCCATGCATCTGTTTAGTCTTATCAGTATGACGTGTCCAATGAGTTTCCTCACGCACGATGTCAAAGAAATTGGTCTTAGGTTTTCAATCTGTAGATTTTTTCCGGATTTTTAGGAATAGTGACGATCTGCGCTGTTTTTCATATGGTTGGAAGTCGTCCTATAGTTGCCAGCAATCTTGCATATATCTTGTGAGGGCAGCGATTGAGTCATCATCCAGATTTCGCAAAATTTTGTTGCTCACTCCATCTGGCCCCCCTTCTGACTTTCTTTTAAGGCGAGCAATTTCAGCCCTGACTTCTGTTTCTTCAATGGGTCAATCCAGGTCTAGGTATGGCGGTCCATGGTATTCTGGGAGTTCTTCAGGGACAGGTGTTCTCACATAGTGTGCCTGTAATTCTTCAAGGAGCTTCTTTATCGTCCCATCGTAGGAATGGACAAACTTTTCAATGTTTTGCCTCTGCGCTGACTTGCAACCTTCAGGCTCCAGGAGGTAGCGCTGTAGCTGCCATGTTATCGCTAGTTTTATGGATCAAGCCATGCTACTGGATGTAGATTCCCAATTTTGTCTACATAGCTGAAGGGCAAATTCTTCAATTTCTTTGATGAGCTACGCGAATCTGCGCCGTGTGTTCCTGTTCGACATTTGTCGCTTTAGCTTCTTCTCCAATTCCTTACGGCTAGCCATAAGTGCAAAAGACGGCAGTCTACTTTCTCGAGACCTGCGTCTTCGGGCACCTCTATGGTTGGCACATTTGCACGAAGCGCTGTTACCCACTCTTTTATATTTGTGATTTCTCAGCTTTCTGTTTGGCTTCTGAGTTTTCTGAAGGCCTCCCACTCCACTAATGTAGCCTTCTTCCTTTAATATTCGTGGTCCTCCTTCCCCCACTGTTTCAATCATGTAATGGTCAATGCCAAGGTTCTCTTGAGTGTTTGTTTATTTGTACCCTCAGGGCGTACAAGAAGCGTTATAGAGTGGAGGGGCTTTTACACATCATTATATATATGAAATACAAACAAGTTAAAAAACACAGTGCTCACAATATTTGCATCGGCAAAATAGAGAAAAATGAGTACAATGGAAACTTAACAGAATAGATAAACAAAAAGAGATAACTCATAGTACGCGAAAGAAAACTAAGTAACGAACAAAAACTAACAAAAAAACAGTTTTCATATAAGAATAAACTCACTTTCTAAAATATTTGTTAGTGCTTTGCGAAATTGATCGGTGATAGCGAGTAAAGACGCAGGCAGGTGGTTCCACTCGTGACAGCTCCTTGGAAGGAATGAATATAAGTAGGTGACTGTGCGCTGCGTAGAAAAATGAACTTTGAAGCGATGATCCACGCGTGGGGAGATATAGGACGCTGGTGTAATGAACCGTGACCTAAGTATCTGGTTATAATAGTAGATTTTGTGAAAGAGGAAAAGACGCGATAGTTTTCTACGGAAGAAAGAAGGGGAAGATGAAGTGCATTCTTCGTATTATTAACGCTAGCAGTAAGATTTTAGTTGTTCAGAATAAAACGAACAGAACGATTTTTTATGCTTTCAAGAATTTTAATTTCAGTGGCATATCCTGAGTCTCATATTGAGCATGCATATTCGAGGATAGGCCTGGCATTTTGATACAGAGTTGTTTTTTTAGAGGTACTTGAGCTAGGGAAATGTTACGTTTGAGATAGCCAAGAACGCGGTTAGCTTTTGATGCAATGTATTCAATGTGTTTATTCATTGTGAGAAACCATATGACATTTTTTACACGACTAATAAAGGTCAAATCCGTAGAAGTATCTTCTGTCACGCTGTTTCTGCATTCTGTTGGATTCTGTGTATCCGCTAACAGCGTTAGCACTGCTTGTTGCGCGTCTTGCAAGAGGATCCGGCCCTTTATATTTTCTCGTTTGTAGCCCCACGTTGGGTGTGGAGCGTTAAATTCGGCTGCAACGATCAGTGCTTAGTTGTTGGCAATTTTCCAATTTTCAAAGTCTTTTGGAATAGTGTGCCGAATTTCTCTGCCACGGAGTGCTGTATACATTCAGGACGGAAAGGCTTCCTTCTGTATTCTTGTTTGATACGAGTTCGGCGAGGACGTGGTCAATGTTTTTAACCTTCGTGTTACGCCTGATTGCTGTTATGTTTCTCCTAATTAGTGTAGCCACTCGAGGTTTCTCCCCTTCCCTACAGAAAGCTCGATACACTGTTAGCTTTGCTTGTATGCCTACTTCTTGCAACGCGATTGCTTCCGGATTGTCCTTTTCACTATGGAGTTGCTGCAGAACTGGCCCATTACGGCGATATCCGCGACAATTTTACTGGCAAATAGTATGCCTGCAATTTTTTGTTGCCATGATTAGCTATATTTCCGAAATTTGTTGGTGTCCTTTCCGCCTCCAGCGCGACGACGCGCGCATCTATCTCATTGAACCTGATAGTGAACGTATTTAGTGGCGCCGTGATTGGTGCAAATTCTGAAGCTCTCTCCTTGAATAAGACATTGAGGTTCTGCTTTAGCTTCCGGTCGATAATTTTACTCACCTCCTCTAACAATATGTTTTGATCATTCGAATCTTCCGCCTTCCTCTTCGCTGGAAGCGGAGCATCCTCTCTTCCATCCTGCTTTGCTTTAGCGTTCGAGCTAACCTGCTGGTGCGCTGGACTATTTTAAAAAGGAAACATCTGCACATCGGCTGGAACAGCTCTGAGAGGAGACATGTTCAGCATAATGAAAACTATTTAGAAACTTTGGACTGATCACTGATTTTAACAACGGGTTTTGATTTTCTACATCACCGCAGTTGAACACAAACACTCCAATAAATTTTTTTTCTAGGTAAACCTTTTAAGCTTTTGAAGACTTAATTTAAAAATATGGCATAATATATGAGTATTAATGATCATATGTCGAAATCACTTCGAATAGTAAACAGCTTACTGCATACGAGACAGCTAGGCCTGGGTGTGTATTTTAAACCACAGTCTGACATATATTTATATTACATGTTATATATATATATATATATATATATATATATATATATATATATATATATATATACATAGATCTATTGATGACTGCTTCGGACTTATTTGAGATTCTGAGACGTATAGTTCACCAGTCAGCTGCAGTCAGATGCTTCAAGTCTATATCACTTGTCAAAATCAAGCAAATTAGCAATAATATAACACAAATATCTTATATGTCTGAATTGCAATAATGTGTTCACAATTTGTCTATCAAATATACATATTCGACCGAGAGGAATTAGAAGTTCTTGATCACAATACAATTTTTGACATCAGCGTCTCCTCGTATTTAACTTTAATTTTGCGTGACTAAAATTTCAAAGAAACTTTCGCCGTTAACTCAAGCAATATCGCGCAATCGTGCGTTGTCTCAAGCGAAACACTTCATTTACATATATGGGGTTATTACGTTTCTCAGAATGATGTAGGTGACAACCACAAAACAACATTAAAATAAACTTAAGTTTTGGATATAAACACAATTCGTAAAAATATTTTCTAAACCACTGATCGTCTAACATGCATTTGTGATGTACAATATAGTCTTCGCGTAAACCGCACACATATATGCATATGTTTTACGCTTGTATCATTTTGTTCCGTCAGGTTTCGGCCACTTATTGAAATAATTTGCCCCTTACAGCAAAACTAACTTTTTAAACGCATCACACACACACATATGATTTCTTCTCCACTTCCTCACTCCTTACAAGCTGCAATCCTAGCACCGTAGTATTCGATTCATTTCAAACAAGTACCCATATATAAACACTGTTTAAGCTAATACTACTTTGCTCCAGTTTGTGACCAATTTCTAGCTCAACAGAGTGGTTTCCTAAATTTGCTTTCAATTTCTCTCTGAAATGGCTGGCCATGGTTCCACGCAAATCGTGTCATTATTAAAATAAAAGTATTTTAAATATTACGTAACTTTAATATTTTAACATCCCATTTATTTTACGGTAACATTTCTCCATTCTTGTTCGAGGTATAGATATAGCTTCAGCTGCCTGAAGGCCTCTTCGAGATCTTTGATTTCAGTTTTTAGCTCAGTAACCGAACAAACTCAGCATCAAACGGTCGGGCAAATAAGGTTTAATTTCGTGGTGAAAGTATCCCATCGTTGATCACGCGTTGCATAAGGCCGATTTCTGGGACCAAGGAATGCCGCATGTGCCGCACTGCAAGCGACGTTTTCTTGAAGATCACAACATCACATCCAGCTGCAAGTTGTAGGAAAGCTTGCAGCCATTAAAATGCAATGAAAATAATACCAGTTTTACGAGTAGCTGGTTAAAGACGTTTTATTTCATCCTTCGAATGGATGCTTAAAAAAAATTGCTTCTCTCTATACGACGTCATTTATTTTGGAGTAAACCTCGATCGGTTTACGACGACACTTATGCCTGAAGGTGCCCAGGTTTAAACAGCGCTTTCAAAAACAATTGGAATCATTATTAGACGGCATTTCACACCGTATAGAGCGAGAATAAAACACCGGCTGAGACAGACTCCAACATTTTTATTATCGTATAAATCATTGCATGGATGAGGACGAAATGATGCGCCCAAACGTCTCCAAACGTCCTTCCAGTCACGCCGTGTATCTAGGTGGCCCTGCATTTGCAAAAAAAGGCTCTTTACCTGCGATCGTTGCCACCGAAAGTGTTAACCTGCATTGGTTAGTTTGCACTGGACGAAAAAAGTACTGTGGCGTTGCGAATACTCCCTTCAGGGCAGGCTCCCCTTCAGGAAACTCCTTATTATACTTACCATCTCCCGGACTGTTTGACTAATGTGGTTTCGTATCCTTTGTGTTTTTTTTTTTTGCTTGTGCCGGTCAGGCAAAGGTAATTGCTACTGTCGAATAATTAAAGGTCAAGGAAGACAATTTCTCAAGGTGAACACTCAAAACGCTTTTGAAAATGTTCAAGTCCTTCACTATGCCACTTCAAGACAAAAAGCAGTAAATATTTTTTCAGTCGCGGTTGCAGTCTTAACCTTCGTAACTATGTCCTACTTTGCGCAAAATTTACTGAGTTTTGTTACAATATTTTACGGTGGTTATTATCTAGCGCTTATAGTGCTGGCAACTAATTACATTGAAGCAACCTGTTACCTGTGCTCAGTTTCCGCCATTTTTTTGGACGAGAGAGGGCTCTTTTGATCCAAGGCATGTATGCTGAGACCCGAGCAAACACCTGCGATTCTTTTTTGCTTCCTGTGCAGAAAGTTCCAGCCGTTACTATCCCGACTTGGACTGACTTTCTGTTGACGCCCAGGAGTGACACAGGCCCACCAGAATCACCCTGCAAGTGCGCGGAGATAATTGTTAGGAGTTTAGTTTTGTTCAAAAATTTGTATTGTAAAGTTTGCGTAACGGTGAACGTAAATGTAGAATTTCACCGTAAGGAGAACTAAGTCGATCAATGACAAGAATAATCTGGGAAAAAAATTGGCAGTGGCCTAATTGAGCAAAGCCAGGATCTACAAAAGTGAAAGAAGTAGTCGTCAAGTAGTCGTGGAATAGACAGAATCTTTTCTGTGTTGTTCGTGTCGAATCTTCCCAGCCGTGTTATGTCGTCACTTTGCAAGTGTGTCTTGTTGTTCTCCGGGAGTTTCTTTATTCTTTATTCAATGATTACCCCGCTTAGCCCGAGGGCGCTACAGCAGGGGGGTTACAGAGTGAAAAAAAAACATCTTCATTTATGGAGCACACTTGATCACTTGAAAGCCGATTCCATTCACTGATGGATCGAACAAAAAAGGAACTGGCATACATGTTAGTTCTGGCACTGTATTCCAAAATTTTAAAACAATGATCTGTACGAGCAGAAACATAATGTGGCCTATGTAAGTATATTTCCTTTCGAATGCCTGTTTTGTTGTGGTAAATTTGGTACAACAGTTTAAGTCTTAATTTCCTTCTTCGATAGGAGAGGGTTTCCCATCCTAATTCATTTTTCATGACGGTGCAGCTATCAGTTCTCGAGTACCGACAAAGGACAAACCTTGCTACATTGCTCGTTTAGCTCTCTCAGCTTCATTGCACAACGTGTCGCTCCTTCATTTGGACCGTTGTCGACAGGAAGAGTAGATTCGGCTTCTAGTCAGCATAGCGAGCGTTCTCATTAAGGTTCTTTTTTCATCCATAACATAGCACTACATGCTCGCAACTATTCTCCGCATATATATATATATATATATATATATATATAGACGCCTGATATCCTCCGCTGTGAAGAGCTCCGTGCACGCGCAGTGAGGCTTGTAGCTAAGTAATCACGTCATGTGCGGCGTTTTGCGGTGACCGGCGTTGTGTACCAGTACGAGTCAAATTATCCTGCCATGTGAAGCGGAAGCAGTTATACGACGTTGAAGAAGTGAAGTAGCAGCACAAGCAAAATGGAGCCCCGCCCGCTTTGTGAACCACAAGTGCCAGGAAGCGGGCGGCGAGCATGCCGTGAGGAACGTGGTTGAATATCCGCTAAAGGGCACACTGCAGCGTACTTGAAACGTATCGCAGCTAGCGCAGTGAAGCTTTCGCTTCATAGCCTATGAGTGCTGGTAGAAACTTTAATAAGCGACATATACAGTAAAGGCTCCAGCCTGTGCGCCTTGACGGTGAGCTGTATACCCTTGGATACGCGAGGCGGTATTTTTCTACCTTTCTCTGCGTCATCTTGCTGATTAGGTTTTGCCATGTAATGCCAAACTATCAATATAGTGTGATATAAGATCCTCGAAAATATTCCTTTAAAAGCAACAGCGAACAGGGAGTGTGATTTGCCCGAAGAACAACACTACATGGGGCACCAATGAAATTCAGTTGGAATCAGTTCAAGATGTGCTTGACGCAATGGCCCCTTTTCTTTGTAATGTTTACAATCATTTGTGTATATCGGCAGTTTTTTCAAGCTTCTGCAGGTTTCTAAGTTTATTATTTTGTTTAAAAGTTGCAATAGAAATTATTTACTTAACTAAAGGGCAATTTTTAATTTTCCTAGTTTTTAGAGTGTGGGAAAATATTACAGCACACTGTCAAGTTTCTATCAAATTTTCTATTTCTTGAGCCCGTCGCAGCATAGCTTTCTTTATCTGAAATGTACAAAAACAGCAACAGTGACTCAGAAAGAAAGCATTCCTAAAGCCCTCGAACTTGAACAGTTGTGCATCGGAATTCACATTGACTTTTCAAAGACTTTCAACTGCCTCAGTCAACATACTTTATCTTAAAAGCTGAAGTCACATTGGCTTAGCGCAACAGTCTTCCATCTGATTCAGTCTCCATTTTGTCACCAAGTCCAGTGTGTTATCATTGGAAAGGTTACATCCCCTGCTGATGAGATCTCAACGGAGGTTCTCCAGGTGTACATTTAGCGGACGCTGCTTGTCATTTTGTATATTAATGACATCGCTGCCATTAGCAATAACTTTGAGTGCGTTATCTGCGCCGATGACACTATTTCGTTGTTTCGAAGCAGCGACATACAATCACATGTTCGCAATGTTAACGATAACGAGGTACTTTTACATAGACGTAGAGAATCGACTCGCTAATTATTCATAGCGTGAAAAACAAACTTCTTTTAATTATGGATTATTTCTAGGAAAGCGTCGAATAAAACTAGTTCTTAGAGTCAAATTTCTAGGTGTGTTTTTTTAACGGGAAGATGTATTGGGATACCTACTAGGAGTAAGTCGAAACACAACTCTACAAAAGTACCTGAATACTTACTGGTGTTTACTATTTTCTTCATGTTTCTGCAAAGCCTATGAATAAAACGCACTTTCCTTCGTATCCTAATTATTATTTTTTTATTTTGGGGCAGTAAAACAAGAAATACCGTAGAAATATCCATCTGCAAAAAGGGGTATATGTTGCATTGCCAATGTGGATTTTTATGCCCATAATCAAGGACTAGTCCAACGTCTCCGCATTGTCATGCTGCATAACTTAACCAACTATTGTTTAATGGTTGGGATAAGAAGCCTGTCAATAAATGTTAGTGTGGTTTTCTGCAGTTAGCAGATTTAGAGGCCAGCGTTTCTACTTACCTTCGTCAACACAGTTTTGGCATGTTCCAAGTTCTAGAAATTAACTTGAGTGTCTAATGTTATGCGGTATGTTACTGTGAATTTTCAGGTCCTATTGTACCAGCCACATTCAGGTAGAAAATGCAGACTTCGCGTCATGAAATATATATTCATACAATGACTCCTAAAATATGAATTACCGGAAGGGTGATTTTGTGTCATGTGTATGTTCTGCATTACCTCCATATTGTTACTGATAGCACTAGAAATCAACTTGAGTGTTAAATGTTATGTCATATGTTACCGTGAGCTTTCAATACCTAATCTACCAACCACATACTCGTTGAAAATGTAGCCTTCGTGTCATGAAATGCATGTTCTTTTAATGATTGCTAAATATAAATTAGCAGAAAGATGATTTTGTATGATGGCTATCGGTCTGTACTGCCTTGTTCTTGTTACTGGTCGCAATTAGTAATGTAACAGTTATGCTCGCTGTGTGGCGGTGTACAGGGAACTCGAATATCATTAAAGCAAAAACCTTTCCTTTTTGCCCGAACCTACTCACACTCTATGGTGTAAATAAAATTGAAATGAAATACAACCTGCACTGAATGCTTTTTTGTACTTTTCTAATATTATATTGCTAATAAGCACAATCGGGAAGGGGAATAACAAAAAGAATATACTACGATTTTGACAAGAAATCTTAGAACTAAGAATAAGGCTTGGCGCATGAGAGAGCTTGACATTGTCAGCATTTCAAGCTTTAATGTGAGCAGGGGTCCAAAGCATATATAGATTTTAAGCTCATAAGGCTGGCGGCTTCGCTACCTTAACCTGCTTACTCAAAAAAGATACAAAACAGCTACGAATTTATTATCGCCTGCAGCGTGACCCAGCAGCTCAAGCAAAATACGGCCGCGCGTTTAGGTTTTCGCATGCACATCCAATGTTTGCGGGATCTTACTTCGTGACCGCCTTTGTGCAATGATGAAATTTGGCGAAGACACTGACGCACACAACCAGAAGGTGGCTGTTTAACCCGCACTGAGAGATTGCAGGGGACTGGTTCCTGTGTTGCTGTCATTTGCAGCGTGTCAAGGACCCTTCTTCAAAAAATTAACGAGAATAAAGGAGTGCAAAGGAAACGGGCAATATAGTTCATTTCAAATAGTCTCCTACATACATCGAGAGGCGCTTTGCCTAAAGAAAGTGGCAGGCAAGTGTGATGTATTATTATGGTTACCTGCGCCAGAAACGAGCAGCTCGTATGCACGGTTCAAGAAAGAAACGATCAGGGTCTAGACAGGCCTTTTTTATAGAGTGTATGAAACTGCACTGACGTGTGGAGACTAAAGCATATGTTGGGCGGGGCATTAACAAAATGCCAAGGAAAAATTTAAAGGTATCAGAAAATCTAAATGTTGAATTTCTCTGCCTTACTGCCAAGGATGTGAATGTGAGCTTACTCTGAGCAGTATTACAATGCCATGCAGGAGTCGGGATCAGGAAGCCCGTTAACCATTAGTCTGATAGGATAAAAATGAAAGGTAACAGTTGTTTAAGTGGTGGTTCTATTTTATAAAAGAAATATTTTTTCTTGCCGATAATTTAAGGGATGAGAGATTTTCTGTGGGGGATGTGTAGTAATTTTGTTTCTTTTGACTTTTATTTGAGTCGTGGTGTTTGTGAGTTCTTTTGGTCTTAGTCTGTTACTGCATGTGGCACTTGTGTTCAACTCTGTCTTGGGTTCGTTGGTTGGCCGCTGAATGTGTTTAACTGTAGCTTCCTTTTTATCTTGAAGACTGCCTTTGATAAGGTGTTTGCTTATTATTTTCGTAAAATAAAATCATTTGTTCAGAAATCTCTCCATTGACTTTAGAGAAGCTACGAAATTGATGAAGGTATAGAAGAAGACGTTTTGGTTTTGGTGTTCCCATTAACTATTGGTAGTGTGCATCTGTCGTGTGTTCGCTCTTTTTGCGCCGCTTTTCTTTATTGTCATGCACCAACAAGCCCAACTTTTATTATTCTGTGATGGCCTCCATCTAGTATATTAAAAGTGCCATTCAGCGACTTTCCGCAGTCCTTTTTTATGTTAATAATACTTACCCCACAAACGCCCTTCACTCGTTGTTGTGTACAAATTACTGGACCAAATTCCCTACGGGTCTTATTAAAGACGGCATTCTTGAGGAATTCTTTGCAACGTTTATCGTTCAAGCCACGAAGGTTTGCATATAGGAGCTTGTCACTCATGGCCGCGCCTGAAATAAGCATAAAATAAACCTATTTAATCGAAGAAAAATTGTCTTTAACGAGTGCATAGGCAAACATATTTGGCGCTTTTTGGAGCCACCCAATCTCAATCAATCAATTTAATTTAACACTAAACAGTGTTTATGAACATACGACAAAGCCTCAAGATAGGCTTGACGGGGTCCGCGTCTCATGTATGTGTAAATTCGTCCAAAAAAGAAACAAAGCTAGGGGAACTTTGGATAATTAAACTGCGATGAGGCGAAGGCCTCTACCGCGCGGTGGCCCGAGTCTGTCTACTACGACACCTTTCTCTATATTTTCCCTCCCACCTTCGCGATAACGCGATAGCGTAAGCTACCAGCCAACGTATGAAGCCCTACTTTAACTTAGCCCTGTGAACGTGCCTGCGTGGCCTAAGGATAATGCAATGGTCTCGGCAGGCTGATTCTGACAGCGCCTGCCACACGTAATGCCAGGAAACCCTACGTCCGATTAGTGCTCGGCCACGCCAGCTGCCAGCAACCGCTTCCCACGTAACGAAAGCGTTACGGAAGAATGGACACAACGCGCGACCATGAGCCATGTTTGAATACGGCTCAGTGTTGCCGCTCATCGCGGAGCGTCAACCCATTCGCCGCTGCCGCGCATTGAAGCAAAGTGACGGATGCATGCGCAGGGGACAGGATGCAGCGCTTTCTACTCCTGCTACAGCGCGGAAGTGCGACGTGCTTTCTTTCCAGAGAAAGCAGCATCTAACTGTGCATTTGCAGCGGTCAAAGGTGCCGTGATGGCGTCGTCGCGCTGCACTCACTTCAGCGCGTTGTTGATTCCCATTTAAGGTTATTAACTGGCTAACCATGCCAGCTTGGGCATGTAAATCCCTTAGCCGCTTGCGAGGCTGACAATCTGCTGAGAATGAGGGCCATGCTAAGCCGCTTGTCTGTCCTAGTAAGTGGTCTCAGAAGATTTGTGAAAGCTAGATCCATTACACATGATTTATGGGAAGCATAGCAAATAAGCAATAATGAAAAATATTTGGCGCTGACTCTTACTAGCGTGCCGCGTTATGAAAGAGCACTGAGAAAGCGTAGAGGGGAGGGGGTGGGGCGAATAAAAGTCAATTTGTCGAAACGTTGGCTCAAGCTACCAAATGAGGCTTTCCCCCTTTAGCCTTCTTCAGTGCTCTTTCAATAACACGTCACGCTGGTAATTTTAAGAGAGTCGACAGCAAAGCTTTTTCTTTATTGCCTATTTGCTATGCTCCCTAGTGATAACAACGCCGTAACTATGCGAACATGGCGCGCTTCCGCGCTTTACAAGATGACACGAAGCATCGCCTCCAGGCCCCTGTATGCATGCGCCACTTCTATGTTCTGGCGTGGCGCTATGTGCACTAACGCTCCGCGGAGTGCGGCCTCCCTGAGTCATGTTCGCACATATTTTGCACATCCCTATGCATTGCAAAATAAATGGTGCACAGGTTAAGGCATGGACGTAAGTAAAGAAAGCGCTCAGCACGAAAAAAACTGCGGGTCCGCACCGCTTAGACGAGCAGGCCAAAGCGTAGAAACTTCCCGCACTTGTGCATGCCATCACGCGGTGGAATCCTTTCATTCGATCGACGTCAATGTAGAACTATTGATGATTACAAAGGTGGTCACTTCCTTCATAGTGAGCGTGCATTTGGAAATGCTCAGACTACTGCTTGATCATTGATTACCGCAAAGTCTATGCGAGCGGCGCTACCGTTAAATCACTTCTCATGAAACAGCTTTAGGCACCTTTTCACTGTGGTATAGTCCGTATATTATGGACTTCTGTTGCCTCAGCCGCTCATTTTCATCCCGATAGAGACCGAACGCGAGAGAAACACTCGACCTACCACCGTAGTTTTCTAATTTTTAATAAGGGTGTCAGTCACCTTAGCGCCTATAAGTCAACGACACATTTTATTTGCCGCATTAGATGTGTCTAACTTTCCGAAGTCGAACTCTGAAAGCTACTCACTCTTTGTCAAACCCCGCATTTGAGAGCTCCGTAAAATTCGACCGTCAAAGCTCTTTAACGTCCACTGATATCACGCAGCACACGGACGGATTGCTTTTTGCATCGATCAAAAAGCGGCCGGCGCGGTGGACATTCGCACCCGCATCCTTTTGGCACCGACATCGAGCATCCTAGTCACTGCATCACCGCAACGGGGTGAAATCCTTTCGTGCTTTAGTGATGTGCACCTCGCGGCTCAGGGACGTGCACTTGACGCAACTTCGCCGCACACGAAAACCCATATTTCGAGACATGTGCCCTCAGTAGGTCACGTCGTGAACATTTGTGCCGTGGTTGGCTGCACCAAGTCGCCAGACACAGTAAATTTCAGGAGTGGGCCTAATAGAGTTGTCGATATCGAGTCATTGGGAGGGCTGAGCGAAGTCCATTTTTGAAGGGGGTCATGTTGGTTTTGGTTTTGTGGTGTTTCAATTCTCTATTTGGGGAAAGTCACATATGCAGCTGCAACAAGTCTAATTTGGGCGTGGGAAATAGCATTGTAAATGATGCCGAACGTAATATTTTGCACAATGAAAACAAATTTCACCCGACCGCAAACAAGATCATTAATGCCTCTTGACAGCATTCAGCAGAAACAGTCAAATTTCGATACATATCTTTTTCCATTTTCGTTTTGTTTCTAGTAAAGGGGCTATTTTCTGAATAAAAACACCGAGAGCAGAGATTTCTCTATTCTCCTGAGTTCTATTCTCTTCTGCTCTGTCCCGTCCGTTATTTCTACCTGCGCTGTTACTGAAATCATGTTTAACTGACTTGCCCAACAAGCGTGAATCTTTGTTTCCCTCATTTATAGCTCCGGGAACGGGCAACAATTACCGCAGACGCAGCGTGTTGCGGAGAACACATAGGATGCTAGCGTCGTTGCTTCCACGTTGCGTCGTTGGGGCTGGGAAATATAATTAGTAACTTTATTAAACGAACCCTATATATATATGACTATATAGTCATTGTCACGTGCCTTCACAGTGACATCGACGGAAGAAGACGGATGGACCGATGGGCGGTTCGGCAGAGAAAAAGGAAGGGCAAGAGCAGATGGATGTTTGTAGGTTCGCCGCAGTCCTACTTCAATCGATGGTTGTAAATAACCCCCCTCGTACGTACTAAGCACGTAACAGCTTTGGCGGAGGTTCGGGAGGAAGAAAACTGAGCGTTCGATCCACCTATTGAATGAGCCGTAGACACGCTGGACTGCCACTAAAGCCTTCGGACATGACTGAAGCGGTCATCGCGAACAACCAGGACCATCCACGGCGAAAAACTGGCCACACTATCGAGAATCCCGGACATTCTGTGGAAAACCTCACGAGGAAGGTGACGAATGGCTGAAATACTACACAAGAGTGAGTAAATACAATCGCTGGAACGCTGCTACTATACTGGCTAACTTGGTGTTCACTCTTGCCGCCACTGCCTTCGATTGGTTCGATAATCAGGAGGATTCACTGAGTACATTTGCTGCATTTACAAGGTAGATCAAAAAACATTTTGGGAACGAATCTGCAAAGAATCGCGCGCAACAGACATTGCTTCACCGGGCGCAAGTGTCCGGAGAAACTTGTACTGCATACATCAAAGCTATCTTAAAGCTGTGCAAGCTAGTGAACCCCAGTATGCTTATTGAAGTCAAAGTCGCCAACCTCTTGAAAGGAACTGCAGAAGACGTTTATAATTTGCTGATTAGCAAAGAAAGCCTGGGCATCCCCGCCGAGGTTATAAAATGTTGTAGAACATTTGAAGCCCTCAAGCTGCGTTTAATCACTCCTAAATTCAGAAGACTAGCCAATGTCTCCTCTGTAGTCAATGTTGAAGCCTGTCCTTTACATTCCATGGTTGATGTGATGAGAGATTGTGCGCGAGAAATTGTCAAGATCCAGGGTCACCTTCAGCCCAGAACAATATATGCGGCACAGTTGTGCACCGCAGTCAGGTGCCTCTGCCTTGTCAACTGCGTGGGTCCAACCTAGCGACCTAGCGGCGCTTCGCATATGGACGATCGGAGCAACTTCGCTCATTGTTATGCAAATCAGCAAACGGGAAGGAGGCCCGCCTACTCTGGAGACGTGGTTCGTCAGCAGCGAGAGCCTGGCTACAACCAACGTCACAACTTTGTCAGTAAGGACTTATGGTGAACGCTGGCGCCTTAACCTGCGCCTTGTATTGATATTTCTTTCACACTTCGCAGTACTTCATGACGTTTAGCTTTTCTCTATTAGTGGTACTTCCTGTCACATTGAAAGGCAGGTAGCAGAAAAATCGTCGGATACGCCGAAGTCGTGATATGGGCTCCCTTCCTTAAAACGCGTAGCTTTTACGATATCTTGTCTAATGGCTTTAAACTATGGCAGGCAACCCAAGTGCAAGCACATCCGAGAATGTCGTATACGCAATGCGACTAGCTCTGACACAGACATTTATGAAGGAAAAAAATGTAAAATTAATTTGTGTGGAATGGTTTGTTCCCTTGAGCGCACTGTTAGGAGATTTTATATTTAGAGATACTGCGGAGCCGTTTGATACCAAGCAAGAGTGAGTCGAGATAACATTGTTAGAAAGGACTACGAGATTATGCACAAACTTCAAGTAAGAGCTATAAGATGATCAGGAGAAGTATTTAAGGTTTTCATATTCCAAAGGCTCTCAAATTAGCAATAAACATTCGTATATGTGGGCTGTTCACTACATGTATCAGCAATTCATTCCACTTGAATGGTTCCAACAAAGAATGAGCGTTTAACTGTATTAAAGTATGCTTGAAATTCAGGAAGCATTTTTTTTTTCATGTTGAAACGCTTACTTGCACGCAAAAGAGTAATAAAGTAGTCATGTGTATTTTGTAAAATAAATTTGTATTAAATCGGTACATAAATTTCAACCGCGCTTCGTGGCCCTTGCCTGAAAAAGTCTAAACAAGCAGAGTTGATCATAACTGCGTTTAAGTTTGTTGCCAAAAGAAAAACTGGCTGCTATTTATTGCGCATCATCTAACTTGGAAATATTCTTCGCTGTGATTGGGTCCTATAGACAACATGGGTATACGAGATTAGGAGGCAATAAGAACCTTACATGCTGCTAGCTTCGCATGTCTTGAGGTCTTTGACAGTTTACGCGTGAGAGGTTTGCCACAAACAATATAAAATTGCTCTTTCTCATTTAGGTTATTGCTTATCGTCGACGGCAAGGTATTTTACAGACCTGGAATCTGGGATTTCTACGCCAGCTATACAATACGGATGCATGAAACTCGTTTTGTTTTTACAAATTGTAAGCGTCAAATATATTTTGATGTTAAGCAACGGTGCCCTGTTTGGTGCACCAATTCGATGTCTTTTGCAGGTTACTGTTGAATCAGCACTCAATGCTGTGTTCTTGATAAGAATGTGATCTTACCTTCACGTGGTTTGCCCCATCCTGCAGCGAGAAGCATTTTGCCCCCTATGGAAATTTTGCGCGTAGGTAGGCATATAGGTTTGACGAATTTGTCAAATGTCAGTGGTCTCTGAAGCTGTCGATGAACAAAAAACACAAACTTTCGATGAGACATAGCCAACGCTGGCAGAAAAGCACGTCGAATGACAGTGTCATAATTTTCAAAAACATTGCTGCTATCAGGTGCAAATGTGGCACTTTGTACTGAATATCATTGCTGTCTCTTTTCAATCGTGTGATTGAAATACTTCCTCGCAAATACCATGAATGATTTAAAAAAGAAACAGAAAGGATGACTAGTTGGACCCTTGGCACACTTGTAATCCTGTCAGCCGTCAACGAAAACTGTTACCGAAAACTGCAATAAACATTTTCACCTTTCTGATAACAACGGCAGCCATTTATATTAGGAACAGGAAGAACTTTCTAAAACGACCGCTAAGACGCTTTCAGTAGCGCCCGTTAAGATCAGCAACGATTTGTGACGTGAGCAACCCGATATGTCGCTGCTGTCACCAAGCCGGGCCTACTGGGAGTGCAAATTAGGCTGTGTTGATAAGAATAGATGGAATCCAAAAAATTCCAATAGCAGTTTTCTAATTTCACAGGTGTCGTCATTTGTTAAAGATGACTAAGCATTGAGGAATGCACTGTGAAAGTAGTAAATTTTATAACAAAGCGGAGTACTTTTAAAACAGCCCGAAAGATATGGGAGTGCGAGTCGGGAGTACACCCCGTAGCTTATACGCACAGAAATTTTCCCAAAATTATTTCCTTTTTTCGGAAGCCCCGTTGTATGCGTCCGATGGTTAAAGTTTAGCGAGTGCTTTAAAGAAACAGTACTAAGAGCATGCTACATCATTTGGAAGCTATTATATATTTAATCTGTCCCAATAAATGTGAATTGTAGAAACAACCATACCCCTGAAAAGATCGTTATCCGTCAAAAGATATACTCGCTACCTTTACAATTGTTTATGTTATGCGGCATTGTACCGCGCAAGCTGCATTTCCTCTAAAGTACTGCCGCGCAAATAAGGCAAACCTTTTGAGCTGATGACAGTTCTTACACAGGACAATAAGTGAATAGCTTTCAGCAGCAGACGACAAAAAGCCCCCAACACATAATACTACTAGCGTTTGCGGACGCCGGTGCCGTCTGCTACAGTGGGCTATCTTTCGGTCCCTTCTTACAACGTTTGAGAAAAACGTTTTGAATGTAGTATTCTCCAGGTGGCGTATTGTGCCCGGACGCCATTAGTAAGAAAACTGGGTGCATGTTGCAGCGCAACAGACTACACGAGAAGCTTACGTGATTCGGAGCAACACCCAACGAATAGCGAGCGTGTCGGAGGTACGTATGGCGTCACAGTAGATACTTTCGTTGCCTGTGAACACTAGATTGCCTCAGGAATGATGAAGCATACATTATCACAGATTTCTTAAAAGCACCGAGTTTTTTTAACGATGGCTAGCCTCCACAAGTCCTCTTGAAAACGTGAAATATGACAGTAAATTTTGCCTGCATGGTTACATAGAAATCGCTAGCGCTCATGACTTGTATCCTCATACGGTTCTTGGGGTTCTAAAAATACACCCGCGTTGAAATCGCAATTAATACATTTTTATGATACTTATGGTTTTTCTGTGCAAAAGGACGTCCTAATAGGTGCCTTCAAAATTGGAAAGGTGCTTTCAAAGCATTCGATTCCATGTAGTCCTCTGCGAGCTAAGCCTAATTTTCACCAGCCTGCTGTGGAGTTGGCGAGCGTTCCCTTTGTACCCGGCGTTGTCTATACGTGGTTCACAGGGCCTATACTGAATGTCCTTATGCAGCGTGCTCCACTTCGTCACAATAAGTTGAAGCATAATAGCACATACCCGTGAAAGAATTCAAAGCCAATTTCATACCTTTGGTGTTTGACTGGCGCAGTTTTACAAGAAGTGCTTCTTTAGCAGGACTGACAAAATCGTTAGCGGCTAATGATTTGTTTTTACTGAGCAATCATAGTGACAGGATTGGCTTAGAATAAAACAGGCTGAGAGAAAGAAAAGGCGAGAATACGTAGACATGGCTCAATGTTTTTCGTTGATACACCTTTGAGCGGTACTAAGCTTCGGAACTAGTCCTGCACAATCAATGTCGCTTTCGTTGAAAATTTGAATTTTCTTATGTGCGCTTGTTTTGTTACAAATACTTATAACGCTGTTACACGGGCTTTTCAGATCGCGATCGGTAACGATCGTGATTGGAGTTTCAAGCTCAGTAAAAACTATCGCGCTTCCCGTACCGACTCAATTCTGATCTACAAGTTAGATCGTTACACGCGAAATGGCGCTGCACGCACAATGAGCATCTTTAATTCTTTTTGGGATACATACGCAAATACAAGCTTGATTAAAACCTTGTTCTGCTTTACCTGACCAAACGTTCCGCGTGCAGCGGTGTCATCCCTTGGGCGCTCAAGCAGGACGCCAGGCAAGTAGCACACTCGGAAACAGGCAAGCCTCAAGGCAGGTCAGCCCATTTTTTATCCAGTGTGAACGCACGCACTTGCTGTCGAGTGTTTGAACATAGCTTTGCATTTCAAATTACAAAATATTTGAACAAAACATATATTCATTTTAAATTGTGTGTTTTATAATAATCTTTTGAATGATATTTATTTTTACTGCTATATTTGGTTAACGTCTGCGAATGAGGGTGGCGAAAACAACTCGATTATGGTCGCAGCGGTAGGGTGTGCAGGATTGTGGGCGATCGTGATGGTATTCGCCATGTAGCAATTCCAGATCCGCATAGAGCTCAATTTCGATTTGCTTGATCTCGATCCAAAGTGGCCATGTGACAGCGATATTTTTTGTTGCTAGTTAGAATACCCACACCGCTTAACGGGTGCGTAGTTAATAGTAAAATGATCATAAGAAATGCAAGGTGCTCAAGGTACTCACTTTCAGCAGCGCAACGTCGAACAGCCTGGAAGGAGTGTATTTGGGATGAGTGATCATTCGCTTGGCATAAAGGGTTGGACCTTTCAAGTGATCTGTTGTGTTGTAGTACACCAACACTCTTTCTACATCTTTGTTAATGACTTTTCTGAAACCAAAATGAGAATGTGGACGGTGGACGACTGGCAGTGCTGCTTTATATATTGCGCAAGGGTATAGATATTCATTGATTTGACCCTATATTGAATTTACCTTGCATTCAGAGAAGTGAGTGCTTCACGTACTACTGCTACTCATTCACTCTTTACCACGTTTAGGCATCCAGTTTGTAAAATAATGAAAAAACTGAATACTTGAAAATTCCGATTTTTAATTATTCTTGCGGAGCGGAATTATACAGCAAAAGTATCAAGTACAAATTTTCAAATCTACATTTTGACAGCTGATTATTTTTCAGCTGTATTTGACCGCTATTGCATCTATCAGAGCGCAAAAATTCCTCCTATGCTAGGATTGACCTTTTATCTTGTTGGTATGAGAACAGAGGTCATCAAACAGTTGCTGATATTTTGATATTTTTCTACGCCATAAACAATGCAATCGTTTTCGTTTTCGGATGATGATCCTTTTTCTCAGTTATATTCGCGCGCTGCAGTTAGGATAAGTCTAAACATTGAAACGTCAGAAAATACTAAGCGGCAGGACGTACCATTGCCCATTGATTCCAGATTACAGAGAACGGTTGCACACTGTATAGCACCTTGCGCTGCTTTTTTTTAATATACATATTCGTCAATCTTTTTTTATGTTGTGTCTGCATTTATATATAAAAGACCATTTTGTCGTTTAAATTATTCCAGTGAGCGAGAAACAAGCCTCATGAACAAGAGGCGGCCGAAAACGCCGTTCTGATGAAACCACCTTTGAAATTGGCGACACTTATTCAACCCGCCAATAAAAGCCCCCATCTTGGGTATTTTCTTCTCTCTTCTTTCTCAGTTCTACTGCAACTCGAAGGTTTTAGATTCCCTTTCATCTGGCGGCCGACTTGCAGGTGACAGTCAGAGAGGTAAAGGTTGACGAACAATGTGCTATAAACAAAATGTAACGTGATAAACGCTAAGAGCGCAAAATACATAAATCATTTGTGCAAGTGAGAAGCCGCCGTTCTTCTTGAATAGAATCTGGATGAAATATATGCGCAGATCCACAAACTGGGATAATAACAAGGCGCGAGCTGAGAACTCTCTTAAATTTTGAAGCCTGACCTCGAGTCGAGAGTGGCGGTGGGGTGGGTTCTCAAATAACCATGTTGCAGTTTTCGAGAACTGAGAGGTGTGCAGTGGAGAGCGTGCGAGCGTACTGCAAATGCGACGTTGGACTCCCCTCCGCCAGCCTGCTCGAATCTGACGGTACTCGGTATCTAAGGTACTCGAATCTGACGAAGCCCTGATCCGCACAAGCGGTATTCTTCAGAACAAGAATTTAGAGAAATACACGGCCTTTGTACGGGATGCAGATGCCGGAGGCCGTTTCTCCTAGTTATTATTCGAAGGTTCTCGTGGCTTCTACTTTGACCGATATCCAGACATCCTGGTGCTCGTGTCAGCAGGACGCGGCGGCGCAGCTCCACGGCCGAAATCGCGAATGCGGGGCACTTCCTTCGGGAACCCACTCTGTTTTTTCGCATGCTTCGTTGTCACCCACGGGGGCGCCTAAAATATTGTACAAAGACAACCGAAGCCTTACATCGCCTTAAATCTTCTTTTTTGTCTTACCTAAAGGCAAATGTAAAAGACTCTCTTCAATAGCGGCAGTGTTGACGGCTGTTAACATCGAAAACATGGTTTCGCCTCGTAGCTTTCTTTAAGTACCCATAATTCCTTTCTTCCATACTAAGCGGTTAATCTTCCTTCACCTTCCCTGTGTTTCTCCCTTGATGTACAGAAGTGACATAGAAGAAAGATTCCTGCCATATGGCTGGGATCCAGTATTTGTGCCTCCTGAAGAAGTGAGATAAATAAATGCTAGCCCCGTTAATTGATACCGGTGAAAAAGTAACACTGTGGTGGGCAATGATCCCAGCACATTTGATGTACAGTTCCAGTACTGCAGGGAATGAATCGAGCGAGCGCCACTTATTGCTTTCGTTGGGCAAGCACTCAGCACCTATAAACTAACTACACTGCACCGCAACTTGAAAGCAAACCACTCATGAATTGGGCAGGTTCCTTTTACGAAAAAGGCCGCCAAAAGCTGTAGTACACTTCAGTCACTGCTGTCCCACATCATAGGCATTGTACAGCGCACCGAACAGATTTCGGATCTTTTAGCTCCAGCAATGGATGCGATCAAAAATGGCCACAGCAAGAGCTATCTGCTACAATAGTCAAGGAGCAAATCAATACAGGAATTGAACCATTCTTCTCGCGAGGAATGCTGGTGTTCCGAGTCGAACTGGAGTGCTACAGTCGTTTTAAAATGTTCAACACTCTTGACAAGTATAACTCCGCATGTCTTTAATGCAATTATTGTTGAACATTCCATGTAGGCGTGATTCGCGCTTGTAAGCCAAGCTACTGTGCATGTATATATAATTCATATGCCTTCTCCCACATCGTCACCCATCATAATCTTCTTTCTTCTCTCCTTCCTCTTTCCCAGTGCAGAGCAGCAGGCCAGATTTGAATTATTCCGGCCAACCTCTTTTCTTTTCCGTTCAATAAATCCATCTATGTATATATAATATTAGGCATGGCTTCAGCACCAACGCTGGAACAGTGATATACGGAGTTATTGAAAGCATATTACACTTGATGTTCCTTTTTCTTCTATAATAATGGTCTATATAAATATTTTACGACAGCTTCTTCCACTGCATCACTCGTCTACGAGCATCAGCGCCTCCTCTGAACGATATCCAAGGCAGGTGGAGCTTTTGTTTTGTGTTTCAGACCGAGAATCGGAGCGCAATATAGAAAGGAATCGTATAGGTATAAATATGAAATGTTTGCTGCCATACACAGATCGTTTCACAATATATTTCCCTCGATAACCAGCCAGATAACATAACCAGCCAGATCGCCCTACAAAGTGGCGGCGTATATTTAGGAGAAATTGGAAGATGTGTTGAATGATAGAGCACACAAATGCTTTAAAGGAATAATTTTGTTTTGCACTGGGCATTCAGTGAATAAAAATAAAACGCGGTTATAAAGAAAAGCGATAATAACAAAGAATATCAACAAATTCCCCGTAAATTTTCTTCAGCAAGAAATCAAAATGAGAGACGCCAGCATGTACGCACAGTGTCCTGCGAAATACCGTTAAAAACCCGCTGCATTCGGGAACGCTTTACCTTTTGGTAAGATGGGAACATGTACACTCCTGAGCAAAAATGGTATAAAAAAATTTCACCTTGCGGTGGAAACTTGAATAACTGCATTGAGAGTGTATCTAGAAATAGTTATCTAGGATCTAGGCTGTAGTGGCGAAGCCCCAGCTTATCGACAAGCACATGCCTCTGTCGCGGTTCTGGTCGCTGCCACTACGGTATTTCTATGCAGCTTTCCCGAACTCCGTACATCTGGGTACATCTAAAAACCTAGTGTGATCTTGCGAAGCATGAAACTTGAACATCCTGTTTTGTACTTTTTCGCTACTATGTTCTGGCTGTGTTTTTGTCTGTTATCATGTTGAGTTCATAATCTTCGCTTTTCATCTAGCTCCATGCCGATTGAACCATGTTCTGAGCGATATGTGCCAATGTGCGCTTCTCCCTGGTCGTATCAAAATCCTCTTGTCAGAACACCATAAATCATTCGGAAATTGTTTATGCCAGATCATGTATCGGTCTAAGCACGTGTCTAATGTGAGATTATTAAGGAGAAACAAAAGTCAAGATTAGGCACTTAGTGACCCTCTTGAAAAGTATACCAGAGACTTAGTCAAGCGCACTTTTCAATCGTTCAGCTGTGAACCACTAAGTGCACGTTGAACGTAACAATAAGCTAATAATCAAACCGAAAGTTTTTATGCTACACAAAAGAACTACACAGGAAGCATTCAATTTATCGTTTTGTACAATTATTCATTTAGAAGCATATGCAATCGGAACACATTAGCTACATCAGCGTTCAAACGGCAACACGATCGTCCTCTTGTGTTATATACAATTAGGAGTGCCTTGAAGTTTTTCATGCACTACACTTAAGACTTGCCTGAAGTCCTGAATTGCGTCTTTCTTGAATTGTTTGAAATTCTTTGCAGGTCTTAATGAAATCACGTCCCTTTCTCTTCCTGCTGCTCTCATCAATTCTTTTTGTAGGTGACTTAGTTTTGTGTCCCACGTATACACTCTGCGTGCATTGTTTCTACCCTCCTGTTTGCAGCCTGACCTTGAGGCTAACACACTGCGCTCTTAACCTACAAAAACGAGAAACTAAACTAAATTAACATACTGGAACTAGAGATATAAAGAGTACATATAGAAAACTAAACAGAAAGAAACAAAATGAACCGTGAAATGCACTCAAATAATAAGAATTTTATTTTTCTCCAAGTAGAAACTTATTAATATGCAACGCATTGTGCCCTGTTTAAACGGTCTGTGCTTGTTGTATTAGCCAATGTAAGCAATCCATAACTTCTGGAAGGTGCACACCCATGTGTGCGCTATTGCTTTGGTTTACTGCTGCCTACAAAACCTATGAATGCTGTTTGTTGCACAGTTTTTCTGTAATCATTTACGAGTCACTTGATAGTTCGAGAATAATGGCTTTTCCACTTCTTTTCCATAGTACGTGATGAAATGCATCTGCAGGAAATCTTTCTTTTAAAACATGATATGGCAAAAACTAAAAACCAAATACTTCATTATTTTCATGGTAGTGAGAAACGTGGTGCCTGATTTCAAAGAGAGGCTCAAAATTACGTGAGAGATCTCTGTAGAAACAAATAGGAGGTAAATTATGAACAAAGGCCATAATAGTTACCTTGTGTTTCAACATTCCTCAACCGAGTGCTACCTTTATATTGATGCGTTAGAGTGTTTAAAATTTATTATCTAAGATAAAGCTACGTTTGTATTCCTACGTGCTCATAACTTAGTGGATTTCAACACATACTAGATTGTTGTTCGATCTCTTCTTAGCATTTGTTCACATAGCTTTGTGTACGTCCTGTTTAATGTCATTTTCTTCAGTGATGATACCATCATGACTCCCACTGCCGTTTTTGAATTTAGGACTTGCGTCTTTCAAAGAACTCAAGAAGTCTAACCAAAAAACAATTTATAAGCTGGGTATATGCAAACCCAATTTACAGCAATTTGAGAAATAACGTTATACCAACCGTCGCTCGGACACTGCTCACGATGATTTCCTCAAGCGGCATGCACTCCTGTACCTAGACCGGACGGCACTAGGAACTAATGCGTCAAAGTTTAAATACGTAATACGCCCCAAACGTTCCGCGCATAGCAATAAACGTAGCAGGCTACCAATTCTGTCATTGTTCTGACTCATATTTTAGCATCGAAATTTCTCTAAAATATTGTCAGGGAACTTAACGATTCTCAGCACACTATATTTCTAGATTATGCAAGTTGGAATGTCACGTGCGCAGTGGCTCCCAATAAGGGCCTTGATAGAATACGATCACACCGAATTGCAAAGAGAGAGGAAGAAAGCTGCCGTTTGACACGCAGCTGGCGCGTTTTCTGCGCTACGCGATTAACATGGTGGTTTAACCGTTATGATTATAATGACGACCACTAATGGCTGCAAACAGCTGATAATGTATATTGCTGTAAATTAGAACACCACCGTGAAGATTTTGTACATCTCGCAGGACTGTTGCAAACACAGACCAGATGAAGGAAATTCTTTATGTGTAATAGCAGAAAATCTTCTATGGGGCAACATTAAGAATAAATATGCTTAGTGCCATCCAATACAAAGACCTGAAAGCGAATTTAAGCTCAGCTTTTGTACTCACACTTTGATTAGGCAATGAGCCGCAGTCAATATTACACTTCTGGTTATGATGCTTCCGCCACACGCAAAGTTCTTGCGACCTACAAATCCTCTGATTTCCACCTGTAATAAAAGAAAATTTTATGATTATTGTTGCCAAACGGCGAAACATAAAATTTAGAATAGTTCCTGCTCACATGCGACATACGTTGTAAATCAATTTCAGGCTGTCGTCGGCTGAGCCGAGTGACTTGTTTGTGTTGGTATTAATGCTAAATGCAAATGGGTTTTAAGCACTTTAGTTCATGTGAGTTTAGATGTCTCAGCTAAAGACAAGTAGTAGGTAACAAAGATACCTTTTTGGACACAAAAATGTAATGTCGAATTATTGTCCACTTCCTAGTTAATATGCGGTCTACAAAAAAATATTCTCAACTTCAGACGCACACTGGTAATCCTAATATGGCTATTTTCACAAATAGTCAAGTATAAATAGGATCACTATACAAATATATATATATATATATATATATATATATATATATATATATATATATGGCTTGAACACACATTATGTTGATATGTTTAGAATACTGCGATGTACTTTAAAAAAGAATGTTGGTATAATCATCAGTAAAACATTTTCCACTAGCCTTTGCTATCTTCGGGATAGAAAAGACGGGATGAAAATTTTAGAAGGAATTGTTTATGATTTTAGTTACAATTCGGCAAGAAAAATTACCACTACATGAATTCAAAATTAATTCAGCCGCAAAGTGCATTACGATCTGCCTTACTGTCACACATTATTTATACATGGATCAACGACCCGCCAGTTGCCGGCGGGACCATGGAAAGGGGGGGGGGGGGGCTGAAGAGCCATCTTTATCTTCCCGCGGACAGCCTCGTTTTTCGGTATAAGTGCAGCCTGAAGTCAGCTACGTGTAAAGGGGCTGGCTGCTTAGTGCCATAGTTAACAGAAAACACAAATTATATATAGGTAGATGCGATACAGAGGAACTACGCCTACATTTCAATGAAGTGTACAGGTTTAAATCATGAAAGATAAACAGGCTGTGACATATGACAGGTTTCGCTACAATAAACAAGAGAGAGAGAGAAAAAAAGTCAATATATTTTTACTGAGGGCTGGCACCGACCGACGCTTCAAGTGTCATGCTGTGGTTGTCTTGAAGACTGGCACAGTTTCAATGAAGATGAATCGTATGATCAGAGCGTATGGGTATGAATCACAGCGGGTTTACTCCGGGAGCCAGACAGAAGCACTTGATCAGTACACTGCAGTGCGAGCTCACTGATGATGGCACGCGGTCTTGATTGAGAGGGTGCGCCGTGTCTGTTCACAGTAGTGCACATACACATGAGATTGGTAGCACAATCGTCCCTTCCCCTTACTGCCAATACATCCTTTGTTATTGGTAAGGCTCGGCACATATCTCTGAGAAATGCAGACTGTTTCTCGCCTGGCTGCTGCCGCCGCTTCTTGTGCCGATACGCCCTTCATCGGATACGGCGTTCATCAAGAAAGAATGACTTCATGCTTCTGGAAGCCTCTAACCGGCCGCCGCATGGGCGCTTCCTTCGAGCCGCGCCGGCATATAACAGGGCGATATCTTAGGGACACTGCACAGGAATATATTAGGCACATGGCTGCGCTCCAGAACTTGAAGGAAAAAAGGCACACATGAGAAAGAGGCTCTTCTGAAATTGTCATAGCAAGTCATAATAAAGCACAAAAACACTAAGAGCTTGTCTATTTGGAAGGCAAAATGTAAAAAAAAACGTACTGCAATGGCAAAATGTTGAAATGCAAAACAGAAATCTACTGTCAACATATTTCAAAACATCTCACAAATCAGCACCACAGAAACAGGATTTTTCAAACATTCACGCAAATTGAGAACATAATTTCTCCTACGTTTCTTATTGCCGTTTTTTTATTCTTGTTCTCAATCTCTGAATTGCGATCGGAAGTTTGGTCGTTGTCATACTGCTGGCGTCACGCTTGCTGACATAACTAACAATATAATGCGCTGGACCAATTCTGTCCACCATCTTATTTCTTCCCAGTTTGTGTTCTGGCTTAGCGGTTACGTCTCGTTTCCTGTCATATTCATAACAATAGGTATATACGAAGACAGCGCGATAATGCATAACTAAAAATGATTGTTAAAAAAGAGAAATAACAAAAATATTAAACCCCAAAATAAAATAAAAACAAATATTAATACACGCTGAATATGAACACTGGTATTTGCAGCCAAGTGGTTTAACAAATGTCAATAAGGGTTAAACTCAAAGAATAAATTTTGAATGGCGGTAAAAAGAGACATATTGCTTTACCCATGTATGCTCGCGCAAATGACAGTAAGATAGAGTGGCTCAAACTAAGGCCAAACTGTTGCAATGCCTTCTCGAAGAACTTTCTCCTCATCATGGTGAAGTGGCGGCAAATCATCAACAAATTTTCTATTCGTTCTTCTGCACGCAGTTCCCCCAGGTTGAGTTAATACCAATCCGAACAGGCGCATACAAACATTTTAGAGCGGCATACGTCCCCGCATCATTGTTAGAGGCACCTCAATCGGCCGCGATGGTCATGATTTTCTGCTCTGAAATTACCTCATATAAAGGTAATCATCAGAAGCTAAAACAGAAACAGTGCCCATGCGTTATACGGTGCACCTAAACATCCACCGGGCTGTGATCTACGCTGTATCTGAGATGATGTGCAACACGGATCGATTGAGGGATTTCTTTGTCAAGTTACCAGGAACTTCGTTGACTTTCTCACCGCTATTACGTCGTACCAATACCATACACCAAAGGCCGAAATATGAAGGCAGCAAAGATAGGAAGAACATTAGGATGTGTGGAGTTCAAGAAAAAGAGTAGAACAAGGAATATGTGTCTGTAATGAGAGCAACTGTTGAGAAAGATGGGTCTAACGTGCACGGAGTAAGCACCACTGTCCGAAATGGCCCTTCAAAATTTAAAGCAAAATTTATAAGCCACAACCCTAAGTCTAGACACTGACAGTGTATTCCCAAGCCTGCTGTACGTAGACTTAAGTGGGGTGCTTGCTCCAATTAAGTTAATTGGTTTGCTTTTTAATGAATAAGTTTATTTATTATCCTATGTTTCAATTGTTTAGCATGATTGCTGCATCTAACACATGGATATTTTAAACGGAAAACTCAGTGTACCGTGCTGAAAGGTAGTTAGAAAGTAGCACTTTTTTATGTTCAAGGAAAAGTTGAAACATTAGCACCAGCTGGGCATGGGACCTAAACAAGCGGACTCGAAAAAGCAGGTCGGCTGGAAGCAAAAATTCAAAGACGAAGTGGTAATAATATACTTCATATATCTATTCGAATGTTTTAAGAGATAGAAAATGAAATGTATGTAAAAATGGTGTATTTGGGACTTCAAGGTAAAGCACATAGCTACAAAAAACGAAGCCCAGTGCACAACCTAAGTGCTTCCCGCTAATAAAGAACGAGAAGGCAAAATTTCATTGCAGGTGAACTAGAAAACACAGAACTTAATTTTAAAACTGGTCGGACGTACATAAATAAAAAAAAAGCCGATATCACAGTGTTCCTTACCGAGGGTTACTTTACCGACTGCAATAGCGTCTTTTTCTCCCCCATAGTATTGTTCGACAGTTATGCAAGATTATAATCATAAGATATTTTAAAAACTTAACTCGAGAAATCAATTGTTGCTAAAAATTAGAAAAAAGATTTAGGAAACCTTTTATTTTAAAAATACGTACCGCGCGCCTGTTTACAGTTAATGCGAATAAACAATAAACCCACAAAAATGAATCCACAAATAGAATGAATATTGCAACAAAGGCAATTCTCAAGGCAACTTGCATACAACTGCAGGCACACATAGAGTGATTGAATGTCATGTAAAGGAATAAAACATCAAATGGTCATCCGCATCAACATAAGTGAGAAATTGGTGAGTTCTGAAATTCGAGGTCACTAGAACGTTTAAGAGCACAGGCGAGAGGATTGCCCCTTGGGGACCAACTCTGGTTTGTTCATATCTCGAAGATTGCTAAACATCTATTACCCAAAAATTGCTTTTTATCACGGAATGCAGGTAGCCACACTATGATTTGGAATCTTCAGAGTATGCAATCCTGTCAATGCTGTGTTATAAGTTGAGCAAGATTTCGCTGCATCTAATGTCCGAGAAGCAGCACGCATTTTTTGCCGCAGCTCGAGAAGAAAAAGACAAGGTTCACATACTGGTTGCATTTTATACATTTTGGGCTTAAGCTGATATAACAAGTCTGCGTATATTCGCGTGGTCCGTAAACTCTCACACAAATATATAAGTGAGTTCTCAATAAATTTTACCACGTTGGATATTCATAAGATAGATCGGATATTTTTAAAAGTATTGCACCCAACTTTATGTCTAAGTAAACAGATATCACGTTGGCTATTGCCCATTCAGGCGCTATCTAGGTATTCTTGAGTCATTTTTAAATCTAACAAACATTATGACACTCCCCAAGAGATATTTGTATCATCTGAGCTAGAAGATTAAATTGAAAACCTGCTATCTCTGGAGCCAGCTCTGAAAGTGTACTGTAAAGGTCAAATTTATTTTAATTCACTGAGGCTACAAACATATATAAAAAATAGCCAAGAAACGCTTCTACAATGATTTGGCAATTGATTATATTATTTTGTGATCTTCTGGTGGAGTAATCAATCTCAGGAAGGTAAACTTCCTTAAGCCAGTTTCTTTTTTGCGATCTGAAACAGCCGACATTGAGCGTCGGTTACTGGATTTGGATAGGGAAAAAATATTGCCCGATTTATAATCACATTTTCTTCGTCAGACAGCGTTTAAAAGTTGCTGAAATAACTTTGTATTCCTGCCAATTCTGTGGGAACTAAGTGTGAAGGAGCCTATTCTATGCAGCCTTTCTTCGTTCGTATTCGCTCGAAGAATATGCATTCCACCATCCTGTAGATGTACGTATACCAGTTGATTACATGATCAAAAAATTAGAACTCATTACGGCAGTCCACAGTGGCCAAATATACGCATTTTTTCTGTATTGTTAGTCACTAATACAGAAGTAAAAAGTGAAGATGGCTGAAATTAATTGAAATAAACCATGAACGAAATTGAGAAGCCGTCTCTGGTAAGCTGCAAAATAACTTCAAAGTACATAGTCACTAGAGGCACCTTAATAAACTTTCGTTCGATTAAGTGCTGGAACCTAAGAGCTATGAAATTTAAATGTAATACAGAAAAAGCGCGGAAGAGCAGGCTGTAACAAACCACTGGCAGTGACTACGTTCAGCTAGACAGGTATAAACGTAGAACCGCTACGTCTGGTTTGATTTTGTTTACCTTACCGGTCAAGCAATTGAAGACACTGTTGTGTATCGGTGCGCTGCAATGTAGCCCCGAATAGTGTGTTCGGCCATCCGTTGAGTCTTCGCGTATTGTGCTTCTTCTTGACGCTCATATTGTTCTTGTAGGGGTTCGGCCTAGGCTGGATGTATACGTCACTCCGCGTCTGAACGTCGCCATATTACCGAGACGTTTGCCCGCTTGCCATGTGTCTCCGATGCACGCGTAGCCCTTCCTGCTTACTTCGTACGCTCAATGGTCTCTACTCACCAAGCAACACCGAGATTTCGGTATCTTCCAAAGCTGCTTCTTGCAGCTGCCGAAGATGTTATAGAAGACGCAGGGCAGATACCAGGCCGAATCTGCTCGAATTCTTGCTCAAATCTGCAACAGATGCCACGCGCTCACCGTACACTTCTTCATTACTGGAACATATAAAACGGCTCTTTACACGTGGCCGAGCAGCGAAAGACCTGCGTAACAGCACAGATGCTTGGAATGATAACGGCGCATGCTCGGCGGTGAGGCGTGATGTCGTGCGTCGGCATAGCTTCGGAGACCAGCGCCGCGACACGGCTGCGGAACAACCGTACAGCGGTGCATCTGTTCGCAACGATAACTGCTTATAAACAGTTCTGGCTCCGGCTCACCAAGTGAAACTAGGATCTGACAAGCGTACTGTAGTTCTCTCTACAAAAAGGGAAGCAATGGTTTGAAGATCCGACCTGTGGTGCTAGCGCGAGCTAAGATAGCAAGGCAAGTAATCCTTCGAACGCAGCTTAACTGTCAGTCTTCGGGAAGCTACTCTTTTCCCCTCTGCACATATGGCGCATCCCCACAGTGGGGATGGGCTAGGATTCAGCACAGGTACAAGGCCAAAATTCATGATCCATGTTGACACTCTTTCGCTAGGTATATTCCTTGTAGTTATTCTTCCCCTTCCTTGGTAGGTTTTAATTATCTTCTCGTTCTCTTCCTCTTAGGTCTCCAGTATTCGCCGGCTGCGGTTCGGATGAAATCATTTTAGTATTCCTCTCTCGATGAAGCGTCTGAATACATCCTTGTCCTCGTTCCTCTTCATTGCGATTAGTCTTACCTCATTAGAGCAGCCCTTATTACTGATTGCAGAATCATTTTCCTCCAATATACTTGCCTATTCTCCCTCAAATGTTCCATTCAGCTTTTCAATCGCACTGCCTTCGTTACTCTCTTTCTTTTCCGAGGGTTTAAGTTTATTGTACCCCGTCGTCTTTCGCAAAAGTTAATTTTTTTTCGCATTTCACTGCGCAAAGCCTCAAACCATTAGTCGCGTCTTCACTCGAAAGAGGCTATGGAATTTCAACTACAGTACCCTCCTCAGCTCAGTCACACCGGGCTTAAATGATCTTTGTCTCAGTCACACATCCATTAAGAGAAATTTGAAGCCCTGTTCTTCTTTAAATACAGGCAAAGGGTTCATGTATTAACCTTGAGGCTTGAGAAACACTTTTGCAGCTTCTCCGGAAACAGGAGTGAGATAGCATGCATTTTCACTTTCCTTGAAAGAGCCAACTCCTGACAGGTTATCACTGGCCAAAATTTCAGTTGCAGCAATAGTCTCTTCAAAAACCATACGCTCACATCCGAAACCAAGTTTCAAACTCTCTTGTGGCTGTCGCCGAATCAGGCAGTACACTCTACCACATTATTTAAGGATAGTTTATCCTGACAGGCTTGGTGACATCCGATAAATGCCGAGTCTAAGACAACTACTTCAGGTATATTATTCTCCTTTAGAATTCTTATTTCTTCTCCTTGCCTCCCTCTTTTCTTCTCAGCCTTTTCTCGAAACCTCTTCTCCGTTTTGGCCCTACTATTATAGCAGTTCAACTCCTTTGAAACTCCCCTGCAGGCCCATCTCATTTATCTCTATCAGATTCATTGTGACTCTATACTGCCCTAGGCCAAATATGAAACCTATCAAACTAGTTCATCTCGGCCCCTCACGCTATAACTCTGCTGTAAGCGCTGTTTATGGTTTCTGTATAGGCTGCTCCGACTTCATCATCGTCGAGCAACACATCTGGTGCTTTTTATTCCAGGTGTTGGAGTCTCCCTGTAGCGACGCGTCACTCTACATAGTAATATTCAGCGGCATTTTAAAAGTAGGTGCGGCCTAGCCCTTTGTTGTGTGCCCGTATAGATCGCTATATAACAGTATACTTACCGCATATTCAGTTTTTTCTTTTTTCAGTTGCCCATCGAAGGCAGCCGAAGTAACCGGGGTGGCCGCACTGCACCTGGACTGCGCAATGCGAATCAGCCAATTGACGATGACGGCGGTCTGGTTGAGTGGTTGGACAAGTGCACAGTGTGGCGCAAATATGTTTCGAATTGCTGCTTTCACAGCAACGGTCGCAATTGAATATCTCCGTATAATTGGCTACAGAACCTTGTGTTGGCGCATGTGCTTCGCATAACTAGGGAAACAGCAAAAATACATGGCCACCAGAGAGGGATGACAGCACTCGCACAGATGGGACTGCGTGTGCCCAGTTTTTCTCTTTTCTCTGCCTTTAAGCGGTATTGCCTTAATTAATAAGAATATCATACACCAACTAGTCCAGCTGACCACTCTTCATTGGCTAATGGGACTGGCTTGTTCGCAATACCAACTACGTTTTGGTGTTCCAGAGAGGCCTCCATGGGTTGCACTAAGAGACGTGGCCCGAGTTCGTAGGATAGTCAGCAGAGCCAGAGGGTGGCTTCCAAAGTAGTGAACGTACCACAAAGGGGGCTAGGTCTTTTCGTTTGAGCTTGGAAGTGCGTATTGCAGTATGTTTTCTGGCTCCAGGACAAAATTCGCCACCTGAGCTTCGAAACTATTTTCTACTTCTGCTTTCTGGAAATTCATGATTTGTTTGCAACGGCAATCATAACCAATGCAGTTTTTCTCACATTATCTGTCTCAATATCACCCGAACAATCTCACTGCTTGCAGGAAAAAAGTTAAAGCCAGGTTGCCTGAAATGATATAAAAAAATTTTTTTTAGTGGCGAGTTAATTGATTTCCCTGATTACCAACTCCCCGCCGTGCATTCGGAACTCTGGTGGACCGAGCGCATTTAAAGTACACAGGAGCACTACTGTTTCGTTGGATATGGTGTTTTGCAAACATTGTATGTGAACATTAGAATTCATGAGCTGAGGAAACAAATAAAGGTTATATATTGGTGCACAAAATGTCAGATCTTGTTTGGAAGGATACAAAAAAAGAGAATGTGTGGTGGGGCCTATTGTGAAAAGAGAATAATTATGCTTTACCTGTTTTCCGAGATTTAAAGAATAATAAATTGGTTCACAGGAAAAGAAAGGCACCATATTTGTCGTTTACTTTTGATTTCGTGTCGATAGTGCGTTTGGATGTCCACTGAAAAGTTGAATACTTATCGGCATAATACGAGCGCTGACTAAGGGCACATGCTAATGCATCCTCTGCTGTATCGGCACCATAGCTTATGCATTGTAGTTCATTTGATGCGTGCACCGAAGAGGGCTACAATTATTCACACCGAAACCAGTGCAAAGAGAAAGTCTATTCTTGCTGATTATCGTCTACATGAGCGTCAGCGCAGCATAACGACACCTAACAGTGGTCCACGCACGTTAATGTGGCGTTTAAAATCGAATTCGGTTTCCAACATCCACATTCTCGCCAGAAGCGGGTCGACAACATGGGCTAAACCCCAACAATACCGAATGTGTTTTAGCCAGCGGTGTCTTCTTTCTCGCTACTACAACCAAGAATGACCTTCATGAACGCGAACTAGAGCATTGAGTAAGGACAGGAGAATTAAAAGGGCGAGTTCTCACAATAGCATGGACACGCCTAAATGTGTCTCCAGCGCAAGATCTCTAACTTTTTAATGCCAGTGAACTTTGACCTGACATAGTGTTATGCCAGTAGGCTTAGTTGTAATACGTCGTTTGGAACCTCGGACAAGGTAGACAATAATGTTGCAATATATACATACCAACTTGCAGTAGGGCAATGTTGGCTGAAAGGCATGCATCGCGGGTTTCTCCGTGGTAACCACGCGCCAGACGTTGTCACAGTACTAAAACTCTCGCTGCATCTTCATGAAATAACAGGTAATGACTTCTAATTTCTCTTATTTTCAGGAGGACAAGCGGCAAAATAGTCTGCGCATATTATCGCTTCAAAGTAACTAAGGCTACTAAGGAAGCTTTTAGGGGAGGAGGCCCGGATAATTTCCCCACTCGGTGATCATTTGCTTGCTCTTATATTGCAAAGTCCATGTGATCTTTTTAGCTCTGTACAGTGATCGGCACACAGTCCGGGCCACCTGGCTCAGGTGTAGAGTTATGTGGTCATTGATGCACCGCAGCAGGTTCCACAAAAATAAACAAAAGGACTAGTTTCCCATGAATTAAAATCTCTGGCCGACTGACACCCACAGACGCTTAACTTCTCAGCGCTGTCGGCAGCAACAAGGGTGCGCGACAGCAGCTGCAAAAATAAATAGTCGCAACTCTACACAGATCTCTAAAAAAACAAGGTGAGCTTTCCGTACGAGACGTCGAAATTACATACTGTAATCAATAGTAGCCTATAGATTATTGTCACTGAGAACATTCGAATTAAAGCTTTTTTCCCGCGCGAGTCACAACGTTTTAAATTTTAGGAACTACATCTTTTAAGACAAGCTTCAATATTAGAAAACTTTGCTCGGGAATCTGCCTCAAAAGGTCCATATTTCGATACGTTCCAGCTTCCCTGAAACACTCGGTTTTATGTTGAATCCTTTACTTTGTGAAAGGGGCGCTTCTATTAAATCCGTCGTTGGTTTAAAGTGCGAACGATATTCCAACCGTTTGATATGATACTCCAATTGTTGCTCGATGTTGGGAAGCATTGATCGGTGTGTATTATTCGGAAAGTTCCCTGGCACGATTCCAGGATAGAGATCCTATTGAATTAACATGAAAGCTTTCTACTTGCTCTAAATTAAGGCTCGCTTACTGCACGTCTAAATGGTCTAAACTTGGTTTCGTGGGGTGAAAGTTTCACTGTTAATTGACTGTATTAGGCTGTAATTTCATAAAGATCTTCAACAGGCTGTTTAGCGGCTAGAAGACATCTAGAAATTGTTACATGAGAGTAGTTGCAATTTCTCGGAAATATTACCGGTGAATGTATTATAGCATTCACAAACCACCCTTCTGTGCATGTGGTAACATCTTATTCCACTGCGAATAAAAGAACAAAACGAGAATATGCAGCTTGGTATCTTTCATTCTTTTCTTGAAGTATAAGCTCATATTTTTGTTAAATGGATTGTTCACATTAGTACCCAAAAAAGTGGAAGGTTCGACAGCCGTGGAGCAATTCAGTTGGTAAGAGCAACAGACACGAAAACCGGTGGAAATCGTTTGGCTGTGTGAGTGTTCCTACAAATAGTAGGCAATACGGCATAAACGATGGTCTTTCCATAGTTGAAAAATACCACATTTGCTGCTATGTAACAACGCATACGCTCACGTTTGATGTCCTGCGTTCTTATCAACCATCGAAAGCTGAAGAAGCAGCACTCACAATCCATGGCAGCTGCTGCCTTTTCCGTATCTGGTTGCCACCGAATATTCGTCCCAGTGGCTCCGCCTTGCCACATCCTGGCAGAAAAAAGAAAGCATAAATTTGGCACTTTATTATAGCTCTAACAGGAAGCTGTTAGAGCTTTAAAAAGAGCGGGACGTCAGCCGCTTTCTGTGCCATTACGCAAGAAAGCAATATATTACCCCGAGGCAAATGTGTTGGTTTAGCCAGGTACGCAATTGAAGGCGCGCTCATGTGAGAATAGTGAGTGGTATTGCGCTCGTGCCTGCTGTGTATGTTTCCAATATGAACTACATGAACGCTTGTTTGTCAAATAAACTACTCTTGAAGACCGCCATTCGTATGTTTCCTATATCTTCGTCCTTGTGTTTTTGTGCGCTGGAACAACGGCTCACAATTATTTTGGTACAGCTCCCCCTAGCATAGGCAGATAGTATTCTACATGACTCTCGCAGTAATGCAGGAAGTACTACGTCCGACGCTATGAATCAATGCGGTGTTAGTGAACACTCTCAATATTACCTAGCATGCAACACAAATTACTAACGGAAGTAAAATAGTGATTACGTGCTGCTGTACCTCATTTAGATGGCCAGCATGCAAAAAACTTGGGGATCGCGTGTTTTTGCCTCACATTCTGTATATGTATATTTTTTCTGTCAGTTACTAATATTAGTGATTCACTTCGAGAACGACTAATATATTATTTCACACAAATAAGCTCCAGATATAAATACGCTATGCTGGTGTTGGTTTAGATGTCTTTTTGACGCTTCCTATATATTTGCTATGTATATAGCAAAGAGGACAGCACGACATGGCGATAGGATGAAGTATTATTTTATGGTTGGCCTAGCGCGAGGGTTCCTATCGCGCACACTGCCGATGTTCTTCTTCGCAACACTTCCTGACCACCGAGTGATCGTCCCGATTGGTTCGTTTGTAGTTGATGGTGACGTGACGGTGACGATATTCAAGGAAAGACAGGAGTGAATGACTTGCTTGCCACCGCGATGTCTGATGCGTGGGTGATCCACCTCCCCTGGAGGCCTTCAACCATCCACCACCAAAGCATCCATGGGACCGATGCCTCGAGGTCGCGTCGGGCGGCTTGGGCGGGGGTTGCGTGTTCGTGTCCATCGGTTCCTTGGGAACATTCGGGTCTTTCGGGTCCTTCGTCTGGGTTCTGGTTATTCTGTGTGTTTTCATTGTCGTAAGATCCAGGCTGGGGGCTGGGCGGTGGTAGTTGGTCGGGTCTGGCCTGGAAGGGCTGGGGCGAAGCTGCTCTGCTTGTCCCTGGGCCCTCGGTCGATGGTCCCGGCTCACAGGTGGCGTCAATGCTCCAAGGCGAGGATGGGGATGACAAACCCCGCACCTCAACCAAAATTTTACGTGGAGACAAGCAAAGAGAACAGCACAGCATGACGATAGTGTGAAGGATGATTTAATGGTTGGCCTAGCGCGAGGGCTAATCTCGCGCCGCAGCCGATCTTCTTCTTCATAACAATATGTACGCTTATGCCTGATGTTTTATAAAATGCAAGCACGCTTCGTCGTAGTATCCTTGCTCAGTTAAACTGAGTGAATGATATAGAGAGTATCATCGACTATCAAGTTTTCTTTTCCCCTCGTTATTCGGAAATATATGTGCACAATGTTTTCACTTTTTCTTTTCTGCCTTCAAAAACAAAGCCAATATACAAAGGTTGAATAGCTAACGAAACGCAGCTGGCAAAGCCGCTCCACTATTGCATCGTTTAGATGGAGCAGTTCATCTTACCTGCTCTAAGGGATAACAAGAACAGACATTAAAAAACCTGCTACGTTTTTACGCTGCTGCTTCAGAGTTTCAATACCTATCTGAATGTATTGCATCACTTTTCCTTTAAGCGCTGTTTGCAGTGTTAGTAATGATGTTCACTGGACGAGGGATATATACTAGTAGCCAGCCAAATTGAACATTTCTTTTGTCGTTCTTTAGAGTAAACAATTTAACATTTTAAAACTTCTCAGATTTTAGGGCCGCTGAAGTGGAATGCTCTAAAAATCCCCACAGTATTGGGCTTTACCGTATCCTGATAAGAATTAATAGAGAAGTGACGTCAGTTTCGCCTGCATCAAACATCGGTCTCTGCGGCCGAGATGCACGCCGAGTCTTGGGGTTTAGTAGTCGAGCGCTTCAACCACTGAGCCACCGGAAGTGTTTTTATCTGTTTAATAATGAATGCATGAATGGTGCTTTGAAACATATATTTTAGTTAACCCTCTATGAAGCAGGAACTCAAATTCCGAAATAACACCTGATTCCCGAGGTCGTTGATTAAAACCGAGATAAATAGTTGTACTCAATATTTAACAACAAAAAACACAAACGTAAATTTAGCGGCCAATCCAACTAATCAAAATTGATGACTTTTTATTAACTGAGGCATTGTTCAGCACTTTTATTACTTGCAGAAAAGAACTCTTCAAAAGAGATAATTTGCATTACAAAGAAGACGACTAAAATCATTTGCCACCTACTTTCGCTTACATAGAGAAGACACGTTGTTAATTCGACTATTAATGTAGGAATGCATTTAACGTGTATTTTTGCAGCTCCATCGTCAGTCCGGCTCCGTCGACCACGACAGACGTACATCACGCGGTGGAACGGATACTAGGAGAGGATGGTCAGCAATTCTCCTCTATTTAGTTAATGTTACATCAAATAACTGTCAGAGAAAGGAGTACTATCTGTTAATTATGTTTTCTATTTACTGCCTCCAATAAAGACATTGCAAGGTAAAACAATGTTAACTTGTGACCCTAAGAAAAGGATAGCCGTTACTGGATATTTGAAACCACTCAATTGATCAAAGTGTGCAATCTGGGATAGCTAACGTGCACGCCGATATTATTTGAATCGCGTTAAAACAGCAGATGGCACCAAATTTCCGAAAAATAGCCCCATACTGTGCTAATCAGCTCTTCGTGTTCGAAAGACCATTTTTTCCCCTTAAACGTCCAATCATCATTTGCCACCTATTTTGCTAAGCTGCTCTAAGCTATTGTTTTTGGTAATTATTATCATCCTCATTAGCCTGACTATACTCACTCTAGGGCGAAGGACTCTTCCATATTTCTCTAATTAACCCGTTTCTGGCTAGCTGCATCCAATTGACCCCTGCGAACTTCTTAACCTCATCCGCCCACCTAACTTTCTGCCGCCCCTTGCTACGCTTTCCTTCCCTTGGAATTCAGTTTGTTACCTTAAGCGACCATCGGTTATCCTCCCTTCCCAATACATCTCCTCCCCATGCCCATTTCTTCTTCTTAATTTCCACTAGAATATCGGTAACTTGAGTTATTTCTCTGAACCATTCTGCACGCTTCCTATCTCTTAATGTTACCCCTACCATTTTTGTTCTATAGCCCTCTGCGTTGTCCTCAACTTAAGTAGAATGCTCTTGGTTAGCCTCCACGTTTCAGCCCCATAGGTGAGTACAGGCAAGATGCAACTGTTGTATACTTTCATCTTGAGTGATACCGGTAAGCTACTAGTCATAATCATCGAGAGCTTGCCAAATGTGCTCCATCCCAATCTTATTCTTCTTGTTATTTTCTTTTCATGGTCCGAATCTGCGGTTACTACCTGTCCTAAGTAGACATATTCGCCTACTACTTTAGTGCTTCGCTACCTAACGTAAACTGCTGTTCCTTCCCGAGGCTGTTGAACATTACCTTAGTCTTCTGCATATTGATTTTCAAGAATACGTTTGTACTTTTCCTGTCTAAAGCCGGCTTTTAATCATTACCTGAAAATCATATGGTACTGGTTTCGTTTGGTTCATGAGATTAACGTACCAAAGCGACCCAGGCTATGAGAGACGCCTCTCATACTTGCACTAATTACGCTTTGCACTATACCCAGAAATGTGGCGTAACAAACACAAACACATGCGAAGAGACACAACACACGCGCACTGTTTGTGTTTGTTGCGCCACATTTCTGGGTATTATGCAGCACCAACTAGCCCCTCAAGCTGTTATTTTGAGATACGCTTTGCACTACACGTCGATATATCCAGCATGACGTGTATACGTTATTCATTATCACTTGCTGCCACACCTATTTCAAAAAACATTTCCTCAAAATACATTTTGTTTACTCCAACAGAACATGACCCAGCACGCATACATTCCTACAGTTAAATAATTTATGTGTAGCGCGGATTAAACCACCAAATTTGTCTAACGCAAATTCAAGTTGTTAATGTACTGTGGTCATTCAGTGTGTGACTCCTCATGGCTCCACGATCTGTGGTGGTTAGAAAGATAGCGATCGCACTAAGCGATCACTGATGAATTTTATAGATATAGGAAACCCCTCTCGCGAATTAAAATGCACCATTCTATTCTGCTTTAACAACTTTTGCGTCTGAACAAAGCTCTTTTTTATTCTTTAGAAGCATATTTTAGTGCATTTGATGGGGTTGCTTCAGCCTGAACTAGGACACAATTTAACACGCATATTATTTAACAAAGTTGTCACAATATTGTGTGCACTGTCTAGAAGCATAGTAAAACAATTTACTCACCCGGTGGGTTAATCTTAGCATCCACTCCCTGCACAGAACAGCAAAACTTGTATAAGAAAAAGTGATGACATTTATCTCATCTTGCTCTGGATTGTTACACTGATCGCAGAGTGAAATGAACGTGAAAATAAAAAGCGAAGTATCAAATTAACGTGTGAATGCTATCTTCGAGCAGTCCTGCTCCGAGGAAGGAAATTGGATTGTTCCTCTTCCTAGGTTCCGTAGGAACAGTGTTTTTTGCAGTGCGTGCAGAACACCCGGGAAAAGGAAATTTCCTAGAGCGGCAGTTGCGCTACCAGCATCTAACTGACGGGAGAAAGTACGGGATGTTATAACCATCGTCGCAGCTTGGTGCCCCGCTTGTTAAGCTTAAGAGCATTGCCGCTCTCTGTTTTCACGTTGTCTACTTTGCTTAGAGATCCACACAAACATGTAGGCATGCAGCAACCAAACTAATCAGGTGAATACGGCAAAGAGGCGACTAACTGCAGAATGAAAGCCGGCACTAGAAACCGTGAGAAACTGGCACAAAGAATTCAAAGGTGCGAAAGAATCAAAGGTTGGTGTATAGTTGGTCTGTGAGGTTTAACGTCCCAAAGCGACTCTGGCTATGAGAGACGCCGTAGTGGAGGACTACGGAAATTTAAACCACCTAGGATTCTTTAACGTGAACTGACATCGCAGTGCACGTAAAAGAAAAAATCAAAGGATAGGGCTGATCAAATTTATAAGGATGAATATCACGGAACTGTACAGTGCTATTGACTAAAGTACGGGGAAGTCGATGAAGGGTGTAGCAGGTCAAGTTGTACTCCTGAACATGCCTATTGTGAAGTAGAACAGATTGTATACAATCACATGGTGCATCAGTACAACTGAACTCATTCGCTCACCAGCCCCGATCAATAACCTTTTCCGATTTTTTTTTGCCGCCCGTATGATCGGCTAAACTGTTTGGAGAGATCAGATATACGCGGCCACCCACCGCAAATTCAGGCTGAGGCTGGTATAGAGGCCCCCGTCCTCATAACTGAGAATCTCGCGGCGGTGGCACTTCAATGCCCTAGTCTCCCCGTAAGGTATTTCAGGTTTGTCACCCAGCAAGCAGAATGCTGGGAGCCTAGGACACAAACAATGACTTCCAGCGACCTCTTGTTGCACTTTCCCTCTTAAAGAAGACATGGGACGGATAAGAACCACGGCGAGTTCAAACCAAGCTGTTCTGGTTGCGTAAATGAGCGTCTTAACCAGTGAACCACATCGCGAGGTTTTTCAGTCGTGAGATACAGTTTTAGGTAGGGTGACACAGACGCCATTTGATGCGGGTACCCAGATAATGTTACGGCCCCATGACCCCGCAATCTGGCGCACCCAAATATAAGACTTGATTTTAGAGGTCACGGGTAAAGGTCTAACATGTCACGTGGTGGGTACCGGATAGTGCCACATGTACAGCTTCAACTTCTGGTTAACGTGCCTGCGCACAATAGTCGTCCTAACAGTGGTGAAGTCAAACAATTTTGTTACCAGTGTCCTCGCAACCCTCATAAGCGGGTAAGAACTGCGATGGAAACATCGGCAATAAAGGTCTTGTTTAAAATTCAATATTCCAAGAACTCATCGGGTAATGTTGCTTTACCCACACATTCAACTTAAGCACCTCTATTACTAGTGTGTGTTTATCCATGAAAAAAAAATTGATATCAGATAGTTAAAAGACATTCATTCGCCTGACATACCTCTTAAAGTCTATACCAGTGAGCCGGGGTTGCCACTATAACTCCAAACTTGGGGACAACTTCAGAAGGTTTACAGAGTTTCAGTTCACTCTGTTCACTCCATCCCGTAGCAACGCTAATATTTTAAAACTCTCCAGATCGCTCTTGGTGGTCCTTGACACAATGGAATGCTCAGTAAAATTATAAATATATGTGGTATTGAGTACACTCTACACACACCATCGTAAACCAACTGGTCCATAAATGCAGACTGATCTTCAGATGTGGTTGCGTACTAGTTATCACAATAGACTGCTCTGGAGTAGTCGGAGTAATCTCACAGGCTGTGAAATATGCCAGGGTAAAAATGATGCCGAAAGTGTTCACCTGCCCTTAATATATTGTTTTGAGAAACTCATGATCAAGCGGTTGTAATTTTGAAGCGAAATCATTCTAAGCTTCCCTCCCAAATCACCGTAAAACATTGTGCTAGATCCAACTGACTGCTCATTGGAGGGTCAAATTCTAAAGTTAAAGCTCAGCTACTTTGGTCATCTGATGAGAAGAGAGGAGTCGCTGGAGAAAGATTTGATGTTGGGAAAGGTTGAGGGTCGCCGGAGAAGGGGTAGGCAGCGAACGCGATGGTTAGATGGCATTCTCGAGGCATTGCAGATGAAGCTATGTGATGTTAAGATGATAGTGAGAGACCGGAAAGCGTGGCGTGACATGGTCCATAGGGTCACGAAGAGTCCGACACGACTGAACGCCTGAACTGAACTGATATCCAACTAAAGTAAAATATTCGCTTCCCCCATAAAGAAGCTGATCACTGCCGTAAGAGATTGCAGAAAAACATTTTCAGTCATTACTATATTCTGTACCACACACACCTTCGAGTAGCATCAAACAAAAGAGGACCTTCGTGGTGTTCTTTGTGAGAAAAATGAAGTATATACAAAAGAATTCCACAAGGCGACAATCATTCCGTCGTCTACCTCATTACAATTGGTGGAGAACCTCCCGATACCATTGTCTTTGCTGTGTATTGAATTAATTCCTGAATTTTTAATGTATGCAAAGGTATTTCACACTGGCTTATCGCTATGACATGAAACAAAGCGAACATAATAAAGACGAATTGTGCTTATACCAAACCTCTGTTCAGAAATTGGACTGGCTGCGCAGGGAGAAAATGTGTCACCGTATAGCCCTTTCACACAAAGTTATAGCGATATAACTAATACACATATTAAAACTCCGCAGGCGATATATTTGACAATGCCAAACATTAAGAAATACCGTTAGTGAGACTTTTTAGAGGTGGGCTTTTTTTTTTTTTGCTTTCACCAATGAGAAACTATTACGAGTTTTGATGCATCGCATTGTGGAGCTCCCCGACAGTACACTCGGGAATGTGCCCACCCTCGACCAGTTGACTTATGTATATGACATCTTTACCTATGGTAAATGAGGGAGCGGCGCAAAGAAAACTTCCTACGACGGCGATATTCAATGCACTGCGACGGAGGTTGTTGCCGTACGGTATGCCATTCGGCACGGAGAATTCTAAATGGCTTGCCGAATAAATTCGGCTTAGAAATCGCCTTTATGAAATGCTTGGAAACGTGGTCAGTGATCTTAACCCCGTTTACATGAAAGCAATACTATCCACGATGAAGTTGTGCAACAAAGCTATTCTCATCGCATAAACGTAATCTTCTGCTCTTGTATAACGTGGGGGCTTTAGGCTGACGCAAAAAAGCTAATGTTTCTCGGATAAACAACTCACCAGTAAAAAGACTGTTAGAAGTATGAAAAGGGCGAGCGTTGGGCCCAGAGCACTCCGGAGCTGTGGTAGACGGTGACTTGGAGAAAGAGAAAAATTACGCAGAGCCATTCCAAGATCCCTTTGTGATGTGTCTGGAAGAGAGTCTAGAGTGTCTACTGCTAAGAACTAGTTTTTATTAAGATCTTTGCAGAGGCGAGCATGCGGCATCAGAACATAGAGAAGACTAGCGATGAAGACTAAATAGAAGCAAGTCATTAGGTAACAGTAAACATCAACATTGGAAGCCTACATTTTGTAACCCAGGGTGACAGTTTTGATAGATACGCTACACCGTATAGTGTCATCCTTCTTCTGCTAGTATTATTTAGGAGTTAGTATCGGAGTTCGGATGAAAGTAAATAGTCGGCCCCAGACGTCCATTGAAGATGTCACAAGGCAGTAACTTGTCTAGCGCTGTCCCCACGTACAGGTGTTTAGACGTCGAAGAATATTATCAAGAGCCCGTGCGACATGTGACATTTAATTTCGCTTCCTTAAAAGAAGCATTGGATCTCATCTGAAATAGAGACATTACAGGAGGATGCGTCCACAATCAAACCATTGCATGTTTTAAACCACCGGTATATATAACAGCGGTTCAGGTCTTTAAATCTCCGGCTCAAGCTAAAAACAACGTATGAAACAATTATGCTTAAAGTTGACTCTTCTGCAATCTTATGAAATACGACAGTGCCGGTAAAGTATAGATCTTTGGAAGAGCTCCCTGAAACACGTCTGTAGTTTCTATATTTTTGAGAAACTAAAGATTTGCTAAAAAATTATTTCACACAAAAAGCGGCATTTCATCATCAGTGTTTTAACTGATGGGCTATATTCGGAGATTTATTTTGCTTTATTGTGTTAGTATCTCGCTTTTCATTGTGTTAGATTTTTAGAGAAATTTAGGCCCGCGAAGAAGAGCATTGTTCCTTGTTCATACTAAGACCTCCTGGCACAATACATTCACTGCAGTCACCACAGCATATTCGTCATGCCGCTCTGTTTATGCGCTATTTTGTAAAATATTTATTGGAGTGTTCTTTAGACAAGATGTGATCAGATTATTATGGAATGATTGCAGCCATGCACATCTCCTTTCACGTAGCTCAAGATTGTTGTTTTCGGTTATTACAGCAAAAATTCTTGGTGGCCTTTAAATTGAGTGTCAACTCACATTATTGCTTACATTTCCTGCCTTTTACCTACCTTTAAAGATTTTAGTTGTGGAGATGAATCGCAGACCCACTCGTTGTAGGGTCTCCGCAAATATACTGCACAGACCCTGCTGAGCCAGGCGGGAGCGGAACAGCGAACCGCCGACATATAGTCCTGCAGCCACGATGAACGAACTGTGCGTGCTTGGCAGGCGAGCTGAGAATGTCGTCTTCTTTTCAGCGGAACCACGATGGCATGCCACAGGGCACCCCTCTAGCGATAAACCTATGAGCTAACGAGTATGACGAAAAGCGGGCGTGCTGAGTGCGGCACGTACACCGCGAGAACTGGCACGATCGGGAGAGGTTACAGTGGCACAGCTGGCAATGACGTCTGATGCAAGGTGGGCAGGTTTGAAATGATCAACAGATACCACCGTGTTCTCCAGGCGTTGATGCGCAGTAGAAAGTGCTTAGGAGCACACCGGATCACTTGGGACGGACCATAGCATGGTGGCCGTAGGAGTGCACGGGCGGCACCGTGGCCAAGAAAGACAGTGAGTACACCGCTGAAGGTCCGGAGGGGGGGGGGGGGGGGGGCAAGGCTCGAAGAACTTGCCAGGGACACTATAGAGTAGCGCCAAACATCAGCTCTGCTGCACAGATAGAAGAGCCACTGCGAACTGCGGTGCGGCGACCAAGCAGGACGAAGGGTAGGCACTCAATCCATAGTGCAGGGAAAGCGGATGCCATAAGTTAAGCTTTCAGCCGCAGCTGAAAATGTTCAATGATATCGCAGAGAATCGGGTCAAGAGGTCGTCTTAGTGCAATTGACGCCGAGGAGCCGAAATAATGTTGAGTCCAATTGACTCCACCGTTATGTCCAGACGTGGCGTGACTTCAAGCCATTTCGTGAACCTGTAAATGCAGATTACCAAGAAGTGGTGGTTCCCGCAGGGAGGAAAGGGACCGACAATAACAACGTGCAGGTGGCTGAAGCAGGCGTCCGGAGACGGGAAGGATCCAAGAGGAGTCGCAGTTTGTCGGTGCACTTCGCTGACAACTGAGGCACGTGCGAGACCAAAGGCGAACGTCGACGTTGATGCGAGGCCAGACATAACGAGCCTTGGCGTGGCGCTGAGTGGCGCGGATACGATGATAGGCCAAAGAATGAAGGGCATCAAAACGGTTCGGCGGTATGATGGAGGCATGTAGGGGCGATGGTAACTGGTCAACGTATTACAATTGAGAGGAATGGTGCAGTCAGGGAGCAAGCCATCCTCCAACCCAAAGAGGTCTCGCGCGTGCGAAGTCGTTGTAGATCAGTATGGTCTCGTTTAGGTGCATTCATAGTCCCGAAGTCGATGATTAGCTATTAATTGCCCATCGCATTGACTTCAGCATGAGAATGAGCATCGGCAGTTACGTTCGACTTGCCGCTTACGTGACAAATGTCGCACTTAAATTCAAAAATGTAGGCGAGCTGCCCGATATCGCGAGTACCGCAGGAAGTAGTGTTGGATGCCAGCACAGACATCAGAGGTTTGTGGTCAGTCAGGATATGAAAAGTGCTTCCATTGAGGAAATGGCAAGAGTGCTTCACGGCCGAATATATTGCTAGCAGCTCTCAGCCGAAGGTGCTGTACGGGCGCTCAGGGGGCTCAAGCTTCTTGGAAAAGAAGTCGATTGGCTGCCAAACACCAGCGATGTTCTTTTCCAAAACCACGCCGAGAGCAGTGTCTGATGCGTCAACAATGACGGACGTGGACGCGTCACCATTGGGATGACTTAGGAACTAGGTGCCGGCAATGGCAGCTTTGATGCCACTGAATGCGCGATCAGCGGTATTGCTCCAAGCGACAGGAGCTATCGGCTTGCTGGGGCCCGAGCGAAGGTCATGTAGAGACTGGAGTATTGCAGCGCAGCGAGGAATGAAGCGCCGATAATAGTTAGCGAGGCCAAGAAATTCGCGTACTTGCCTCCCTACTGAAAAAACTGTAAGGGGCAATAACCTCACATTTTCTCACACAATCTCACTCAATTCACATAAGAAATCACGTACAAGTCGCATATAATTGCATAAGTTCTCAAAGTTTCTTGTACATTATCATAAATTATGTAGGATATTTTATGATAATGATGTGCACCGTATGAGACTCTATGCGATTAAATGAGATTTTATGAGGTTATTGCCCCGTAGAACTTTTGGTTTTTCAGTAGGTTATGGTGGGCCGCGAAAACTGATTGACAGCTTTGACACGGGCCAGTAACGGGCGATGCAGAGAAAGTCCAACTCTGCAGCCCCAAACTCGCTTTTCGGTTTATTGGCCCCAAGACCAAAGCGGCTAATCCTGGTGAGGACTTCACGCAGTTGGAGCTTGTGGGACTGTGTCATAGGGCTGAAGACGAGAATGTCATCGAGATAAGTAAAGCAGCACGTCAAACCGCGTAGGGCGTGGTCAAAAAAATGCTGAAAAGTCTGGGTCATATTAGAAGACCGAAAGGCATCCTGAAATTTTCAAAAATGTCAAAAGGAGCAATAATGGCGGTCTTCGGGATATCGAGAGCCCCAGAGGAATCGGGTGATATGTTTCATAAGATCAACCTTGCTGAAGATTGTGCAGCCATCGAGGGCCGATGTAAAATCCTGGATATGTGGAATCGGGTAGCAATCAGAGACTGTGGCCTTGTTGAGAGTCCAGTAATCGCGGCACGGGTGCCAGTCGCCGTTCTTTTTGCACACCATGTGAAGGTGCGATGACCAAGGACTGGAGGAGGAATGGAAGAAGCCAAGCTTCAGCATATGCTCGAATTTTGTTTGGCGACAGCAAGGCAATTCTGTGCGAGGTCACGAGCGCGAGCAAACACGGGAGGCTCAGTCGTCACAATATGAGTCACGGTGTGCGTGACCGGTGCTAGAATGGACTGGGGTCAGAAGACGCCCGAAACCTCGGGCCCATGGGCAGAAACATGTGAGGGGGGGGGGGGGGGCTGGACCTTTCGACGGAATAATAGCACTTGTAACTTTCTGATCATGAAAAAAGACCTGTGATTTGCTTTATATTAATACATAAGGATAATAGAACTTTAAGGGTTGGTCCTGCAGTGCGAAGGCAACATAATGTGTTCCAAGAAAGACTAAAAGCGCCTTTAAAATGTAGCGCCTGAAGAAGAAAGCCTCTACCGTGGCGAACTCATTATGTTTAAAACGACACAACTTATTTCGCTAAGCTAAAACTTTATGATTAACATCCTGATTATCGCTGTTGAGTGATTAGTCCGAAATGTGAGTTCGATGCCGCAAACAATGTTATGCCATAATAGATTTAACACAAAGAAAAATATTTTATAAAACCCAGCATAACGAGGAAAGTTGACCATTTCTTTTTCGTACGAAACCGAGACCGACCGCTAGCGACGTGTAGGAACCTTCGCATACAAACGACGTCCAGTAATGACGGGAACAGTGGCACAGCCGCTCAGTGCGAACTGCAAGAGGTATTGCGCCAGGTCGTGCAAGCATAAGTTTTGTTGCCTATTAGCTTGTATTTAGAAGCAGTCGAGCGAAATAAAGTGCATCTCACATTACAGTAAAGGAAGGAGTAGGAATTTTGTGTCGTTTTCACTTCCACACTTCGCCACCAGACGTCGATTCTTTATTGGGCTTGTTGCGACTGTTGTGCTTAATTTTCATGAGCTTCAGGTATTTCAAAAAGTTTTCTTCATCGAGAAAACCTGTATGGCTTTATCTTAACCACCAACTCTGGTAACAAAATGTTAGTTAGTGAGCTTTGCATGATTACCTGCATATTTAAAGGGGTTTTGCTGCGTATTGGTTTCACCGCTGCAAAAAATTAGTTCCTAAAAATATACATGTTTTGTTTCTATGTGGTACCCAATATCTACTCTCAGTATCTTCGTCTCACTGAAAACCTTTGTATAAATTGTGCTATTTATGGCCGGAGGACTACTTTTCTTGGGCAGGCAAGGAGCGGCAGAATGTTGGGCACAATAAGGATGCATAGTGAAGTTTAGGTCTGACTGAAGTCGGCGCATAGTTCGTCTGTAGTTCTGACCAAACGAATTCAAGATAATGACTACTCAAAGTAGGACTGAAGAGGTAGGTGGCCAAAAAGCTTGCTCAAACAGTTGTCGACTCGGAGCAGTCGCAGTCACTGTAATAAGACACGCCAGCGACGTATGGTTATGCTATATTTTGCAATATATGTAATTTAAATAAATTGGTTATCCCTGTGGTGCACCAAACTAAGCTGCAGAATTGCAATATCGACAGCAGTAGCGTATTATATAGCAAGATTTATATTTTAGGAGGCAGCATGCATCTCAGTCTGGCAATGGAGCCAACGGCTGATGCAACCTTAGAGTGTACATAATCTGTGTGATCATTCCATGCAAGGTAGTACCTTGAAAATGTTACTCCGAGTACTTTGATAGAGCGAATAAAATCAACAGCTTCTGTTCCTAAGAGTATGCTTATGCCATATAATTCCTTCCCTTTAGTCATGTATAAAGCCCTTTTGGTTTCCTATAGTGTTTATTTGTGATTTGCTCCGACCCATATGTTCAAGTCTTGAAGTGCCATAGTTGCGCCTTCCTCTACATCGGCCTCATTGCTGCCGGTTACAAATATTGTGGTATTTTTCTTAATAAATAAACTTTACATCTTGTGTACAGTGAGCTATATCATTAATCCAATACGGAATAACAGTGGTCCGAGTATGCTACCGTGTGGTGCTCCGATATAAACTGATTGTATGAAGATTCAATATTATTTTTTCCCTATTATGGCGCGTCATGCAAATAATTTTCCTCTTTTGCTGTTAAATACGCACGCGCAGTTTTCAACGACTGGCCTTTCCCATCGCACCCAGTTGAGAGAGAAAACGTATATAGAAGACACGGTGACGTATCGCGTCAATTTCGAACCAAATTTCTAATTTCGAATCAAATTTATTTTCCAACAAGTGGATGGTCACATGGGCTAAATGCCTTTGAGAAGCCAACATAAATGCGCAGCACAATTTGTTTCTTAATAAATACCTACCTTATGCTTTTCCTCTGAGCTAAGAGGGCTGTTTCGGTTTATCAATGCTTTCTGAAGTCAACAAGAAGAATCGAAAAGATTATGACGGAACAAAAATGATGAAATTCTGATGTGCAATATTTTTCTATGCCTTTTGAAAATACAGGTAATATTTAAATAAGGCAATAGTTGGTAAAAAATCTGTGATCTCCAGATTTAACTACAGGAACTACACGTGCAGCCTGCATTACTTACGAGATATGTATCAGATCCAAGGTGCTAGGAGAATAACCTGAATGCCTTCGCAGCCGTTCTTCACCGACAGCACGAGCAGCAGCTGGAGTATACGCGTTCAACTTTCTGGACAGTGATTCTGCGGCAGATGTCTGCAGATGTTAGGCTAGCCGCGTGCAATAACCTAATGTGCCTTTGCTGGAAAGTACTGATATAAGCGAGGACAGGACTTTTCAACTCAATTTTGAAACAAAACTTTGCAATCGCTCATTTGGTCAGTCTGGCACATGCTGAATTAAAGGGTCCAGCAGGCATTACATCTTTGAAAGACCAAACTAATGTAGAGAAATCAAAGCCTGTATCAGATGGTAGCTCATAAGTGAAAACAGGTGGGTTTAACTTTTGTCTCACAATTGTCAGTATTGTACCCGTGCTAGCCTCAAATATATCCTCCTCACTGGCAATAAATAAAAGACAGTATTTAACGGATTTAAAAGCCTTTGCTAAATGCATGTTCTCCAAGGGTCCCTTCACGACTTACATAATTTAGTTAAAGAGGATATAATATATTAAACTTTTATTTGTCTTTTTATTGTTGTTGTATGGTAGTTATTTAGTCGACATGGCGTCTTAGAAGCTATGGAGAAAACGATGCCAAAGCTGCTTTTGAAATGAATAAACGTTGATTTTCTAAAATCTTCCAGCGCGTGGAAATTCGACGCTTTCTTTCAGTCCGAAATCGAACTTGAGCACTAGAGATGCGCTTGAAACTAGGTACCGAACTGACATCTATTGATGGCTTGATGCAGTGATAACGGCTATACATTCTAAATGCCAGCGCTATTATGGCGTGTTATGCAAATAATTTTTCTTTGTTGCCCTTAAATTTAACCACCGCGCAGTTTGTTATGACTGGCCTTTTGCATCGCACCCAGCTGCGAGAGAAAACAAAGACGTGGTGACATATCGCTTGAGTTTCGGACTGAGCTCCTGAGGCAAGGTCACGTCATCACTGGAAGTGCATCTGCACCGAGCGTCCTCGCGTCTCTAGCGCTTTGTCGGTTTCGCAAGTAAAAGGCATTCGACTTGTTCGCACTGCACTCATTTACAAAAGAAGTTTTTTCCTTTTCAAATACATACATATATATAGATGTGTGTGTGTGCGTGTGTGTATGTATGTATGTGCGTGCGTGCGTGCGTGCGTGTGTGCGTGTGTGTGTGTGTGTGTGTG